>CM060249.1:54284356-54844356 GCA_030684275.1 Acipenser oxyrinchus oxyrinchus
ACAAACCCTCTCGCCCCCTCCGCTCCTCCACCACAGGCAGATTAGCTGTACACCCCCCCTCCGCTCCCAGAGCCGGCTCCTTCTCCACCCTTGCCCCTCAGTGGTGGAATGACCTACCCATGGATATCAGGACTGCTCAGTCCCTGACCACCTTCTGGCGCCTCCTCAAGACACACCGGTTTTTAACTTCCACTGTATTTAATGTACTATTTCATGTATTATGCACTTTCCACTGTATTTAATGTATTATGCTTTTTTATACTGTATATTATGTATTATGCATTTCTCTGTATTTAAAGTATTATGGATTTTCTTGTTGTTACTGCATCTTTTAAAGCGCTTTGTGATGGTGGTCCACTATGAAAGGCGCTATATAAAATAAAGATTGATTGATTGATTCAGACAACATCTGTAAACCTCACATCTCTCAACTACACTGGACTATATGGCACCCAATTGTACCATTACTTGTACTTGCACTCAACTGCTCCATACTTTGCCGTATTCTACTCATGGTCTTAATTATAACTACTTCCTGTATCTTGTACTCTTATAGGTATCCGTATTCATGTTTTTGGTAATTGTTCTTATTTGAAATCAGTGTCATCCATTTATCGTACTTACTACGTGCTCTTACTGGACTTTACTTGTACAAGCAAATATTTTTACTTTTAATTGTCATTACTCACTCTTAATTGCCATTATTTACTGTATTCTTTATTTTGCTCTTATTTGAATTTTATCTTTTTTGCTACTGATTTTATTGTACTTTACAACTCCTCTTATCTGTAATATGATACTCTGTAATGTGATATTCTGTAATGTGATATTTTACAATGTGATATTTTGTAACAATTGTAAGTCGCCCTGGATAAAGGCATCTGCTAAGAATTAAAATAAATAATAATGTTGAGGCAGGCTCGTAAGGGGATTACGTGGAAAAATGGAGGACGTATGACAGAGGCTTACAAGTTGGCCTGCAAATCTGCTCGTAAGTAAGCCACCAGAGGAAAAGAACATTACGACCAGAAGATCCACGGAGCAGAATTACAACCGGTAGTAAAGTGCTAGTAAGGGATGTGAGTAAGAAGGGGGGTCCTGGCAAAATCTGCTCCTACTGGGAAGACAGAATATATGTTGTCGTGGTACGGAAAAGTGACAGCAGCCCAGTATTTGAGGTCAAGCCAGAAGAAGGGGGATAAAGAACCAGGATTCTTCACAGGAATTTGTTATTGTCATGTAACTACCTCTCGAACACCCTTCACAGCAGCAGAAGAAAAAGCCATTTTATGCAGAAAAAACAAGGGACAGAGTCAATGGGAGAGGGATGTGAATGACAGTGCGACTGACTCTGCTGACGAGCTCCACAATGGAGATTACATCTTGAGGACCACAAAGCAACGAGTTGTTTCTTCTCTGAACCCAGATGCCCAAGTGTTCTATCCCCAGGAGCCAGAGGAAAACCAACAAATTCCACTCTCCACCGTCGTGGAAGAAGCATCACTATCAGGAGCATCACTCTTAGGAGCGGGGGACCTGGAAAAACAGGACTCCAGCTTGAGTGAACTGGAACTTCATGTTGATGCTGGAAGCTTTGCAGTTGAGTCAGACTAGAGAACAAACCAGTCCAGACAACCTTGCCAGCCAAAGACCAAAGAGACTAAATCAACCTCCAAAGACCCTGACCTAAGAGACACAGGGACAACTCACGATGACGCGAAAGAGAGTTGAGACACATGGATTCCAGTTACAACAGGTGAGAGGAGACCTCTTCACTTGCCCCAAGAGTGAGGCATTAGATCATTGAAGACTGCAGGATGGGAGGTGGCATTGGAGAAATTTTCAGGTGTACAAGACCTGTTGAGCCAAAATAGAAAGTCCAGGGAGTGCGTGGAGCTAAATCAAGGGAACCGGCTTGTTTACTACCACTTATCAAAAGGAAAATCATGAAAGTAGTTTTTGCATACATTTAAATTTAAATACGCTAGCAATGTACTTTAGCTTAGTATTGTATTAAGTTATATGATTGATTAACCTATTACGTTTGACCGGGTGTCAAAGCATTTTTTTTTTTAATCTTGCAAAACACCAGATTTTTGTCTCCAGTTTTATTATAGAAAGGCTTGGGAAGTTGAGAGGGGTTGCTGTATGTTTTAAAATGAGAAACAGTTTGGCTTTATTATAGAAATACATGAAAAACTTAAGTGCATATGTCTATATTTTCATATGATAAACTAAGTATTTTTAGGAAAAAATAGCAATGTGGCCACCAGTAAGTATTCAAGCACAGGAAATTGGCTGAAGAAACCGAGCCTGTCAAAGATCTTTTATTTGGCCTTATAAAAACCTGATTGGCAACAGTAAGAAATGTACTTACGACATACCTCTCAAAGATTGGATATGGCACGTTGGATATGCACTTAAGTTTATTTTCCCTCTGTTTACTGTCATGCTATGTATTTAATTTAGAAACATTTCATTTACATTTAAATACATTGGAGATATAACATGCATATTTAGACACTGTGCTTCATAAGATGCTTATACAACATAAATAAAGCGATCACTAATTGATGTGCTTTCATTAGTTAACTTGAATACTTGCTGTGCAGTTATTTTCAGAACATTTTCTAGCTTTAATAAAATTAAAATGAATAACATGCTGTTTTAACACTAGAATCGCCGGATTTTCGAACTACCTAGAACCGCCACGTGAGTCACTGTGACCTATACATTTTTAAACTGCTTAGTTGTGAAAATTAATGACATACTATCGGATATAACGGAAAAGTTTTATTCATGAACATCATATCTAAAATTTGCATCGCAGAAACACCGTATTTAAATGGAAAATTAAACATAAAAGCTTTATTTTTTAAAATGAGTGCATATACAGCACGACTACAAACAGTAAAAAAATATAATAAAATACACATTTCAAAAGAAACGGGTATGTACATATATATACCTGTGTACAGGTGTAAACGGGCACATGTACACACAAAACTATAAAACAGAAATCATTGTTTCTAATACTACATAAAAAGAAAATATAACACTACTTCCGCTATGACGGCTGCATTGTACTCTATGGAGGAGCGTACGCGTCTGCATCCAGGAGCTGTAAACACAGACACAGTTCCATTGAACACTATTGTGTAAACACGTGTAAACTGGTACATACAAACCTGTAAAACCAAAATGTTTTTTTTTTCTAATAGCAATATAAAAAAAGAATATCTAACATACATTTCATATTAGGCACATAAGTTGTTATCATACCTGTCATTTCAGTTTGCTGTATGTATCTGAGTGCAGCTTGCTGTATTCCAATCAAAATGACTACTTTCAAGATTAAATATTTCCTTCTGATATATTCCCAGTTGCATTTGCGGAACAAAATGAAGGACTGTTGTCTCATTGAAAAATAAGCAACTAGGCTTTCACTGAGTTTGATTCTTGACAAATCCACAATCATTGCAATCTTGTCTCGTAGTCAGTCTACAAACAAAGAAAGGCTTGGAAAAAAAAACGTGTGATTGGAGAAGGGTGTGTGTCTGCTTTGCTGCATTTACAAAAAAAAAATAGAATATCTTCCGTAATATTAAAAAAAAAAAAAGACACGTGGCAGTTCTAGGTAGAACTGTTTATAACTTTATAATTTTTGCGATTCTGGCTATCAAACGGTACATACACATACGATTTACAATGGAAGAGTAATTTACATTTTAAATGCAAAATGGGCCAAACTGAACCGCATGGCGGTTCTAGTGTTAATAGCATTACAGTGGGATTTGTATAATTATTTGTTTGCAAGATGTCGTTTGAATATTGTCAGAAAAATATCAGGAAAACTATATTTGCTTTCTATTTTTATTATTAAATGGCGATCAGACATTGTATCATTGTAAGTAGTTATTTCTGACATGTATTAGTTGATTGGTGCAAGTTTAGTGTTGCAAAGTTCTGTTACTGTATGTAAAGTTTGATAGTCAGCTTTTCATGGCCATTTAAAACAATCCCCCACCACCCTGTGGCCCCCCAAGGTTTGGACATTGCCTTATCTGGCTCGCCAGAGAAAGTAATTGAGTACCCCTGATCTAAAGCATTGGGAAAGATCTTGCAACATAAATTGCCATACAAGTAATCCTTCAGCCAACTATATATGTAGCATAAACTTGTGTTACAAGTATATTTACAATCTCCAATACCAATGCATTCACAACAACAAGTACATTTCTTGCTCACTAGGAAAAAAAGAATGCATGTTTTTCTTGGCTAAAACCCTACCATATGGGCTATGGGTTATCCCAGGCATGATATTAATCTGTCAATTTATGAACGTGATGTTGTATTTAAATGTGAACAAGTTGAAATGAGAACGATTTATTCTGAGGGCATTTATTTTTTGGGAAGGGAGAAACTGCACCACCTTATAACAGCGATAACGTCATTAATTAGAACAGCATTTCAAATAACTGTTTTTCTTGTCCCTATTAGTAGGGTTTGAATAAACACAGACCAATGACCTACATAGTTCACCTTGCAGTTGCCACATTGACTAAAAGGGTTTGCTTTTTCTTCATCATAATAAATAATTCTTTCACTAATGTAAATAAGCTAATTGAGGAAACATTCAGGGAACTCTAGGTTTTGACAGATGGTGATTTTTCTTATTTAAATACTATTTATAAAATAATCAATAATGATAATAAGCCTATTTTGCCATCACAACCTAACTAAATTTTAACGTGTACCTCGGGGAGTGCTTAAAATAGTATCATTGTTCTCCTGAAAGACATATACATGATTATAAATATTTTTTCAACAGTGCATTTGCTTCCAATATTATACAGCGGTTTAATTAACTTTGTGCAAAATCCTAAAATTCTTTGAAGTAAGAAATAGGCTCTACTGTCAGGTAAGGGCGCTTGGTACAGTTAAATATCCCCAGATTAATAATGAGTTTTATACCACAACAGTGGTTATATCTAGCATTGGATATATTTTTGTTATCTCACTTGTTTTGAATGTGTCTTTGTTTACATTCCAATCCAGTGGTGTGCTGCTGAAATTCAGGACAGAGCTGCACTTGGGTAGCTCTAACAATACTGCCACCGATACGTGTTTTGTAACAACTTTAAAATGTCTGAAATAATTTCAAATGTCTATTGTTGTTTTGATTTGTACTCCGATTTCCTTGTGAACGAGATTAGTCAAGAAATGCCAGTTAACTATCTGCTGCGTCTGACTTATCCAAACAGCTTGTATGTAGCACTTTCATTAATACCTGTAACGGTAGGAAACAACAGTTTAGTCAAGAAATGCCAGTTACCGATCGGATTGCATCTGACCTATCTGAGGCCTGTAGCCCCTTCATTAAAACTGGTAAAGTTAGGAAACAACAGAGAGGATGTAAATTGACAGACTGAGCTTGAGGTTCTATCTAAAGACGGTTGCAAAGAGGCCATAAACAGGATTGAAATTAATCCCAGTCGAACCATAGTCTGTTGACAGAAAGTAAAGATCTGCCAAGTAAAATAAAATAATGTACACGTTTTATTTTAAATATATACTTGTGGTATAAACAGAAAACTGAATGACAGTGCGTGATATCCGGTTTTCATTCCCCTTAGGGGTGTCCTGTCGGGGCTCGCGATTTACTGGAAACATCCTCCTGCAGTGAACAAAAACTGTACACCACAAATGATCGCTCAGTATCCTCTATTAATACAATACGGTGAACTTAATATTGAATTAAACTGTAGGGAAGTTTTATTCTGTTATGGCTCTTATAATACATGAAATAAATTGAAACCACATTAAATTAATAAGGTTTCCAGGCCACCTTTTGTTTGAAAGATGAGGGACAAATTGTTAGTCAGGCATGGTGTGAGATAGGGGCAATGTAAGCCTCACCATTCCACTCTGTGAGATCACCTAAGTGGAGACTGACAACTCTTAGGATGGGGGTTTATTAGTACAGTACTTGCTGTGGCCCAATGAAGACTAACATAATACCACCAAAATCATTTAACTTTTTGCTTAAAGAGGATTCACATCCAGGCCTCCAATTATAAGGCTAGCTTTGTCAGCACCTTAATACAAGTCATATGTTTCCCAGAAATATAATGTGACTGTTGCCCTTTGTCAGTGCTGGTTTATTTTTTATTGGCAGACTAGTTTGAGTAACGTTCAAGTACTTAGGGTCCAACAGAGCTAACCAAAATTGCATATCAAAGTTATGAAATCACCTGATAAAGCATCTTGTGCCTCAAAGAATGTACTGAGCCCTCCTTTCACGTATGCCAGGCTCCCTTCATTTTTCTTGTTGGCTTGCTTCCTCAGGTTATTAGCTGCTGTTTTAAGCTGATCAAAGCTGGGGTTGAAAAAAAGAGACTATTTAGAACATTTTCTTCAATGTGAGATGAAAGACATGAACAGATATGCTGGTTCAAGGTGATGAATAGCATCTGCCATTTTGGTACCTTAATAGCAGGAAACTGACCATTTGCCGGCAAGCTCAGCAACTGAATTCAGTCCAGTATCACAGAAAGGCTGTATATCAAAGATCATTAATCAAACCTGAATGGGGCTAGTCAACTTGTCATCCTTCTCCCATTGCAAACAGCATATGTGTATGATTGCTACCAAATGTATGAAACACCTTTAGACTAAGGAAAAAAAAAGTTGCAGGTATAAAAGATGTACCATCTGTGTCTCAAAAATGTCTAAAATAAATGGACTGTCCTGTACAACTTGCTATACTGTAAATTAATGTGGAATTTTTTTGTGACAGCAAGGGTCTGATTTAGTACTCTGAAATTGTTAAACAACTTGAACTAGAAAAACTACCAATTCAAAAGAGTTAATCTTTTGATACCTTGTAATTGGTCAGTGCTACAAATGTTTGTCTAATCAAGTGGATCAAACTGACTTAATCCCCGTGGGACGTATCAAATGAAAATTTGGTGTGCTGCAGTTGGGCCCAAAATATTATGGCACACAAAAATCATATGTATGTGGTTAGAGAGATTGACCTAGTGTAGGACGTGACAGGTGAGCGGGTTAAAGGGTACCCGTGCCTCTACTTTGAAGTTTTTGGTGGGCTGAAATTGAAATAACAATCAACAGGTTCCTGCACTTATTATGTACCATAAGTACTGCTTAGATGAGTTTGATACCATAAAACATATTTCAATATGACATGTGGTTGCTCTGATGCCTGTTTTTTTAAATTGGTCACATCCAGCCCAATTTGTGGTTCAAGAAAGCTTAAGCACATGTGATGGAGAAAAGGGTTTCAGGGTTCCAGGGTTGGTCTCGGCTGATGAAAAAGAAGACTGTGTAACCCACATGATGAGAATTTGTCTCAAGATGACATTTGACCTCATTTTCCTCTTTTAGGGAAGACCTAGACAAATAATGTTAGTATAGTTTAAAAGCTTGTTTTAAGGGCTTTGATGAAAAACAAAAAATATATTGACGAGTCGATCAACACTCCTTGGTCCACTTAGGCTTGAATGACAAATGCTATAAAAAGAAACAACTATGAATTTGTTTACATTTATAAACATATACTGACGCACAATGAAAACGCAACAGTCTAAGTTTTACATCAATAGCTCATTGGGCACATACATAATGTTATATACATTTTAAATAGTGAGCATAGGTTTGTAGATTGTTTGAGTAGTATTGTTCCATGGGACAACAAAATACTGAGCTCAAGTCATGTGATTTCATAAAAACGCCAGGTGCTCAGTGTTTGGTATTTGAGTTGAATTAAAATTGCCAAAATGAGTTGATTAAGGATCTGTATAAATAGACATTTGAAAAAACAAAACAAAAAAAAAACAACATGATTTTAATTAATGCAAGAACAGTAAAAGATACGACCATGCCCTACTTGAGTAATGAAGATCGCCTGGTTGCTATCGGTATGATTGAAGTCGGCCCGTCTGTGAGAGAAGTTACCCAAAGAATGAGATGTTCTGCTTCAACAATCAGCAGACTAGTCCAGAGAAACCAGGAAACCGGCTCTGTGAGGGACAGGCCACACTAGCTCAGGACCGTCACATCTGACTGATCCATCTCCAGTGGCTACAGCAGGAGAAATTCCAGGAAGAAATAACCTACACATCAGCAGAATGACTGTAGCTCGTCTATGAAAATGATTTGCATGCTCGGAGGCTGTTCAGGGGTAACATGTTGACAGCTAAGAGATGAAATCACCGTCTTCTGTGGGCCAGAGAACATCTGAGGTGTCAGCAGGGAGAGTGGTGGAGTGTTTTACTCACTGATGAATGCCATTTTGCCCTTGACAGACCTGACGGAAGACAACGTGTGTAGAGACGTCATGGTGAGCATTATGCTGACTGTTGCATTGTTCAAACCAACCGTTGGGGCGGTGGAAGTGTGATGATGTGGGGAGGAATCTCCTTCAACACAAGAACGCCTTTGGTGCAGATCGAGGGCAACCTTACTACCCAGTGATACATCGACGAAGTCCTTCAGGCAACAGTTTTTCCATTCCTGCAAGCCAATCCAGAAGTGTCGATTTTCCAGCAGGACAGTGCAAGACCACACAGTGCTAGGATTACAATTGCACGACTTCAAGAAAACAGAACATCTGTGAGACTATCCACATGAGACAACCGCGACCAGCCAACCTTCGCCAGCTAGCTGCAGCTGCACAGGAAGAGTGGCAGAACATCCCACAGCAGTCTATCCAGAGGCTGATCAGGTCTATGCGTCAACGCTGCCAGGGTTGTGTTAATGCTCCCTGATACTAACTTTGTAATGTTTTCATTTTGACAGTGTGTCACATTTCATACTGAAAACATATGATTCTTTGATCTGTATTTGTGTTCACATTTTCTTTGATTATGCTTGATACCAATGTTTAAAATATCTGATTAACTCCATTAGACTCCATTAGAGTGTTGCGTTTCTTTTGTGCATCAGTATATATAAACAAATCACATATGATTGCTTTAAAGGGTAACTAATGTGCAGCAAATCTGATTATAGCTATTTAAACGTAAAGGTAAAAATCCAAAAGGGCAGGTATCAAAAAACAGTAAATTAATTACAATGGTGTACATCATGCCTCCAAAGTAAATTAACAGAAAGCAAAGAAGTCTTCCAAAAACATGGGCCGTTTAGCCCATTTCGATCGCTTTTAAAGCAACCCTTCATTCAATGTCTGTCAACTGCCAATGAAATGTTTTTGTTTTGTAGTCAGGCAATAATTGTAACTGCTATTTCCTGTTACCTGGTGGACAAATCCAAAGTCATTATTATTTATTTATACTTGTCATGATGTTCTGTCAAGAAAGTAATTTTGGGTCCAACTCAGAGTTTCCTCCAAGGAAAAAACATAGATACGATAACCAAAACATTCAAACTACAAATATGCATGGTTCCTGTTATCTGGGTTAAATAAAGTGTAGGAAATTGAAAGAAGTGCTCTGCCCTCACAAAAACAAGACGGGTGGTATTAATGTGACAGAGAAGTAGACCTGGCCGAAGCCCTGTTTGCTTCTGTTTAAAAGCTAAGCGTCCCAGTTACTTTAGAGCTAGACCAACAGTCAAGAAGAAACAATAAAAACAGTTATTTGTTATATCAGTTATGAGGTTGATATTAATGCAATTGCTTTCATCTAGCTTTATTCTAATTAACTTTGAGACAATAGCACAAGAGATTTGGAGAAGAGGAAATGCATTTTGGCATTATAGTATACATCATTAATGAATGGATAAGGTTAAGCAACTAGCTTATGAATGAGATGGTTTGTATATGATCAGGCATTAAAGTACCCCAATACTACTTTACTTCTTACCCAATGCTCCATAATCTGTAAAAGGGGAAGTCCTTAAACAAAAAAGACTTCAGCATTAGTGCTCACTTAAGTGTGCTTTTTCAGTGTGAAAAACCATTAACTTTGCACACTTAAGTGTTTATTCTGAATATGTCTCCAGGACTCATAATAATATTCAGCAATACATTCACAAATCCATACTAACCTTGTAGCGGAATGATTCTCAATAAGGTACCACGTGGCTGAGAAGTTTTCACTGGTAAAATCTCCACTCATGCTTTTAAACAGCCCTTCAAGATCCTTTTGGGGGACTTTGCCTCTGTAAAACAACAGTTAAATATTGTTAAAAAAAGGTATTTGCACAAAAACGTACAACCTTAACATTAACAGATTTGACAGTTTACAGCGAGACCCCTGTGTCATAAAACATTTCAATACTTGGAAGAGACAAGAACATCAATTTAATGATTCATTGGAGTCTAGATTAATTATCAAGACAGTAGCTGACCTAAATACAGCTGTCATGTAACCCTATATTAATCCTGTTAGTGTTTTCCCCAGTGGTGACTTAGTAGACCTGTTATTATCATATAAATACAGGAAGATGTTCATGTAAAAATAGACTATTGAGTTAATAACTTTATGTCTGCTAATGAGCAAGAAGGGAACAGTTAAGTTTGATGTGTAGAGGTAAAGTGTTCCACAGTTATGCGCTAAGATGAAAATAGTTTTAGATCTGCCTGTGTTAACTTGAGCCTTGAAGATGGTTAGAATATTATTGGGGGGGGGGGGTATATACACACAAACACTTTTTTGGTCAGGGGATCAATCCATTTTACTTTAAAAATGACTGCTCCTCCAGACAATCCCAGGACACAACATGCAATAAACCACTCAATACGCTATGTTTTATTTTAATACTGTGCCTAGATATTACAAAAGACGTATAAAGAGTTTCACATTGAGACCTTTTTTGTGATTCGTTTTAATCTATGTAGCCCTGGAGACGCCTCAGTGTACAAACAAGTGACCGTTTATTAGCATGACCCCGGCTTCCCAGTGATCTCTCAAACCAAGACATACACATAAACAAACCAAAAAAAGCATGAGGACTCGTCTCTGACTGGAGAAAATCCTACAGACACTCAAGGGCTCTGACACTGTCTTTAGACACTAGCCAATTTAATGCTAAAGCCAATTTAATGCTTTCTTGGCTTGCTTTAGAAATTTTGATTGACTGGTAATAGAGAAAATTCACAGGTCATGTGCAGGCCATTCAAAAGGGAAAAAAAACAGCTTATGACTCAAAACATATATTGTTGCTGAAAACAACAAGGACATGATCAAGTAAACAATCAACCCACATACTGTAACAAGTAGTAACGTATAGAATGTTGCAAGCTATTCTTTTCTTTGTAAATCTGTTTCACCTAAACAGTGTGAGTCTGCCCAGCCATGTGTATAGACTTTTATGACCTGCCTCTGACCAATTACTGTCTCAGGGCTGTATCCCAGCACGGCTGTATTACACAAATTGGGATAATTCTACTAGGAGCCAATAAATCACTGCCTCCAATAAAATGATGATAGATTACATCTTGTCAAAAAAGAAAACATAAAAATATGAAAACAGTGTAACAAATGCAAGATGGCACAAGTTTAAAAGTGCCAAGGAACATTACTTGGTCTTGTCCTTCATGGTTTATTGCTGCAACTAAATTGGATGATTCATGGCATAAGCATTACTACAATTTTCAGGAACCCTATGCATTAACTCTAATTTGTACGGTTAGAGGAAAGACCTCCAATTGCTGCATAGTACTTCAGAAGAGTCAGAATGTTATGACACTATTTCAGGTATGTAAAAATAAATAAATAAATAAATAAAAATAAATAGAGATTTCTAGTATCTGTTTAGGAACCAACAATGACTATGTGCATTTGAGATTTTAAACAATTCATTTAAAAGCTCATGAAATGTGTGAGTAAGGCCACATAGTGCATATCAAGCTAAAAATAGCTGTAATAGACCTAAACAGACATTTTTTTAGGATTTTTTTAAAACAGATTCACCAAATAATGAATTTATTTTTGATCCACTGGGGGGCAGTGTATGACAAGCCTGTCTGCACATGAGCAAGTGAAGCACTGCAGCATTTGTGGGGAGATCTGCAGTGTGAGAAAGGTGGCCAGAGACTGTTCAGTAGAAGACGGCCGATGCAGTATTTTCATTTTAAACTTGTCTTACTCTCTCTTTTTTTTGTGTAATCTGTGCAGTACATAATCCACACATTGAACTTGCCCCCAAGCCATCTTTCAATATTTGTACCAAGCTGCGATTTGGAACATGCATCAGTTTTTATAATTATATTTAATTTTTTACAAGTGACTAAATGCATAATACAATAAACTACATTACACTCATAGCCTAGAAATACATGTGAACAAACTGTTTAAATATCAGACTAGTGTACTTGCAGGATCACAAATATATAAATAGTGTATAATACAATTGTATATTTCAAGATGCTAGCAACAACCAAGGTTTAATTAAAATAAATGCCTATATTTGGAAGTATTTGTTTTAAAAAACACATGGTTTATATATTTTCATATCTAATACTTTATAGAAAATGAATTTTCTAGACTACCATGTAAAGAACATATGTCTGCTAAGAAATAAATAATAACAGTACTAGAACAAACAAATCTAGGACCATCATGATAAATTCAATACATTTTCTGGGAAAACTTCCATCTTATATTAGTGCTCTGGTAACCACCAGTACTAATATTGTCCAACCTAGATCCCAGTCAATATCATACATGTAGAACTCTTTTTTTCCCCCTGGTCACTTATCACTCTTCCTTAAATGCGCTTTACTTGCTCTTATCTGCCCCCTATTTTACTGCATTTAATCCTGTACTTTAGCGTACTGTAATCTGTCAAGTGTTATTTAAGCTGTAGTATTTTGTATTTAATTATATCCTGATGTAACTATCACTGACACTGTTATCTGCTCCGTTATTGAATCGCATTTTGTCATACTTGTACTTGCTAGAACCAAAGTCATTGTATTTATCTTGCTCTTAATTGTATTATTACTTGTACTGTGATTCTTGAAATGTATTTGTTTACGACTGTAAGTCGCCCTGGATAAGGGTGTCTGCTAAGAAATAAATAAATAAATAAATAAATAAATAAATAATAATAATAATAATAATAATAATAATAATAATAATAATAATAATATTACATTTTTCAATTCCAAAAATATGTGCTGTGTTTGGGGGAAAAAAGGCTTTCAGTTATTCTGCCCCTTGGTCATGGAACAACCTTCAAAAACACTTAAAACTATCTGATTATATATCATTAAGCGATTTAAAAAATCAGGTTGGAAATTTTATTTCTGATAAATGTACTTGTTTTAATTAATTTTAAAGTTGCAAATGATCTAATGAAATGTATTGATAAATTACTTTTTAATGGTATTATTATTATTTTTGAAATGTTCATGTTAATCTATGTAGTTCTATGTGTGTGATTGTTTCTGTATTGCTGCTTTCTTGGCCAGGTCTCTTGAAAAAAAAGAGATTTTGAAACTCAATGCGACTTCCTGGTTAAATAAAGGTTAAATAAATAAAATTTAAAACAAAAACATTATTTTGCAATCTGTATTCGGATACAACTCCCATGTTTTTCACCATTATGATTTTGCTGCATTGTGGGGTGGGTGCAAATAGTTGCAGACAGAATGAGGCCATTGGAAGTAAACATGACTTTGTTGGGAGATGTATTGTTATCCCATTTAATTAACAGCAAAATATTTAAGTTAATAGAAGCATTCGAAGTCAGAGAGCCAATGAAACATCAGTTGCTAATGTCACTATGCTAAAAAAGATGTGACTGAACTAGAGAGACTTGTAAAACAGTTTACATTAAACCTGACTCATTCTGTGGAATTAAGACTGCAGGCTGTAGAACGCTAGACATTTTATATTAATTATCGTGGGGGAACATTGCAATCTAAAATACGTTTATTTTCAAACCATTGTTTGGGCTTTTTCCATTTTTTGTCAAAGTCAGAAATTATATATCAGTGATAGTATTATTTACAGCCGTTGGTAAGTAGTGTATGTAAACGAATGAATGGATTATTTCTAAAGTAAAGTTCTCTTTTCCCCATCCCCTTGCATGTATAAATAAATAAATAAATACAAGACCATAACTGAGCCTCACACACTGGCTGTATTTGGCCACTGCTGACATTTAATCTTCTTTTCACAATTATACATATACTCTGGATTACCTATGTTAAAAAAAATAGAAGAAATGAATCATAAGACAAACCATTATATATTATTTAGTTCATCACCAAAATTATACTCTTTTTAGCAATGATAAAAATAGTTGCCTGTAAACGAATCTGACAGTATGATATTCACTACCATTAACAAATGCCGTTAAAGTTTAGGGTTAGGTTTTACTTTTAAATATATATTTTTTAAAGAAAATGCTGTGAACACTGGCAGGTTTAAATGTTAAATCATAAATTTAAATCATCATTAAGGTAAGAACCTTTTCATATTTTTACAAACAAACTGATAAAGTGACTAACATGCTTGGGCCCTTTTATATATATATATATATATATATATATATATATATATATATATATATATATATATATATATATATATATATATTTTTTTAATAAATGTGGCTGTATCCCTTTTATTACCGCCTAACCAAAGAGAGAGTTCATCTATTCAAAAAAGAGCAGGAACTATAATACACAATTAATGTCTTCGGTCGTGCTAGGATAGTATGAAAAAAGCACATTTATAAAGTAGAGAATAAGGTAAAACTTACAAAAGGACACTGATGAAGGTACTAGTAAAAACATTTGTCCATAGTTTCTTATCAGTGTTTTACTTTATCATTTTAAAGTCTTTTTGAAGTTATGGGTGTTTTAACAATACATTTTCAGTGCTTTTTAAGGGTCTGCTATATTTTTTTACTTAAAGAGCTCCGACTCGGTATTGCTCCACATCAGTTCAGAGCAGCCGAGAAATCAGGAAGTTATACTGTCAAGGGATACTTGTACTAATGTATCCTCTGAACGCTGCCGAAACCGAGTGTGGTGAACCTCTACTTTTCCAGTGACATTTAAGAGTTCTTTAAGAAGCCCTTTTGAAAGAAAATCAAGATTTGTAGTTTTAGGAATTGTTCCCTACAATTCAATTTATTAATGTACATAACTGACAGAAAATATATACTTTATTTCAGCAAATTATCCATTCTAACAACTACAAATCGAATTACACCACTTTACACACCCTATTTGGACTAAAAAAAAAAAAAAGTCTCTTTAATAGTGCTTTGTCCTTTTTAATGATATCCTCAAAGGCATAACATCTGTGGAATTCCAGTCCCTGATTTTAGCATACAATTTGGAATTCCCTAATTGCTTTCTTATCAACAAAGTGCTTGTTGATCTGTATTCAAACATACTGTGTGCAATATACCCTTTTAAATGGAACAAATTGGGATTTAAATATTAGACATTAACCAAAATCTGTATTTACAACCAATGGTGTAGTACTGACCATTTGCACTCGGTATAAAACAGGAGTATGACATTGGATTGTTCCTTGCAGTTGTTTGAAAACTGGGCTCCACTCCATATAATTTAAGAACCTATATGTGTCAACTGTAGAGAAAATTTCCATAAACATCTGTATTGCAATTACTGCTGCGGACTCATCTCATTTTGCGGGTGTTTCTACCACTTGAATTAAGTAATTCATAAGAAATCCTAAGTATCCTATTACAAACACTCATTGGCTAGGTTACTGTAACTCCAAAACTATTTCAATAAATCAGTTTCAAATGGCTAATTAGGCAACAGACCACTCTGCTGTTATGTGGTAGGCCAGTTTGGGGGTGGGGTGTAGGTGTACTTTTTTACAATTTAACACCAAGTAGACACTTTTCTTTCACTTTTTTTTCCACCTCCGTTAAATTCATTGGCTAAGTAGATATGCTGGAGGAAGTAGAAACTGCCCAGCCGAATCCACAAACTACTATAGGCAAACAGAAATAAAGGAAATGAACGTTTAGAAACACTGCCATCAACAAATTAAGGGATATTCACAGATGCGTATATTGATATATATACATTTTTTTACTTCTTATAATATTTTAGACTTTACATTTGGAACTAGTGAAAGTTTGACAATATAAAAGTTGTGAAGTTTTCCAGTTAGCATGCCTCTCTTAATATTAGGAAAGAGTTCTCATACTCTCCATACTCAACCATTCACTGGCCTCTCCTTCACAGCTCAGTACTGATTCATGTGCCCAGTGTTTTGTGATGTGGACTTTTGTCCACTGAATGCTCACCAAACTCATGTCACTTGTGATTTGAACACAGGCCTACAGAGTTGCAAGAATAATGCATTAATAACCCACTGTGCCTGTAGATGTTCCTACTTTTAAAAGCAAGAACAATATCACACAGAAGGTCAGCAGGGAATATTTCATTTGTGTGTTTTCTTTGCTCTTGTTTTTTCTTTTTTAAACATTCATACTGTAGCTAAGAAATAAAACATTTCAACCCACTCTGTAAGTCTAACACATTTCAGAACACAATGTAATTTGCTCTTGTTTACATAGCTAACTGACAGTCATGACACTCTGCAGAAAAAAATGATCCCAATTAATCCATTGCACATGGGCTCTGCTGACTGCAGTTTCCCTTCAGGCTCTTTGGACAGAGAAGGACCCTAATACTGAGCAGCCAATTTGGTGCCATCTCATCATTATATCCCAGCACTCTCTACTTGCCTTTAATTTTACCTAATCCTGACCTGCTGGAAGCAATCACACTGTGGTATGCTGCAGTACGAACTGCAGATTAATCAGGTACCCACTTGTCAATGTCAATTCCGAGGGGGTTGGTCGGCCTCAGGGACAAGGGAGAAATCCCCTTGTTTCTGTCAGTACGCATGTCATAGTAGTTCATCTCATCAACCCATACTGCAGACTGGTCAAGAATGCCTACAAAAAAAATGAATATAGAAACAGGAAACAGGATTTTTTTAATATAGTTATTATATTATAATAAAACCTGGGTGCACACTGTTTTTAGAGAACATGCAGTAAGCCCATGTGCCTGTCTCCGAGTATATGCGCCTCTAATATGACCACATTGAGGCATTGTAAATTGATTTTTTCTTAATTTTTCATTATTTTTGTTCCTTTTCTAAATTGGCTTGCGTATAAGCACACTACCATTATGCATGTTTTTTAAAGGTATGGTTAATAAGAAATGTAGTTAAATCTCTATTTTCTGTTTTTTGGTTTTTATAAATTTCATTTTTCGGTGCTTATTTTTAGCTGTTTGAGTTTTATGTAAATATTATTTTATTTTATTTTATTTATTTTTTTCGGAGCTTTCTCTTTTTATATACTGTATGAAATTATTGTTTTCGGTTACTTTCCAAAATTCTTGGGCGTTTTTTTTCAGTCACAATATGTATGAACTTGACAGTACTTCCACATTTACCTTCTTTACTTTGCTGTCTTCCACAGCGAAATCCTTATGGTCACAGCCATATTCTTCTGGGGTTTCTGTGTGTTTAAGCATTTTTTTGCGCCACAAATTGCAATTCTGTTTTAAATTTCACAAGCTTGTAAATACTCCCTATGGAACTGTAATATAGCTTTAAATCTTGCAAGCAAGAACAATCCTCTGCTTCTAGTAATTCTAATCTCATTTTAAATCTTGCACGAGTGTTATAATCCACCAATAGAAATGTAGGAATGTGCTGCCACTCAGCAGTTGGGGTGGGTTTAAAATATTCAGAAGAAATCAATGCGAGAGTCAGGAAGGTGGTACATTGCCATCTGTTTTGTATTTTATTTTAATTTTTCACTGGGGAAAGGGGTCAAGTCAATGAATTGAGTAACCATTTCCAGTGTTTTTCCGGTGTTTATTGGATATGCACCAATTTCATTTTTTGTTTGTATTGGGAGGGTTTTATCAGTTTTTATCAGTTAAAACTAAAAATCAGAAGCCCTAATTACATTTCAAGTAAAAAAAAAAAGATATGCTTATTTGGCAAGCCCTTATATCCCAACATATGTGTTATTTAATCATTTGAACTTTATTAACTCAAACAAAATGTGTATTCTTCACTGCTTGCTTATTGTGCTCCACCCGAAATGTTCATTATGAGACTGGCACTGCCACACCTGCATGGCCCCCTGCAGAGCCCCTGAAAGGCACGCTTTTCACTCTCCCTCAGTAGACAGTCACTCACCACAACAGTGTAGCTGTGTACTCTCAAGAGCCAGAAAACACACTGCACCTCTCCAGCCAACTGGCAGGGCTCAAACTCAGCTGAGGCAAGAGGAAAAGGCACCCCAGCTCAACACAATATATCTGTGTGTATGTGACTACTTCCCTACTGTATACAATGAAAAGCATATTAAACTGAAAAGATCTGTAATACTTTATGTATAGTGGTTTCCACAAGCATTTGTATCTCTAATATTCTAACGCAGGGGTGGAAGCATCAATGCTCTTGGCAGAGACTCTCTTCAAGAATTGAGCAAAATCACTAGCAGTTATACTGTACACTACACTCTAGTGTGGTGTATATAATAAATGAAGATATCATTTTACCTATCTTCTCAGGCTTCAGTAGTTTAAAGGAGACAGTCGAAGTGCCATCTCCCCCTGACTTGGTGGTGACAATAATTTCTCCCTTGTCATTTTTTGCCGGCCCCACTCGACACACTATCTTGCTGGCAGACATCCATTCTGCAGTCAGCAGGCAGTTGTGTCCACAAATTGACAAACCTGATAAGAGAAACAGGAACAATGATTAAAGAAATACAGATTTTAACATCTTGCCCAAAATACCTTGAGTAACTAGCTTGAGAGTTGAATTAGTTAAAATGCTCCTGGCTTTTATTTCCTACCGCAGGCAATTTTATTCTGCATAGCATTCTGCTCATGTAAAAAAAGCACACTCAGTTTCAGCAGCTAAACTCATAATGAAGTGATACCCACTAGAGACTGCAGATTACTCTGGTATGGAGACCTTATCACCCTTTGTTCGCAGCGCAGTCAGTATATCTGTGTCAAATACAGAGAGGGCGGCTAGTAGTAAAGCAGCCTGACTCCTGCACTGACAGCAGACTACAGACTGGGACTTCTAGTCTTTTACCTTCACAAGAAGATCAACTAAAAATAAGTGAAGCCAAGTGATTAGAGGGGAAGACTGAGAACCAGGTGATCTTGATTTCTCAGGCACAGAATTATCAATTAAAAAAGAAAGCAAATTATCACAGCTCAGAGGCTGTTGAATTTAGTTCTTAAAAGTACAGAAAAATGCATATTCCAATTGTTTAAAATGACCGTATTGTTTTATTCAATTCATTAAGCCTGTTTTTTTGTATACCCCCCACCCCCCCAAGAATTTGAAAAACACACACATTCTGTGACATGTTTCCAACATATAAAAGAACTCAAGGTTTTTGAGATTACCCTATAGACAGCAGACTTGCTGCTATCACCACATACCAGCCTGCCCCTTCTGTTGCCACATCAGTTTTCAAACTATGCACCAAATACAATATCTATCAGTGCAAATACTTAGCCCTGGTGTTTTATAAACAGTCCTAGTTTAAATTAGCAAAAACTTTCTTTTAAGGGGTTTTAAAAAATGCTCAGCATAAAATATTAGTGGGTGGCTAGGCAATGTTTTAACACACAGTCAAGCATGTGATGTACTGATGCAGAATACAATCTCCTTTCGGTGTACCTTTAAGCTGCATGTCAGTGAAAGTGGTAACAGGGCCTCATTTACGAAAGGGCACTAAATGTAGCTGTAATGTGCACATTAAGTAGTGAGCCTAACATGCATCATAAATCTAAATTTACTGTCCCATTTACTAATTAATTTACGTGCACACTATTTGGCTAATTTACATACTATAGCGCGCACACTACATCTATTGTGAGCGATAATTTAATGTGCACGATAATGTCCAAGACTTACCTGTGACCACCGTGATATAAAAAGCCCCAGCAGTCCAGGCGTATCTTTTGGTCAGTGGCTTATTGTGAAAGGTTGCTTACATTGACCAAAAATGAGCGATCAACAGACTCAACCCTCTGCAGGGGACAGGTAGAGGCAACGCAAACGAAAAAGTTTGAAATTCTAGTGCAGGAGGTTATTTTGAATTATAATACTGTTTGGTCCAGTGTTTTATTTAACCACTCTATTTTTTGTACCAATGTAATGAACCATAAAATAAAATCTAAGAAATCATAACATTCATTCACGCTTATCCACACATATTATAACATGTTATTTACAGGTCATTTTCACTGCTCTATATGAAAACTTTAATGAAAGTAGTGCCTCCATGATGCCAGATAGATTTCAGCCCAGAAAAATAGGTTTAAATAGAGCGCCTATCAGTGGTTAAAGCCTGGTGTCCAAACTAACTAATTATCACTCAATTTAAGGCGCACACTACGATTATCGCCCTTTAGTAAACACAGGGCTTACATTTGTGAACTGTGGATCGCCAGCGGCGACCAAAATTATTCTCTGCGATCATTTTTTAATATGCATTCGCCATCGGTGACTGTGGAATACAAACGTTTTCCTCAATATTCCATGCAGGTTTGCACAGAGTCAAGTGACTTCCGCATAGCAACTGGTAGCTGCTGAAAAACAAACCGTTGTCAAGCTGTGCAACATCCGACCGGTGGACATGGTTAATTATGTTGACAACCTACGTGACCCTAGATACAAACTAAAATTAGGTGTTGTAGGTTTAAAAGCAATGCCCATACTACCTGCTGACTTAATAAAGCCCCAAAAAAACCGAACCTCTTCATTGTATGAAATCTTACAATATTAATCATACAGTAATTTTATATTATATATATATATATATATATATATATATATATATATATATATATATATATATATATATATATATATATATATATATATATATTGGGTTAATTAGCGATAGTAGGTTAGCGCTGCCCTCCTCGTTAACGTTGTTTTGGGCTGCGTGCTTTACCGTATTTTTTTTATTTGTGTATGTACCTGTTAAACTAGGAACCTGGGTGATTTCGTATGGTTTCACGGACCGTGTTTATCACTAATCTTGGACTACCTGATGTTAATGTAGGCAAACTAGTACGCAGTACTAAAAAAGGCATTGAGTAAATTAATGCATAATGCTCTTATTACTAAAATTAATCTCTGCACTACTAACGTATTACAATATTGTGCTTATTATGTAAGTATAAGTTATGACTGTGTATTACTGTAATTTATACTGTAAGTATAACTATGTTTACCATGAATAAAATGTTCGCTGCAGATGGTTCTTGAGTCTGGTGGACTCCATTTAGACCCTTCATGCTGCCAATGTATAGCAGAAAGCCACTTTTCCCTTTTATCTGGGCTTAAACGCCTCTTTGGAAGTTCAAAAAATGACAGCCGCTGTCTTTCACGTAGTCGTGGTTATGGCATCCAACAACCACACAACTCCTCGGCATTGTGTTAAAAATAGGAGGTAACAACTCTTCAATTAATAAAGGAAACAGTGTCTGTCTTGGTTTGTTTTCAGTGGCTCCCAGGTTTCTCTTTAACTACATTATAGGATAAAAGTATCAGAAACTGTGTTTACTACTTGCGTCATAAAATGTATTAGCACAAGTAATATAATTGATAATATCTGGTACAGCCAACGTGTTGTTGCTAATCATGCTTTGTTCAGTTACTTCAGTGTGTTCATAAAGTTTATTCAAAGTCTGAGCTACTGATATCAAGTTGTTTTATTTTTTACAACTTGTCATTAAAACCACAGAGTAGTTGCTATTGCCGCTGATTGCAAACATTATTTTCAATAGATTTTTTTTTTTTTTTTTACTTTTCCTTTGCTGTACTAAATTTAAATAGATTGAATACACATACCACATAGACAGATAGCATTCATAGGGGGTGCGTACAACGAGAACTGAGATTTTCTTTAATAAACCAGAAAAAGGTCAATTACACAAGCGAATCCATGCTGTACTGTGTATTTACGTTTTTTTTTCTGGCAGATTGATTTGGAACGGTGATTAAACAGTCTGAATACCATATATTCGGGCCAGCTTTACAGTGGATTAAGGCAGGTTAAAGGAAATCTCATATCCATATTCTATACAGTAAGCTACAATATCATGTTCTGCAACCATAAAATGCTAAGCTGAAATCCAAAGTGTTTTGGGTGCCGTTTGAAGTGACTATTAAGTAATTATTAAATACATGTTGCTTAATAAAAACCAGTAGTGTAGATTTAATCAATGGGGAGAAACTGAAGTCACTGAAATATTTTAACTAAGAGTATTTTATTTGGCGACCAAATTTAAAAATCTAGGAGCCAGATGCCCCTAAGGATTTTGGCCAACTTTGAGCCCTGAAATACAGTGTGAATAAAGCTCATCTCATTATTCAGAGCAGGGTGCCTAATTTAAATGCATTATCATGCATTACCATACAAATCACATATTCATTCTGATTACCATAGTGTGGCACAATAAAATCAGTGTGCACCATAATATGCCCACTAGTTCATGCAAGAATGAATAAAATTGCAATAGTAAATACGGAAATCATGAACGTGCACACGGATTGCAATTATGGTGTGCCATAATGTTTAGTGCCCTTTCATAAATGAGGCCTTGTAAGAGTACAAGTAATAAATCCACATGCTTGTCACTTAAAAAAACAACCAAAAAAAACCATAAATAAAAATAATAAGCAGTTTGTTTCCTTGTGGTCTAAAAAAGAATATTAATGGTGTGTAATCAAGAAAGAATATTTGCACCGTTAAAAAATTACTTATTTTGTTGTATAAAGATACGGCCCAATTAGAAAATTGCTATTTTAAAATTGCTAAAATCGAGTAAAAACTGTTGAGTAAAAAGCACTGATTAATCGTTGACACTATCCTGATATGAGGGCACTGCCGCCTGGTAGTTGACTGTGTCGGAATGGTAAGAGTCCAAGCCATACCGTAGATGAGGGTGTGACCGTACAGATAAAGGCAACTACTGTGCCAAGGTTCTTGGATAGATCTTGGATAAGAAACTAGTAAAACAAATATTTAAATTATTAATTAACTTTTTTCATTTTTAATGTCAAATGTTTTAATTTATTGGCCAAAAATCTAATTATGTGTTTAAATAGCAGACATCTAAGATATATTATAGAAAATCACAGAATCAAATGTAAAACACTATTGTCAACTTTTCCATTTTTAAATGAGCAAACTTTCTGGGGGAAACACACTTCGTAGTGTTTCTTAGCACAGATTTTCTTCTAAATTCAATAAATACTGTACACTTAACAATGGGGCAATTTTCATGGAAAAAGAAAAATAAGTCTGTGGCAGGGCGAAAGCCCTGCACATGGGAAATATGTAGTTTTATTGTATATTTTTGGGTTAATTGTAAAGAGATTGATTTAATTAATTGTTTAACTGATGTTGTGCTCCGCCGGGGACGATTACCTGTCTGCGTGAAGCAGCAGCTAAAAGCAATGAGCTGTTCCAGCAGGCAGGTGGGCGTGTCTCAGCAGAGCGTTAGTATAAAAACATAGCGATCCCTATGATCGGGGCTGCTGCAAGGCCTGTCGTTTTCACGGCACCTTTGATTTATAGTTTCTCATATTGTCTTTTATTTTGAGTGTTTGTACAGTCATGTATCGTCCTCTGTGCGCTACCATTGCTGGTAGCGTCACATGACATTATTGCTTATTTTTGTGTTTACTGATAAAATCCTGTACGCCTGTGTCGGCGTAACAACGTCAATCTCTCTACCTCAGTCTCTTGTGTGTTCTCCTCGGCCGCCTGAGGCAAGTATACCAGGACTCTACCACAAAGTCTCACTTTTTTCTTACTCTATTTTGGTAATACTTCAGGTTGTGTGCGTTTCCATGTAGTTTTCTTTTCACCACCGAAATTCTCGTTCCAAATGCACATAACCTAATTAATATTAAAATACGGGAGGGTAGATTTAAATGTTTGTCTGACTTCCAATTAGGCCTTCCGCAATGATATCGTACAGCTTTCTAGGGTTTCCACCAAGGTTCCCTCTAAGCTGTGTGCATGCACGGCCGTGCAGCAGTTTGGTGTATGCCACGCACAAATCATGCTGCGCACGTCCTCGCCGTTTGAAGCATGCAATGTACAGTCATCTGGAACTGTCTGGTGTCTGCAGAAGATAAACAGCAGGTTTGTAAAATTATTAAATACTGGTCTTTGTTTAAATAACGATACAAACTACATTTCCAGTGATTTTATTGTTCAGTTTTTTTATTTTCTTCTAAATATAATGCTTGTTAGAGATGTCACTATATACAACGCATACTTGTATATACAGTACTGTGCAAAAGTTTTAGGCAGGTGTGAAAAAATGCTGTAAAGTAAGAATGCTTTCAAAAATAGACATGTTAATAGTTTATATTTATCAATTAACAAAATGCAAAGTGAGTGAACAGAAGAAAAATCTACATCAAATCAATATTTGGTGTGACCACCCTTTGCCTTCAAAACAGCATCAATTCTTCTAGGTACACTTGCACACAGTTTTTGAAGGAACTCGGCAGGTAGGTTGGCCCAAACATCTTGGAGAACTAACCACAGTTCTTCTGTGGATTTAGGCAGCCTCAGTTGCTTCTCTCTCTTCATGTAATCCCAGACAGACTCGATAATGTTGAGATCAGGGCTCTGTGGGGGCCATACCATCACTTCCAGGACTCCTTGATCTTCTTTACGCTGAAGATAGTTCTTAATGACTTTCGCTGTATGTTTGGGGTCGTTGTCATGCTGCAGAATAAATTTGGGGCCAATCAGATGCCTCCCTGATGGTATTGCATGATGGATAAGTATCTGCCTGTACTTCTCAGCATTGAGGAGACCATTAATTCTGACCAAATCCCCAACTCCATTTGCAGAAATGCAGCCCCAAACTTGCAAGGGACCTCCACCATGCTTCACTGTTGCCTGCAGACACTCATTCGTGTACCGCTCTCCAGCCCTTCGGTAGAACAAACTGCCTTCTGCTACAGCCAAATATTTCAAATTTTGACTCATCAGTCCAGAGCACCTGCTGCCATTTTCTGCACCCCAGTTCCTGTGTTTTCGTGCATAGTTGAGTCGCTTGGCCTTGTTTCCACGTCGGAGGTATGGCTTTTTGGCCGCAAGTCTTCCATGAAGGCCACTTCTGACCAGACTTCTCCGGACAGTAGATGGGTGTACCAGGGTCCCACTGTTTTCTGCCAATTCTGAGCTGATTGCACTGCTGGACATCTTCCGATTGCAAAGGGAAGTAAGCATGATGTGTCTTTCATCTGCTGCAGTAAGTTTCCTTGGCAGACCACTGCGTCTACGGTCCTCAACGTTGCCTGTTTCTTTGTGCTTCTTCAAAAGAGCTTGGACAGCACATCTGGAAACCCCTGTCTGCCTTGAAATTTCTGCCTGGGAGAGACCTTGCTGATGCAGTATAACTACCTTGTGTCTTGTTGCTGTGCTCAGTCTTGCCATGGTGTATGACTTTTGACAGTAAACTGTCTTCAGCAACCTCACCTTGTTAGCTGACTTTGGCTGTTCCTCACCCAGTTTTATTCCTCCTACACAGCTGTTTCTGTTTCAGTTAATGATTGTGTTTCAACCTACATATTGAATTGATGATCATTAGCACCTGTTTGGTATAATTGTTTAATCATACACCTGACTATATGCCTACAAAATCCCTGACTTTGTGCAAGTGTACCTAGAAGAATTGATGCTGTTTTGAAGGCAAAGGGTGGTCACACCAAATATGGATTTGATTTAGATTTTTCTTCTGTTCACTCACTTTGCATTTAGTTAATTGATAAATATAATCTATTAACATGTCTATTTTTGAAAGCATTCTTACTTTACAGCATTTTTTCACACCTGCCTAAAACTTTTGCACAGTACTGTATATTTGTGCAGGTTCTGGGAAAAACACAAGTCATTTCAAGAGGCAAACTGCATTACTGGCCAATGGTTCATGTATATATTTGATACACCATATCCAATGCCTATAACAAAGTGTACCAATGACAATAACAAATCTAGTGAAAGCCTACTTTGGAGATTTGCAATTTAGTTTTTCAACTTCAGAATTCAGCACTACATGGCAATGCCTAGAAGTTGGAATAATGGCAGGATGCACCATTTCTCCTCTGGCTTTTACCATGGCAATGGAAGTAATCATTAGGGCATCAAAATGGGTAGTGGGAGGAGAGCGCTTGGCTTCTGGAATACGACTACCACCAATTCGAGCATACATGGATGACATGACAACCATGACTACAACAGTAGCCTGCACTAATCGGTTATTGGGCAAATTAACCAATAACATTGAATGGGCACGAATGCAATTCAAGCCCACTAAATCAAGGAGCATCTCTATAATTAAAGGTAAAGTAGTAGATAAAGCGTTCTTCATTAATGGTGAGGCAATACCAACAGTATCTGAGAAGCCAGTGAAGAGCCTTGGGAGATGGTATGACGGGATCTAAAGGACACAGTTCGTGTGGGAGAAGTTAGACAACAAGCTGTGGAAGGGTTGAAGAGCATAGACAGCAGCTTTACCAGGCAAATTAAAACTCTGGTGCTTTCAGTTTGGCCTACTGCCAAGGTTGCTGTGGCCACAGACTGTGTACGAGGTTTCTTTGACAACAGTAGAGAAGCTGGAAGCTTTAATCAGTTCACACATCAGGAAATGGTTGGGAGTTCCACGCTGCCTCAGCAGAGTGGGACTTTATGGTAAAGGAATACTGCAGCTACCTGTCTCCGCTCTAACCGAGGAGTTTAAGTGCGCCAAGGTCCGACTGGAAATGACATTAGTAGAGTCACGCGACAAATGCGTAAGGGAGGCAGCACCTGTGTTGAAAACTGGAAGAAAGTGGGTGGCAAAGAATGCTGTGGAGGATGCAAAGGCTGCCCTTCAAATTGGTGATATCATGGGGCAAGTTCAGCATGGAAGAGGGGTCTTGGTCTCAGTTCAGCTCCTACATGGCACAAGGCAGCCCCAGCGAACGGAGGAAGCTTGTAGTCAACGAGGTGCAAAAGCAGGAGGAGAGGATGAGGTGTGTAAAGGCCATTTCCCAGGGCAAGCAGGGAGAATGGATGAGATGGGAGAGTGTGGAACAACGCAAGATTGGCTGGCAAGACCTATGGTCAATGGAACAGAGCAGGATTAGTTTCCTTATAAGGTCAACATATGATGTTCTCCCATCACCACAGAACCTAAACCTCTGGGTAGGAGAGGATCCCTCATGTCCTTTGTGTTCATCACCTGCAACATTAAGGCACATTTTGACAGGATGTAAGGTGGCTCTTAGCCAAGGACGGTTTACTTGGCGCCATGACCAGGTGCTGCGATGTTTGGCCTTAGCATTGGAAGACAAGCGTAACATGACCAATAAGTTGCCACCTGTTCCATCAAAACATTACACAC
This sequence comes from Acipenser oxyrinchus oxyrinchus, assembly GCA_030684275.1. NCBI lineage: Eukaryota > Metazoa > Chordata > Actinopteri > Acipenseriformes > Acipenseridae > Acipenser > Acipenser oxyrinchus. The sequence continues at coordinate 54,311,766 of CM060249.1, forward strand.
AAAAGACAACATTCCTCCGCCCAGGAGAGCAACCACCAAGAAAAGGTGTTAAAACCAATTCTGCCCAGGACAACTGGAAGCTGCTAGAGACTGGAAAATGCTGGCAGATGTTGGTCAGCGGCTTATTTTTCCACCTGAGATTGCCACCACAAACCTTCGACCAGATATTGTCTTGTGGTCTGGATCAGCACGCCTTGTTCACCTGGTAGAGTTAACAGTGCCATGGGAGGATGCTGTAGATGAGGCGTATGAGAGGAAGAAACTGCGGTATGCTCAACTAGCCACTGAAGCGGAACAGCGAGGATGGAGAGTCTGGGTTTACCCAGTAGAAGTGGGATGTCGAGGATTTGTGGCACACTCTACAACCCGGTTTCTCAGAGATGTCGGATTCAATGGCCAAGAGTTGCGTCGCACAGTGAAGAACTTATCTGAAGCAGCAGAGAGGAGCAGCAACTGGCTGTGGTTGAGACGGAAAGATTCTGGCTGGGGATCTCAAGCACAATAGAAAGAAAGAAAGGCTGATGTACAGGTAAGTAAGCTGGGCTGAGTTGAGTGGGGGACGGAGGGGGTTATGCTGGGGCGCCAGAATCACCGTCGAGCCCTCTTGAGGTGTCGTGGGCTGGTCGACGAAACACCGAGGATGGAAGGTGCCCACTTGAAGACCCCAGAGATGTACCCTACTTAGCTCAATCCAGGCGGTTGTCATGCTGATGCGCTGGGAGACCGCACTATGGTTGATCCCGGAGCCAGCATCGCAGCCGTTGTGTGTGCTGATGCGCTAGGGAGGCAAAATAAGCTGATCCCTGGAGCCAGCATTACACTTCAGCCATCAACACCAGACAGAAGGATATCTACATCATCATATGGAAGGAAGCGCAAATGGATGGAGACACATATGGATCACATTAGTTTACTGTGAAGCTACGTCTTAGTTGGTGCTTATCTTGGCGAGAGCCAAGTTCAAATCAGCATGAAGTTTTAACATCTACTCTCATGTAATGGAAATCATGTTTTTGCATTAGTATGTTTCAAAATATTAAAATAGTTTATCAATTGTCTTCATTAAAATAGTTTATTGATTGCTGTCTTATAATTTATGAACACTGCAAAGGTGAAACCAAGTCAAATGAAAAACAAGTAAAAATCCTGTCTGTGTTCTGATCGCGGTATTATTATTAACACAGATTTGTTTGATGTCTGTAATGTAATCTGTAGTAGCTGCTGTGCCGCATGATTATCATAAAGACGCTGATTTGTTTCATTTTACTACTACCCTGAATAGTATTTTAGGCCTATATATTTAAATGTATAATTTGCTTGTGTATTTATTACATTTGTAAACGTTTCAAACCAGTTTTTCTCATTTTTATTTAGAAATGTATCAAGCATATCGCCTTCAGTTTAACTATTTGTCAGTTTAATTATTTGGATTCATTCAGCCGTTTAGTTCAACAGTAATTCGGCATAACTGACATTCTTATCAAAACTATACATAATTACATAAAACTGAAAATTCTATCATTTGTAAGGGAGTTAGTTAGTTGATGATTCAAATAATATCCTGTTCGGTTTGCTTTTTATTTTGTTATCACATTGATATGTGTGTACAGTAATATTGAAGTCTTAAATATAAAACCGGAGCGCACTTAGTCCTTTCACTAAAGAAGGCTACCTATTGTAGCGATCAGTGCATTTGTGTTTATGTACTGTATTCCCTGCTGTCTGCTTGTGTTTGCATGTTAGCATCCAAAATAAAAGAAAGATCGAACCAAGAACAAGTGTGTCTCTTCTGTTTCCTGCCTCTTATTGAAACGCCACATTGGCATCAGAAGCAGGATTCGAGATGAACCGACCATCAAACAGGAGATGAAGAGATGCACGCTGAATGGGAGCAGCAGCTCCAGTGCTTGGCCTGATGGAGGAACAGGCCAGGATCGGTGAGGAGAGACAAGCCTTGGCCTGTCACCGGTGGCAGAGCACATGGGGTCCGGCTGGGTGAGCTCTGCAAGTACCTGTGCCTTACCAAACCTCGGTCGCTACAGACCACCCTCCAACTAGCCCAGGAATGGGAGGACATGACCCAAGAGGAGAGCAGCTCCCGGCCTCAACCCACAGTGCGACGAGCCGAACAGGAGCACAGCGACGCCGCCCAGAACATTGTGTCACCTGCGTGACATGCAGCAAGCCATGAAGTGGCCAAATCCACACCTCCCGTTTTTCGATTGTACATTTCAACACACTCAGGTATGGTAACATCTTTACCTGCACGTCTCACTTTTACCTCAGTTGCTATGTTCCTGGTGCTAAGCAAAGTAACTGGCTTCTTGTGGCTTGTCTTTTGTCTGAAAACAGTATACAGCAAATCTCCCAGACCTGTAAACCACCCCTGCCTGGCACACACACACACACACACACACACCGACTCGCATTTCGTATGGAAAGAAACAATATGACTTGGGTTTGAGGAACTGTACAGGGAGACTTATATAGTAAGTATAAAGAAGGGATTTGTTATTTATGTATTTATTGCAAGGTATATATTTTTTTCCAGTAGCTTCAGTATTTTTTTATAACCTTTCTTATAAAAAAAATGTTTATCACTGAAATGGATGCAGCAGTGTTTATTAAGAATATTAGCATTAGTATTTAAAAAAATGAATAAAATAAAATAAAATTACAGGCCACTAAAATGTGATTAATGTGGATCACGGACCACGTCTGCAAAAAACACACCCTTTCTGTACCACGTCACGCGCGATGTTTCAAAAGGGAAACAGTTAATGGCCTGTATGTCTGGCCTACAGGTTTGTGAGATAAAAAAAAAAATAATAATAATAATAATAGTCGTAATAATATGGTGAATACGATGCGTGTGCCGGGGTCGCATGAACTCCAACCTGTCATCGGGGACATGCCTTTCGAGGGAAAAAGAGTGCCGTATTTCGCTCCTGGGTGCGGTTTGTACAAGTCAAAAAGAGAGGACTTCACCGCGAAATCCGTTCACCAAATGAATTCTATCGCTTGTGGCGCACACTTTCTCAACAGTGATTATCTGGAGGGCGAATTACTTAAATATAGCATGGGATTTAGAAGCAAGGAACAAGTCAGGTTGAAGTCAGATGCGGTACCTTCAGTGCACGTCAAATGTCTTTTTTTTATTTCTTTTTTTTAACAAATATATCATTCATGGGGTTTCCATGCGGGTCAATTTACATGTGAAACAGCAATGTGCGTGCACGTTTGGGAGAATTACTCAGGTAAATCAGGTTTCTGGCTGAAAAAAACGGCCAAAGAGAGGGATAGGGTAAATCTCATTTACTCGTGTAAATGACGAAACACACGGGAAAACCGTGCCTAGTTTTGCAGGGAAACCCGCATTTCACGTGTAAATATTAATGAGCGCGTTTATCTTTAACTATAAATATTGCAAGGGATTGTTACTGTGGATTCCAAGACGTTAGAAAGTAGTGGGCGATTTTAAGGTTAGCAGAGGAGTAGTTCACCTTAATGGTAATGCGGGCGGTTTTTTTTTTATTATTGTTTTTTGCTGTGGCTTGTCTGTCAAGTTGTATATATCTTGTGGGTTTACAGTTCTGTATAAAACCACTTACCACAAACTGCGTTATGCATTTGTTATAGTATTAAAGCAGCTGTTTGAGAATACCCTTGCTGCAAAAACTATGCTAAAGTTAAACATAAAGAGCAAGTGAGCTGCTTAACTGAATTAATTCCCGTCCCTTTTTTGATCCCAGCTATGTCCAAAGACTACACGCGTCTGCCCTCCACGTTAATAAATCTAGTTTGTGAACTGGATGTCATAAGCCAGCTCGATCGCCCAAAACAGCGCAACAACATCCAAGTTGTTGATGCCCTCTTAGAACTGACCAAATAAAATTGCAAATGAATGCATTGATTGTGTTTTATTTGTTTGCATCGTTAATATTTAACACAGCAGTAAATCCAACACAACTTAAAAGAAAGGACAGCATCTCTGACAGCACGAGCCTCTTCAAATTGAAAAACAATTTGGTCACGAGCAGTAAAGCACATTATTAACCAAGAAGGCACAGGGTATTTTGTTTTATTAAAGCAGTTTAGATTCACTCGTGTACCAGTTCTCAGTGCATGGAAACCACATTTTCACAAAATGTCACTAGTAATCTTCAAAAACAGCACAAGTACATTACGCATAGTTAATTCACATATCAACCCCCACCAGCCAATGTTTAATAAATCTACAATTTTAAACATAAAAAAAAGAAAATTAAAAATTGTCAAGAATAAAATGTATGCTATTTTAAATTGCACCTAATCGCTGCACTGATAAGTAAGACCCAGGTGCAATTACATAAATTAAAAGGAATTATAATGTGCTGATGTAAATAAAACACACATTCACAGAAATACTCCCATGTACTGTAAAATTGTCAATTCAGAATCTTGCATATTTATATTGCATTGTCAGATTTAATATTTAAACATTTCAGGTATTTACTTACTTCAAAACATTTTTCTTTTGAATATTCTATTGTCCTATACTGCTGAAGTATGCCTGTGCTTTTTTAAGTTTAAATCCTAAACTATTCACATTTTTTCAAGCGAGTTCTTGAATCGAGTCAAGTACAGCAGACGATGTCTCACCTATGAGATCAGCCGGCCCAGTGCCCAGGTTCTCCCCTCGGATGGTAACCTTGGTCCAGCCTACCCCTTCATTCGGAGAGATGCCAGTTACCAGTGGGGGTAGTCGTCCACGAGACATGATGAGCTGCAGTGATCCAAGATTCCAAAGATATCAGTAACCTGTCAACAAAGTCACAGTCAAATATTTATGTTTTCTAAAAAAACAAACATGCAGCCTTATTAAATCAAATATCTGGTTTAAACATGTATTGTACTTTATTTTCTTTCAAACTTATGATACAATAAGTTATGGAACTTACACTGTATAAAACAACTTTTTTTTTTTTACTTTTATTTTTTTAATATCCAATAAACTAATATCACCATTTCCATAATATAAATGTATAAGTGAAACAAAAGAGAATAACCACACATAGTCAAGCTTTGGATCATTTATACAATAATAATAATAATAATAATAATAATAATAATAATAATAACTATTTTTTATATAGCGCCTTTCACAGTGGACCACCATCACAAAGCGCTTTACAGAGGTAGGCTGTGAACTGTGCGTTAGATGCTGAGTCAGGACACTGATTTAACAGATCATCCGCAGGAGCACAAGGAGGTTCAGTGACTTGCTCAGGGTCACACAGTGAGTCAGTCAGTGGCAAAGGTGGGATTTGAACTTGTGACCTTGGTTTTGCTATTAAAATGGTACTATAGTGCTGTATTGGTATAATAAAGGGTGTTTTAAAAACTTAATTCCAGTTTCCAATCACTTAAAATATGCTGATGATAATGTAAACAACACCAAGCTACAGACAGGGAATCACAAACTTTAAAAGTGTTACTGTTGTTTATAGGTAAGAACTGAACTTTACATGAATATATTGTGTTATTATGTTTTAAGCAACATATTACGTTAACGTTCATTATGGTATGTGACAGGACGGCTGAATGAGGACGTCCCCAGACGAGGAAGCTGACACAGAGGCAGGTACTTGCAGGTTGAAAGGGTGCACTCGTATTTATTTAAAATAAATCAAAAGGTTGTACAAAAACAAATCTTGAACACACACACAAATACCTCCATCAAACAAGTACCGTGCTGGTCCTTCCAGCACAATCAGCAATTCTTAATTTTACTTTTGCTTTCGTTTCTGTCTCCTGTCTCTCACATACACATGTTCCTGCTCTTGAACACCCACCCTCAACAACAAAATCTGCAAGTTTTTATACATGTGACCATCTCCGGATTAGCAACAAATTAATCAATTCGAAGATGTTCACATTCCACACAAGTTTAGTGTGATGGGGCTTTAACACCATCCACGCTGCCAAACAAAACCACTCATTTTTACATAAACTCAAAAAACATTCAAATCATACCAATACAAATCGAGTTTTTAACCCCAAACAAATACATTTAAATTATAATACACTATTTACAATATCATTTACACAAAATAATCCCTTTAAATACACCACATTTATCAGCAGGGCTTTGCTCTGCCCCTCTAATTACATGCAGGGCTCTCCTCTGCCCTGCTACATATACCCACGCCCCCCCCGCCCCCCACTTTACACTTTAAAGATACAATGTGTTTCAGTAAAATCAAACGCCCAATAAGCTTCACATCCCGCGCAGAGGGAGAACACAAACGTAAACGTCTGTTTGTTTTGTAAGCATTATGAATGCTTATTCACCACTGCTACACCCCGTTAGAAAAAAATTGATTTTAATTTTAATGCAAAACTCTGAACATGAGAGTATATCTGTACATTTCTTTTAAGTACTATATATATATATATATATATATATATATATATATATATATATATATATATATATATATATATATATATATATATATATATATATATATATATATTGTGAGATAGCAGGGAGGGGTTAAAACCTCCCTGAAGAAAAAAAAAAAAAAAAAAAAACATGTGAAAATGCACGTTGGTTTATTGTTTAATTGTTTTGTGTTTTGTTAATCAGTTTTGTTAATTGTTTTATTATGAGTCATTCCCTGCACCTGGTGCTTATTATTAAATTAGAGCCAGGTGCAGGGTATTTAAAGAAAGCAGCCAGTCTGTTAGGGGCTGCTGAGGAGAAGGAGGCAGAAAGGAGTGCTCTGCTTCCTGGCAGTCGTGAGGTAAAAAGTGCTGTATTAAACCGGTGTGGTTTTTGTTTATTGTTTGGTGGGGAAACGGCTTAGCCATCCTACTTGTAGTCAGGCTGAAAGTTTGAGTTAGTGCTCTGAAAGAGCTAGGTGTTTATTTGGTGTTTGTTTGATTTTTGTGTTTATTAAAAATAGCGCACCAGTGCATAAAATCCATTCCAGTGTCTTGGGTCGTATTTTTAAAGGGGCAACGAACCCGAGTGGGTGAGTTGATTCACAATTATATATATATATATATATATATATATATATATATATACACACACACACAGTATATTGTTTATATTTTTATTTTATTATTAATGGCTCAGTCCTACAATTCTAGGTGATGCAATACTTTTGGCCACAGCAGCACAATAGCACAATTTTTTAAACCTTGTTCCACTAATGTGACACAGGTCTTGCACAGCATTTAATATAATGATGCTCCTATGAAAACACTGCTATTATTACTACAAACTTACCAAAAACAGTGTGATGCATTTTCCCTTCTTGGGGAAATACATATTATACAAGCCAATCATGTATCCACACACATTATATAATGTACAGTACTGCACAGTACAGTATCTTAATACTGAAGCACTGCGACACTGCGGCTGTAATATTGCAGGCCCGGCATCTACTTCCTTGTGGAACCAGGCACAGTAGAAATGCTTGGGCAGAGTTCCTGCGTCCAAAAAAGGCCTAAAGTAAAGTAAACAGAGTTGGTCTTTCTCATCCACCCTGTTAGCAGCCTCTCGGCCGGTCTGGAGACCACACACCCAGACCACACAGCACCAGCTGAACTCTCTTGCACGCAACGTCTAGGAGCTGTCACTCTGCCCAAGCATTAGAGATGGGGGCTGCAGGCAGGGCCGCTTGCTTCGGATTGTTGGACTGTGTGTGTGTGTGTGTGTGTGTGTGTGTGTGTGTGTGGAGGGGAGCCGATCTCCTGCTGGGAAAACATATCGGTCATGGCCTTTTGCAGTAATGAGCTCCAACTCTCCTATGAAAAGTTAAAGGGCTGATGAATGGTGAATGCAACACTCATTTAACGGTAATTAACCTCATCTCTTTTCCATGTCAAAGCCGCTCGTAAGGTGAAGGAGTAAAAAGGATAAGGCAATGAGTTATTATACCCAGCTTGAAAGACACTTCTCCAAAGCAAAACCACAACACAGCCTAATACAGTAGAATAGAGGGGGTTGTCTGCAGCTACCACACACAGAGTTCTTCAGCGACGAGTCTAAATGTCATCACAAGCTCTGTTGATGACACATCCTTAGCACTGTACTGTATCAGTTTTCCCAGAATACCTCTGAGGAAAGCTATCACTACAACAGATGGCCAAAATGGCAATAAAACTTAACTTGACTGAAGAATAGCAAGCTTGGCATAACTGTCCCAAAGGCAATGCTTGCCTGAGGTGTAATTTAAAGTGATAAAATAAAAAAGTTAAATTCAAAAATAACATTTTTGCTGGTATCTTCAGTAGTACAGTACTATATGTCATAAAATTTGATTTACAACTCAATAATCCTATTGTTGAAAGAGAAATGTTAACACTCTTATTTCTAATGAAGTTAATTTTTGGTTTTGTGGTATGCATCCTTTCTTTCTCTTGCATATTTCAACAAATTTTACTGTCCACAGTCACAATTTCCCATGACTGAATGCAGACAGTATACAGTACAGTAACACCCATTTTAAAAAGATTCATTGTTGGTTTCAAATTCAGTCTTTTTTTTTTTCCCACCACACAGTGTTTTAACCAGATTATTGTATTTTGTTTAAGGTCTCCTTGTCCTGCAGCCTAATAGAGAGTGCCTTTACAAGGTATAGGTGGGGCTCTTCGTTTTCAGTTTTTATTTTTGATCACGTGATGCCCCCCTCCTCCCTTTTCTTTAACCAACTCAATTAAACTCTTGGAAAAGTGTTGACTGTGAAACAAAATCACTTTGGTTTTTTCTCCTGTAAATTGATTGAGGCTGTGATTCTGTTTCATTGATAATGTAAAAAAAAAAAATAAAAGGCGGCTCCTTATTTTTAATTCAAACCAAACGCAAACAGCCAGTTAAATGGATTTAATTAAATTGTAATTCAGAGGAAATTCTGTTTAACATTTTTGCAACGAGTCATTAAGATTTTAAATCCGGGAAAGGCAAGTTAACGGAACTAGCTTTGTGTTCGGTTTGAATTAAAAATAAGGAGCTGCCTTTTTTGAGTCATAGTCTCATTCAAGTTACGGGAGAAAAAAAACAAAAGTGATCTTGTTTCACAATCAATGCTCTTCCAAGAGTTTTATTAAGAAACAGAGTTGACATCACATGACCAAAAATAAAAAAAGAAAACAAAGAGCCTTAAGTATAGAGAATGACTTTAAGGTGATTTAAAAAGCAGTTTCAACACAAATTAAGTCATACTGCAAAAAGGGTAAATGTCACACACTCACTTCTCCCATCCCCTTTGTGCAAAGACTAAACTACAGCAAAAAGCTGTGCTTCTCTGTTCTTATATCAAGGTAAGGCCATGAGTGTTGTGGCGACCACCCCATATGTGCTGCAATAAGCGCAGCCTCTGCTTTATTCTTAAATGAATAGCAGTAAGCCTGGCCAGGTTAGTTCAATTTCTTATATTCAAATTAAAGTTGTCAAGTTGTCGAGCCCTAGGGCCCTAGGGCTTAATGATACTTTGTCTGAAATGGCAAACACTACTTTTTCATTGAAAGGGCCGAGAGACCAAATTGCTGAGTTAGGCTCCCAGTTAAGTGAATTGTATGTTAGCGATCCTTCTCGGGGTGGTGTTGAGGCCGAAGTTGGGGAAGAATCTGGGCAGGTTTTTGATCAGCAGGCTTTAGATGAGATAATTAATTCTCTTACTACAGTAAAAGAGCAGGTCAAAACTTTGGAAGATCATTTTAGTCAAGCTCAACAGAGTAATATCAATAGAGAAGAATCGTTGAGGCAGTATATAGACCACCGGTTCCAGAGGGTCGAGGATTGGGTTGAAACTGCTATTTTGCAGCTGGAGCGGTCAGTGGTAGATTGTTTTCGGCGTCAAGATCAACATTGGGAAGAGGCCTTTAAACAATTGGAGAGAAGGGCAAGCACGCCCAGAATATCCATGTTAACAGCCTGTCATCAGGCAAAGACAACTCCACTCTCTCAAATGTCAGTGGAAGCCAGAGAGCATCCTTCTAGAGGCGTCCATTCTGCTAAGCTGCCCATTAAAATAAGTTTTCCAGAGTTTGGCGGTGACAAGGAGAGCTCCGATGCCATGGCTTATATTGATCTTTGTGAAGAGTTTTTAGCACTGCAACCTCTGACAGATAATGAAATCATGGCAACCTTGTCTTCAGTTTTAAAAGGTTCAGCTAAAAGCTGGTGGATGGCCGAGAAGCAGGGAATTCAGACCTGGAAACATTTTAAAAGTGCATTTTTAAAAGCTTTCCTTCCTACAGATTTTCTTACGACCGTGGATAAGCTACGTGACCGTGTGCAGACACCTGGAGAAAGCATACGGGATTTTGCATATGACTACCGTGCTTTATGTCTTACGGGCAAACCGGACATCATGGAGTCAGAGGTTGTCCGGAGGATTTTGAATAACAGCAACCCTAAACTGGCCAGCTGTCTCCATGGCACAGTGGACACTGTTTCTGAGTTGGTTCGAGTTGGCACAATGATCGAGAGGGATTGGAGTGGACAGAAGGAATACTGGGCTAAGGTGAACAGCAAAGCGGCCACCGACCATCCAGAAATGAAGGGGGGCAAGAAATTGAGGAAGCCAGCAGAGTTGAGTGTGGAGCGTAATATTCTTAGATCTGCAGCAGATACGCCCGCACCCTCCGGGTTAACCCTGTTGGTGGTGAAGATAGGGATCCGGGACACCAACCTTCCTGCATTATTGGATACTGGTTGCAAATTTACACTGATGAGGAACCAGCTGTGGCAGAAAAATTCAGAAGCCCAGTGATATTGTATATCCATGTGAAGACCAGGCGTTTGTCTTGGCTGATGGTCAGGCTCATCCCTCGCTGGGGAAAACACGTCTTACCTTGGATTTTCACAATGAAATTTGGATGATTGACACCTACATCATGGCAGATAAACATCTTGCTTTTCCATTGATCTTGGGGCTGGATTTTTTAAGGAAAACTAACACCCAGATCGATTTACGAAGAGGCCGCTATGGGGTCGAAGGACAAGCTGGCTATAAATATTATCCTTTTTTACCTAAGGTGGAGTGGGGGTCCTCTTGGAACATGCAGAGCGTTTGTGTCCCAGATAAATCTTTATTTAGCAGTTTCAAGGAAGACCTTGTCACCTGCCGGACTTATTCCTTTGATGAAGGAGGATACCTTTGCTGAGCCTAAATCTTTGGTTCCACAAGCAAATTTGCAGTGCCTCATGGAAGGTTGGCCTTCGGTGTGCACCTCCCGACTTGGAATGACATCAGTATGTACTCATGCTATTTATACTACCGATGAGATGCCAGTGAGGTGTAGAGCGTACCGAGACTCCCCACAAAAGAAGGCCTTAATACAAGGACACCTTCAGCAGATGATGAATGATGGAGTTATCGAACCATCTTCATCAGATTGGTCAGCTCCAGTGATTCTTATACCAAAGAGTGATGGAACATACCGGTTTTGTGTGGACTACCGACGGCTGAACAGTAAAACACAATTTGATGCCGACCCCATGTCACTGGTTCACGACATACTGGAGTCCTTAAACGCAGCCATTTTAGGTTCTTTGGATCTCCGTTCTGGATACTGGCAAGTAGCTATGGAAGCAAACTCTATAAGAAAAACGGCATTCGCTACTCCCTTTGGTTTATACCAATTTAGGGTGATGCCGTTTGGTCTTAAAAACGCTGCCGCAATCTTCCAGCGTCTTATGGAGCAGGTACTGGGAGAGTGTAGAGGGAAATGCTGTTTCGTCTATATCGATGATATCATCATCTATTCACTCAATGAGTCCCAGCACTTGAATGACTTAGAGTGTGTGTTCAAGAAACTTAGCCAGGCACACCTTACTTTGAATCTGGCCAAGTGCAAGTTTTTTCAAACCACCTTAAAGTTTCTAGGTCATGTTGTGGCCAAGGAAGGAGTGTTTGGCGATCCTGACAAACTGAAAGCCATTCAAGAGTATCCTACCCCTACCAACCTTAAAAAACTACAGCGGTTCCTTGGAATGGCGGGGTGGTATCATAAGTTTATACCCAGGTTTGCGGACATTGCATCACCCCTCAACCATTTAAATAAGAAAGATGTCCAGTGGGAATGGACCACAGCTTGCCAGTCCAGCCTGGAACATTTGAAGAAAGTACATCAAGCCCCTCCACTTTTGGCTCACTGTGACCTTTCTAAGCCCTTCCGGGTTTATACTGATGCAAGCGAGGTGGGTCTTGGCACGGTGCGAGTGCAGATGGATGAAGAGGAGGAGCATGTTATTGCTTATGCTTCCAGAGTGCTGCAGGGGGCAGAAAAAAACTAATTCGACTTCAGAGAAAGAATGTCTATCGGTGGTATGGGCTGTTGAAAAGTGGCGACACTACCTAGAAGGAGTCGAATTCCAGGTGGTAAGGGATCATGCTGCATTGACATGGGCTTTTAATGTACCAAAGACTTCATCTCGATTGATCAGATGGACACTGCGGCTTCAACAGTTTACTTTTACAGTCCTGTACAGGAAAGGCAGCATTAATATTGTGCCTGATGCCCTGTCTCGTATACCGAACTCTTCTGTTGCAGTCTCAGCTGTGTGTCTAAAAAAGTGGTTGATGGCAGTACTGACCTTCCAGTGACGCTCGATGAATTGTCTACAGCACATTCCAAGGATTCTACCATCACAGAACTTCTAAATAGTGTGGTTAAACGAGACACAGCGGAAGTTAATCGGATTAGTTTTGTACAACAACAGGGTTTGGTCTACCGTCAGGTCCCCATCCGCGACGACGGCTACAGATTTCAATTAGTTGTCCCTAATGTATTCATTTCGAGCTTCTTGTTATATTATCATGACAACCCATTGGGCGGACACTTAGGACGCATGAAGATCTTACGCAGAATTCTGCAGGTAGCATGGTGGCCTGATATTCGTAAAGACACATGGAAACATGTGAAAGAATGTCTCATTTGTCAAAGATACAAACCAGCTAACAGTAAACCCCCATGGTTAATGCAGTCCACCACAGTGAGTGAGCCCGGAGAGAAGTTAGGAGTGGATTTGATGGGACCTTTTCCCCGGAGTAAAAAAGGCAACATCTACCTTTTAGTTGTCATTGATTATTATTCTAAATGGGTTGAGGTTTTCCCACTTCAGAACTGTAAAACTCCTGTCATCGCCCAGGTTCTAACGCAGGAGATTTTTACCAGGTGGGGCACACCTCGCTACTTGGTGTCTGGCCGAGGCCCTCAGTTTACCAGCCAGCTGTTAAAAGATGTGTGCGAGTCTTGGGGCGTCGATAAAAAACTGACTCCGGCTTACCATCATCAGGCGAACCTTACCGAGAGCGCCAATCAGACCATCAAAACAATGATTGCATCATTTGTGGGTGAGAACCATCAGCTGTGGGATGAGTGGCTTCCCGAATTTTGTTTCGCCATCAACTCCGCTAAACATGAAACATGAAGCAGTAGGCAGAGTTCTCAAAGGCCCTCTGGAACAGTTAGTGGCGGTGGCTCCTGCTCCAGGTTCCCTTCATTATACCCTCCTAGAACGTCAGCAAAGATAGCCAAAGAAGTGCAGAAATGTGTTGGATTGGCGCAAGCACGTCAAGCAAAGAATTATAATTTACAACATAAAAATGTTGTATGGGAGGTAGGGGAGTTAGTGTGGGTTAGGGCCCATCCTGTGTCTGATGCCGCTGCCCATTTTTCCTCGAAGTTGGCGCCAAAGTAGTCCGGTCCAGCCATGATTTTAAGAAAATTAGGTCCTGTTCCTGTTAATTATCGTGTAGAATGGTGCGATTCATCCAAGAAAACCGATACAGTTAATGTAGTCAACCTGAAACCTTATTTTGGAGATAAACCCCTAGTACCTCCGGATGGGGGACACTATGTGGCGATCACCCCATATGTGCTGCAATAAGCGCAGCCTCTGCTTTATTCTTAAATTAATAGCAGTAAGCCTGGCCAGGTTAGTTCGATTTCTTATATTCAAATTAAAGTTGTCAAAAGTGTTCTGTGATTTTAATTCTCGCAAGACTGCCTAGTTTTATAAAGAAACTCTCTAGGCATTAGTTTACATGCATGAAAGAAAATTAAATATTTTGAAACTGTTTTTTATATTATGCTGGCTAGTAGTATTTTTCTAGGTCTGCTATGCATTGTTTTTTTTTTGTATGTTCTTCGTTTTTTCCCCTTTTGGCTATCCGTAGTTGGGGGAGGGGCTCATGCTCCTTTTGCTCATTGCCGGCCAGTTCAAAAAGGGAACCAGTTAGGCAACAGTGTGGCGTTGTTTCTCTTTCCTATTCACTCTCGCCGTTCTGATTTTTTATCAGAACTTTTGGTAGATGAGGAGTTCATATTTTGTTAGTCTGTGTTGTAATGCATGTCTATTCGTTTGGTCAGCAGTATTTTATTTTGGTAAACAAGTCAAAAATGTTCTGCTGCGTTTAGATGTTGCTTCCAGCACAGTCAAACTAACTGTTTTTTTTTTCTCTGTATCGTGTTTTTTTTTTTCTTTCTTGGTTATTTTGTGACCGTACTTTCGCTGCTTTGGATCTTCGTTTTTTTTGTTGTTTTTTTTTGCTGAAGAGTACAGTTTGTCTGGACTTTTAAAACAACATAGTTTTAATGAAATCAAAGGGAAGATGTCTGCACAGCAGATTACAAACATCATCTGGGTGAGATCAAACCTTTTTGTTCTTTCATTTTTTGCTACTGTGTTTGCAGTTTTTTTGAATGGCCATTCTGGTTTTCATTGGATTTTGGATTTTTTGGATTATTATTTCTTGAAACTTTTTCTTTTTGGATTTGTTTTGTTTTTCATGAAGGGGACTGAACTATGATTTAAAAACCTGTGATTGGGTTAATTAACCCCCTCTTTTACGCTGTAACTTATTACTTGCTGTTTCCTATAAAATTAAATGTTTGCTAATGGAATCAGTATACGCTTATGGTCTAAATGTCTAGTAGGAATACTAAGGAAGTTTGTTACAGTGTAATGAAAGGCTATACTGTACCCCAAGTACTGCACATGTTGACAATAACTATGCTGACATAGCATAACATTGTTTTGTGGCACTGTACCTGAATCGAACTCTGTACAGCTGTGGATCTCGGTGGACCAGAATAACCATACTTACCTTTCTTTGTTTTAATGTGATGGGTGGGCCTGTTTCTGTGAGCAAAGTTATTTTAAGATTGGAGTTTTAAAGAAGGGTTCTTTAAAACTACTTTTCATTAACACGAATTTACAGAGAGGGGAAAAAAAACAGACTCTTATTTTTAAATTGATCATTGCAGCAGAAACGTATTTATGTGAATTAGTTACAATACATCCATGAGGTACCAGCACAGTCAGAGCTATGAATCTCCAGCTATAATCTTTATTTATAAAACAGAATGTTTGGATGCTGCACGCTGATTGGCTGCTGAGGATTTTTTACCCTGCAGATAAATAGTACAATGCACGGCGGAACTTATTTTTGCCGAAGCACAGTTCAATTAACAAATTATCAATACGCAGCATATTATTCTCACATTAAATATAGGCTACACATTGTTGTGAGAGGTCTTTTAAAGTTTTTAAAAAGGAGTGACATTCCTTTCGTCACATTTGATCTTTTTGGAGGCAAGGCAGTAGAATGGCTAGAATTACAAGAAGCAAAACCAAAAGACACAAAGATTTAACAAGTCAACAACTTAATGAAATTCCTGGGCAGCTGGTGTTTTTATTGATTTAATTAAACATAAACAAATGGTAATCAACTTAAAAACAGTTTGGTCTTGAAAATGTAAACTGTCTGTTACGATAATTCTCTGTTTCAGTGCATAATTCGGCTGGTCAAGAGTACTCAGTTTTGTTAGGTTAGCCTCCGTGCCGGTCTCAATCGCTCCGTAAACAGTGCTGACATAAACCGCCATGATAGCCTGTTTGTGACCAAGCATTTAAAAATGCCAACAATGTACTTTTGTATTGTTGGCTTCTCCAGGCCTGCAGTAGTAATGCATGGATAGTGAACTTTGTCTTTGCCTCCTTTTCTGTATCTTTTAATTATCAACAAAAAATACATGATTTCCATTTTTAAATGCTTGGTCACTAAGAAGGCTAAAATCACAGTTTATGTCAGCTCTATTTATGGAGCAATAGAGATCAGCACGGAGGCTTTCTTCATTTTAATTAATTACAATAAATGGAAATGTTGAAAACCTCCAGTTTAATGTTTACATCAAATAGAACCTTGTTTGAGGTACTATTTTTCTCCAAAGCAGAAGGATATATAATACTTTTTTTTTTTTTTGAAAAATATACATATATATTTTTTTATCTGTTCTATAAGCAGCATAACACTCCAGGACTTGTGCGTTGTGTTGCATTATAATCCCGGGCTGGCAATGGAACATGAAACAATCAATGCGATTGGTCGAGCAAGGTTCAGCTGTCTGTATATTGGATGGATACAGACAGCTGGAGCCTTGTCACATATTCAAAATCACTGCGCTGCCTCACAGAATTTAAAGTAACAGTAGCCATCTTGTTTACAGTTACAGATGTACAGTAAAGCTATAAAACTGAATGACCAATTACCAGCAAAAAAATCCCAAAAGTAGTAAGTAGACATGCCGATTTGGATGAAAAACAATTAAATGAACTGGAAGCAAATAGAAAAAAATACCAAAAAAATAAATAAATTTGCTGTCTTTATACTCACTCAACTTTGTCACTTCAAATAATTAATTTTTAGCGGTTTGTAAATGCTACAGAAAAACACAAAAAGACACTTCTGCACATTATCTACCCCTCTGACACAGACCTTGAAAAATTACTGAAATCCAAGACGTCGTTGAATTTATTTGTATTCCTCCGATCTGTTGTGCTCAGTGTGTCTGCACTGAGTGACAGGAAAAAAAAAGAACTCAGTGCTGTCTAAACTCTGCCCCTTAGTGCCCCTCTTTTCAATGGCAATGTACACAAAAATAAAGATGTACTTTCTTTGACATTTTAATTAAATTAATTTAGTCAGCTTTAACTTAGTGTGTAGTTAAAGCTGACTAAATTAAGTTATAAATGGGACTACTTCATTGGCATAAGGATATTTAATGAAAAAAACGATTGTTTTTGCCCTAAACATGATTTATACTTTCTTTTTTCTTTCAAATCCACTGTTTTACCTGGATTATAAATGCAACAAGGCCCTACAGGGTGTCCGTATACGTCGAATATATGGAATTTGGGGGTTGGAGGTGTCCGTACATTCAATGCATACGGACACCCTGTTGGGCCTTATTGTATACTTAACATACTACTGTGTTGGTTGAATCTTAGCTTCGTGCCTCCAACCCATGTATGTTAATGCAACACAACGCACGCCCTGTCGTGTGTTACAAGCTGCACGTGAGCGCAATACACGTAATACAAAACTCCCTAGTAAAGACTTAGACACTCAAACTATATCTGACGGAGAGTTTAGACTGTTTTTTAACTTGGGGATATTCTCCATGTTTGCATTTTCTTCCTGCTTCTGTAGCTGAGTTTTTAAGGTCTCAAATTTTTGGATTTCAATGGGATCTATACACTATGCTGCCACTTCTTTCCGTAATTGTATAACCTTTCCACGGACCACCTGAAAGAAGCCAACAGACCACCAGTGGTCCGCGGACCACAGATTGAGAACCACTGCTCTAGAGGGCATTGGAAGCCCTCATACCAGTTTGTATGGTCTGGTACAGTATATTAGGGAAGTCCTGAAATTAGTCATTTGTGTTGTGTCACACAAAACATAACAGTACAAGGTTTGGCCTACTATATGATGTAGGGAGGAAAGCAGGGGTGAAATTCTGCCAGTACTTATGTATCTGCTTTTCATCTAACACTCATGCATTCCATCCACTCTTACAGTTGTTTATTTTACATAGTCCACTACCGTTTTGTCAGACACTAAACAATCATTAAAATATTCTCGAAATGAACCAATGGCAATGGATGATCTAATTACCTTAGTTCTTGGCAGCAAGATCATGAGAAGTTAAATGGCAGCTTTGGTGCCAATCATTAACAAACCAAATCGGTCAGTCTCATCTGCCTATGGATTTATATGATTGGTCAATAACGTTGTTGCTACCCTCCCCTGATTGACAAGTAATTTTTTAAGAAATGGAAAGTTAACGGTTGTTCATTGAATGAATAACATCTGAATTAAGTTTACTGCTATGAAATATTTAATTTTATCTCCTGATTAAGATTTTTTTTTCTTTTAAACCTTCAAAGCAATGAATATGAAGGAATTTGTAAGACATAAGCATTTTTAAAATATGATTTCCGGAAACCGCTCTACAGAGAAATAATATATTCATTATTTTCTTAGTGTACACAATGAACTAGTAAGTACTATTTTTGAATATAGATAAAAATTAAAGTCATGCTTGTGTCCATGCTAGCTAGGTAAAGTTTTGTCGTGTTAAATTAAACTTCATAAAACCAGGATTCAGAAGTTAATTGACATCATATTTCTTCTTGTTCAGCTTTGAGAAGACTTTTCAAAAGCATTTTTTTTTCTGGAGTAGTTAATATTGACAGAAACACAGCAAAGAAGCACACACAATATATCATTGCAGGATTAGTAATAAGTTAAAAAAATAATAACAACAAGGGATAGGGTAAGTGTACCTTTTAAGTCCATCAAATCTAGTTTGAACCCTTTTTTAGATATTTAGCTCAGGTTTTCTGCCAGTTAAGAGTGGCGTAAATGAAAGATTAATCTTTAATTTGCTGTTTCATGACTTGATATAAGCTAATATTATTATGATAAAAAAACTAACTTTCAAAATATGAGTTAAATCTGGATTGGTCTCAATAGGGACATCATGTATCATTTAACCCTTTGCGGTCCATTTATTAATTCTGCGTCAGGCTCGCCAGGTCTAATTAATTTTCACACGCACAGTTAATTTTAGATGCGGTTTAAAAGTATTTTTTTTCCACAGTCAAACGGGTTTAAATGGCCCTGCATATCAACAAAGCACTCACTAGGGATCTCCAGCCCCGCCCCACCCTTTCGTTTGCTATCGCTTTCACATATGCTACCAAATAAAAAATAATAATAATAATAGTCGTACATACCGATCAATCGTCTCCTGATGACTCGTTTTATCACCAAACTCCTCAATAATGCAATCCAAGTCATTATTTTATTACTATAACATCTCAAAAAGCTCTGCAAATGTCGTGATAGTCTCTGTGCGCTGATACTGTACTCCCAGCTTGTTTCCATCGACCGCCCCATCTGATGAAGGGGGCTAGTATGACTATTCATGAGATACTTTATTTTTTTTTTCTTTTTATCGGCTTGTCTCGGCTCCTTTCGTTCCCACTCGGCCATTGAATGGTTTTCTCGGCTTTTTCCGTTGAAAAACCGACTTTTTGCGTTTTTATGCTTTTTAAAATGATGTCGGACAAGGTCCGACAAAGGACCTGGTGGGAATAATTGCAATGTCGGACCCAGTCCGACAATGGACCGCAAAGGGTTTAGCCCACGTCTGTTCCTATTAAGCCTATTATTGTTTCCTTTTTTTAAGGTTTCAATTCAGAATTCTCTTTTTAAAATATGAAAACATGTTTAGATGAATAATTTTTCCCTTTACACACTGTATGTTACATTTTTTTTTTATTTATATATTTTTTTTAATAAAATACAAACAGATTTCACTTATCAAATTGTGTGACTTTAAAGCCACATCAAGCACATCATTCAGCTTGGATGGAAAATCTTTCTAATCTTGTCACGACTGACACATGCATGACATTGTAGCTTCTTCCTCCACTGTTGTTTTACCTTTCCAAATACAGCTTTGTCCAGGGGCTGTAAAAGATGAGTTCGATGAGATGGGAGCCTCAAGATGAGCACATTTTTTTTTCCTTTGCTTTTAGAGCTAGTTTCAGAGAGACATGTGAAGCATGTCCATCAAAAATAAGGACTAGGAAATTTCATACCCAAGACCTTGGAGGACTCTGTCAAAAACAGATTTTCAAAATAATCTTCAGCGACCTCTCCATGCACCCATGATCAAACACAGCATACCTTGCTAATTGTGGACCATTCTGACACCATGTGCTGTAGAGGTGTTTACCTTTGTACATTATGTATGGAGGCAGACTTATCCCAGCCGCCAGTCATGCATGTGGTTATTTGTTGTCTTCCACTACCCCCAGGGATTTGGTAGACATTTTATGATCCTTCTTGGAGCCAGGATTTTGTCAGATGCAGGGTCTGTGATGAATCCAATTTCATCTACATGGTAGTTTGTCATGGACATTGTTTTCATTCAGTATATTTGTAAGGATTTCATTAAACCAGTGCTCCAGTATAGTAGGATCTGATGTTGCCTGGACTCTTGCATGTAAAAATGGTTCAGATTTTCTGACTGTGAGCTCTGGATGATCTCTCATGAACCTGGCATACCACTTCCTTCCAGGTCTCTGGTTGGCAGGGCTGCCAACAGGCTCCAGAATTTACGGACACTTTAAGCCAGGTCAGGTTTTTTAACTCTCCTCTCTAAGTAATTGATTTTATTGAACATGTAATGAGAGTGTAAATTGCATGAGCAGTCGCTAAAGGAATGCAATTGTTTTGCTAACTATTACTAAAAGCACATACCTGTCTGGGGGTGGGAATTACTTCCTGTGAGGATCATTTCCATCAATCAGACCTATATATCTTGTTGATTTGCTGTATTTGGCCGACTGGGGCGGGGCTGTGCAAAGCAGAAATAAGTATTACATTAATAGAAACTTAAACCCAAGGTTAAACGAGAAAGAGTGCGGGTGAGTGCATAATTCTCTACAACGACGGAAGTGCACTATTTTGATATGTATTGTTCAAGCAATATGATTTTAATACATGTTCTGATGCTCTCCGGATAGAATTACCCCTGCAATGAAACAATTGAACACATTGATTGAAGTTGCTCACGCAATTCACACCCACTTTAATTGTTGATTTAACATCAATTAATTTGTGGTTTAGTGGCGAGTTAAAAAACCCGACCTGCCATAAAGTCCGTAGATTCTGGAGCCAGTTGGCAACCCTGCTGGTTGGTAAACAGAGTTTCAATGTTGTTGGACTTAATACAGTGGCTCTCAAAAGTCTTCATCCCCCTTGGACTTTTCCACATTTTATTGTGTTACAACATGGAATCAAAATGGATTTAATTAGGAGTTTTGCCACTGATCAGCACAAAAAAAGTCCATAATGTCAAAGTGAAAAATAAAATCTACAAATTGTTCTAAATTAATTACAAATATAAAACAGAAAATAATTGATTGCATAAGTATTCACCCCCTTTGCTATGACACACCTAAATAAGCTCTGGTGCAACCAATTGTCTTTAGAAGTCACATAATTAGTTGAATGGAGTCCACCTGTGTGCAATTAAGGTGTTTCACATGATTTCAGGTTAAATACACCTGTCTCTGGGAGGTCCCACAGTTGGTTAGTACATTTCCTAACAAAAACTACATCATGAAGATGAAGGAACATTCAAAGCAAATCCGGAATAAGGTTCTTCAAAAGCACCAATGGGGTAGGATATAAGAACATTTCCAAGGCATGGAGTGCTATAAACTAAAACAAACATTTCTAGAAACACGAACTCGCAAATAAGTTACAGTGCCTATTGTAAATATTCACCCCCCCTTGGACGTTTTCAGTTTGTTGTGTTACAACCTGAAATCTTGATGCATTTAAATAGGATTTTTTTTTTTTCCTTTTTTTTCCTTTGATTTACACAACACAATTTTTTTTTCCTTTGATTTACATTGTGAAACAACAGCTAATGAAAAATAAAAAAAAAACTGAAACACCTTGGTTAGATAAGTATTTACCCCCCTGAGTCAATACTTGGTAGAACCACCTGTGGCAGCAATTACAGCTGTTAGTCTTTTGGGGTAAATCTCTACCAGATTTGCACATCTGGATCAAGCAACATTCACCCATTCTTCTTGGCAAAATTGTTCAAGCTCTGTCAAGTTGGATGGGGATCGTTGGTGGACAGCAATCTTCAAGTCTTGCCACAGATTCTCAATCAGATTCAAGTCCGGCTTTGACTGGGCCACTCTAGGACACTCGCTTTCTTGTTTTTAAGCCACTCCAGTGTCGCTTTGGCTGTGTGCTTGGGGTCATTGTCCTGCTGCAAGGTGAATCTCCATCCCAGTCTTAGGTCTTTTGCAGACTGAAGGATTTGCCTGTATTTAGCTCCATCCATTTTGCCCTCTACCCTGACAAGCTTCCCAGTCCCTGCCGATGAAAAGCATCCCCATAGCATGATGCTGCCACCACCATGCTTCACAGTAGGGATGGTGTTACCTGGGTGATGTGCTGTGTTGGGTTTTCGCCAGACACAACGCTTTGCATTTAGGCCAAATAGTTCAATTTTTGTTTAATCTGACCACAGAATCTTTTGCCACATCTTTTAAGAGTCTCCCATATGCCTTTTTGCAAATTCCAAGTGGGATTTTACATGGGCTTTTTTCAGAAATGGCTTCCTTCTTGCCACTCTTCCATACAGGCCAGATTTGTGGAGTACCTGAGCTATTGTTGACACATGGACAGTTTCTTCCATCTCAGCAATGGAACGCTGTCGGTCTTTCAGAGTTGTCATTGGCCTCTTGCTGGCTTCTCTGACCAATGCCCTTCTTACCCGGCTGCTCAGTTTGGGAGGACAGCCTGCTCTAAGCAGATTCTGGGTGGTGCCGTATACCTTCCAATTCTTAATGATCAACTTGACTGTGCTCCAAGGGATATTCAATGCCTTTGAAATATTTTTATACCCCTCCCCTGATCTGTGCCTTTCCACAACTTTATCCTGGTGTTGTTTTGAAAGCTCCTTCGTCTTCATGGTAGTATCTTTGCTTTGAATGCACTACCCAACTGTGGGGCCTTACAGAGACAGGTGTATTTAATCTGAAATCATGTGAACCACTTGTATTGCACACAGATGGACTCCATTTAACTTATTGTGTGAATTCTGAAGGCAATTGGTTGCACCTGAACTTATTTAGGAGTGTCATAGCAAAAGGTGTGAATACTTATCTAATGAAGACTTTTCAGGTTTTTATCTTTAATTGATTTGTCCCCCCCACCCCCCCAATTTTTTCACACATTGAAAGTGTTGAGTAGGTTGTGTAAATCAAAGGGGGGAAAAAATCCCATTTAAATGCATCAAGATTTCAGATTTCAACAAACTGTGAAAACGTCCAAAGGGGGGTGAATACTTGCTATAGGCACTGTAGATATTTTAATCAAGCACTTAACCTACACTGATATTTAGCCTAAAAATCACTGCTTATGGCTAATTTTGACCGACTGGCTATAGCCTGTTGTAATATCAAAAATGAGCTAAGCCTATGAATTACTGTTAAGGTTTGCATGTTATGCTACCTGGAAACAGCTTGAAATTTTACACTACTGCTGCAGTTAGGTGAACCTCGGATCCCTGATGTCCCTCAACCTTGACCTTTTCAGTGACTCTCTGTCTAAAGTTCCTGGCTAGCAGTGATCGGTTGGTGATGGTGCCTTCTTGATAGAGGTGACACGCCTCCAACATGTGAAGACATGAACTGTTCTTATGTTTTTTACTCATCCTTTGTAAATTTAGAAATTAAAATAAAATAATGTTACAGATGATTTTGGTTGGTTTTACTACCTTATAAAAGTACTTGCCTTTAAATACATGTTTTAAAATTGGCTTAGTTTTGATTATCACCAAAATGGGCTTAATGGGTACAACACCATTTACTGATTATAAGATATACTTATATAATTAGCTTACTCTTCTAATAAAAAATAAAAATACAGACATCTTACTTCAGATATCATTTTATTTATTCATGGTCATTGAGTGTTAAATTATTAAATTTGGGGACAGAGCATATTGAAATGTACAGTGGCTATGTGATCTGAAGTGGTCATGTACCTTTTAAGCCCACCTTAAAAACATAAAATTGCAGAAAAACATGTAAAATATTTCTAATGTCTTTTTCATTTTATGATAATGTAAGACATAAGTCACCAGAAGGTATGGAATATGCAGAATTTTAGGCTTTTTTGTTTTAAGTATAATACCACATGACTAATCTGAAGCCTATTGCATGTTCAGTTTCCAAAATGTCAGATAACCCATCATTGTAGATGATAATATTACTTATAAAAGTACTAATTAGACAGACTTTCTAAGATTCAGAACATTAATATCTTAAATTCACAAAAAGCATTAATACTTACCTTTAAATCCATCAAACAATTATGCAAAGTTTTCTTTGGTTGCTTAGAGACTAAAGTTTTCCTGTGCCTTTCAACATGGCTACCAGGAAGTACAGACAGAAAAGTATTCATATCTTAAGAACAAAAACTCTGATTGGATTCAAATAAAACGTAAGATGGGTTCAACAACCCACTGGATTTGTCAAGATTGCAAAAAAAGTAAAAGTAAAATTAGCATTTTTTTTTTTTTTTTTTTTAAACTGTTGATAAGAGGTGGTGGGCTTAATAGGTGCATGGGCTTAAATCGGTACACTTACCCTATATGTTCTAATCCAAGCCTATCAATGTATCATGGCCAGGTCCTGTTGTAGGGGAGTACCCAGGGTCTGGAAAGTATGGGTATGATTTCAGAGAATACTATGGGGATTAAAATGGCCAAGTCAAGTACCTTTTTTTTCTTTTTTTTTTCAATAGTAGTGCCTGTTACATTTCAAATGTCAGCCCCTATTGTGCATTGTTTGATTAAGACCTTTTTGTACCATTTCTTTATAGCAGTGTGGCAGGGTGAAAGCCCTGCCAGTGTAGTGTGTGTGGGGGGTTATTGGGTTGGTAGAGAAGAGGTTAAATTCCGCCTTGCTAGAAAAATAGTGGGAATGAGGCTGGAGCTTTAAATTGAATAAATGATGATGAATTAGGCTCCAGTCACAGGTGTTAAAGTTAGAAGGTGAAGGTGTGTTGCTGTGCTGTCCTATATTTTGTGTGAGTTTTGTATCTCGCTTTGTTTTGGCCTTTGTGCCATTCGTTTTTTTTTTTTTGTTTTTTAATGTGTTTTGTTTACTGTACTGTATATTTGTTATTAAACGTGCCCACAAGCACGTCACTGCTGCTTTCTGGTCTCTGAGTCTCTCATCCTGTCGGTAACAGATTGGCCATGACGCAACCCTGTCACACGCAGTTTTTTTTTTTTTTAGGATATCTTGAAACAAAACTCCCTGTCTACAGCAGTTACTGCATAGTGTAATATGTACTAATACTTACATTTAAGGTTTAACATAAGTGTTATATTTTTTGTTGAGAATTTCACCCCTGGATGAAACAATAGTAAATTTCCACGACACGATAGTTAAGAGCCCACTATTTCACAATACAATGATTATCACAATAGTAGCGGTTATTTTTTAACTAATTTTTTAAATGAATAAAAACTAAAATGTAACTCAAGTTCCTTTTTTCTGTGGTATATGGTCTGCAACACAAGGAAGCTATAAAGTGTTAAAAAACAGCCAAGTACCAGCAACAATGAAAATACTTACCATGAGACTGAGGAAATCACCAACTTTATGTTTTTCTATATCACAAGAAGGCGCAACAACAAAGACAAACTGGAATGGAAGCTAGAAGCCAGCAGTAAACTTATCAGGCTACTTTAACTGAATATTATTAACTCAAACAAAACATTTATAGGCTTACAATTGTATTTTGTTTTAAATAGGAGGCTGTGTGGTCCAGTGGTTAAAGAAAAGGGCTTGTAACCAGGAGGTCCCCGGTTCAAATCCCACCTCAGACACTGACTCATTGTGTGACCCTGAGCAAGTCACTTAAACTCCTTGTGCTCCGTCTTTCGGGTGAGACGTAGTTGTAAGTGACTCTGCAGCTGATGCATAGTTCACACACCCTAGTCTCTGTAAGTCGCCTTGGATAAAGGCATCTGCTAAATAATAATAATAATAATAATAATAATAATAATTATAATAATAATAATAAATGGTCAGGCCCTATAATACAGTATTTATACTCATTGCTAACAGATTCTATAGGGTCAGCTTAGGAACATTGTAATTACACTTTTTAAATGTCAACAGGCCCTGTAATACAGCTGATCCTTTTTACTGTCAAGTTCTGTAATTATTAGATTAAGGCCCATATGCATAAAACTTACCCTCTCCTTTATTGTGCCAGTAATAGTGTTTAACAAAACAGTATTTCATCGGGTGATTCATAAAAGTAATTTACCGTCAAAAAACATCACTCACCGCGGCATTAGACTAATGTGCCCTTGGAGACTAATTTTCTCATTAACATGTAATTCATCTGATTCATAAAGCTGTTTGGTCCAACTAATTGACCCTTACCGGCATCATTATTACTGTTAACATTAGCTGAAAACAAGGCAAGAAAATTGGCAATTTCAAACAGAATACATTTACTGTAGAATGTTGCGGTTACAAGCATTGCATAAATAATTAGGGTCCTCACGTTTAATATGCCAATCTCATTCACATGAATGTGCAGGGTTTAACACTGCCTGTTAACACTTGTCAAGCGTCAGCATTTTAAAAAACGACGTGTTTGCTTAGTAGCTAAGTCTTTTTCGTGTACTCAAATATATAATGTGCTATTTGAACAGTTTTTTATTTTCATGTACTCGTCTATTTGACTACACTGACCCATCCTTAATAGAAAGGAAGAAAATAAACAAACAATCACAAAACAGAAAAAGAAAATAATAACTAAAGTAACATTTACAGAAGGGAGGAATTTGCAATTGATAGTTTAAATAACTTTGTTATATCTTCAAACATAATGCAATTATTCCCTCCAAACAAACATAGTTATAATAACTAAAAGAGAACAGCTACAATTCATAGTACCAAAATAATTACCCTCCCACCCGATCATAATACTCAGAGTACAACAATTTGGCTAATCTGCTAATATACCACAGTTAATAACATATTAAAAAGAGCCAATCCAATAAAAATAGTATATTTACAATTAGTGATCACAGATTTGTTTTTGCTTTAACCATACTTTTAGTTTATAATAAGTACAACCTTTAAATTCATGAGAAACTTTAATGTCGTCTGGTAAAGATTTCAAGAAAGTTACACCTTGAAGTAAAAATGCAGTTTGCGAAATGTTGCATGTCATCTTGCTTCCATGCAGGTACCTTTAACAGCTGCCCTGGTAATTCTGTTATTGTACTCTGAACATTAATGGGGGAGGTGCAAGATCATGCACACAGGTAAAAACTAGAATTTCATAAGAATAATATACAGTGTATAAGTATCAAAAAACTTAATAAATTATACTTGTTGAGATACTGCAATGGTGGAATCTTTTTTTTTATCTATCTCTCATACAGAGAGTAAACTGGCTGAATGACAGATTTCCCAGCTTGTGACCAAGTGGTTATACAGTATGGTATATGGGATAAAATCACAGAATGCAAATACAATTTAGCAGCATTAGAGCATTTCAATATACCTAAAATTCTCACAGATTTTATCACCTTTTAAATGTGTTTTATTAGGAATCCATTTCTATGCCTAAATATTTAAAATCTGAAACTATATCAATATTATCCCCTTTAATTAAAATATCAAAATTATTTATTTATTTTGTTGAATTTTGTTTCATATAAAAACACATTCCTACAGTTTTCTTCACATTCAATGTTAGGCAGGAGTAACTCAGGAGTAACTCTGCCAATTTGTCACCTTGTCATAACATTTGTTTGCTTACAAGCAGCCTCTTGACCAGTTTTAGCAGACATACACAATTGTGTCATCAGTGTACATCTGGAGGTCAACTCCAGAACAAGCGTCCGGTAGATCACTTATATACAGACTGAATAATAATGGCCCCAATACAGAACCCTGGGGGACCCCCACTGTGCAATTTCTAAAGGGAGATTGGATATTACTAACTCCAACACATTGCTTTCTATCCAACAAATAAGAATCAACCCATTTCATGCCTTATTAGAAAAAATTAGTTTTGATAATTTAGAAAGATTAATTTAAGCCAATAGTAATAATAAAAAAAAACATATATGTTGAACTATCCGGTAATTAGGTCATCTAAGTATTTTGTTATTTGTAACACCTACATTAAATTTAGTGCTGGGACAAACACAGGATTTTCATGTTCGGATATTCGCTCATAATTTAAATATTCGTTTGGATATTCATTTGTTTTCAAAAAGTAACACAAGCCATTAGATTGCTCAGAATGCAGACTTTATTTTACAGCAAGATGTTACAATATGTAACACGCAAGGAGAAAAATAGCCCACGAGTAAAGAATACATTGTGTTGGCCTTACTTTGCCCCAGTGAATTAACTACAAAACAAAAGGATGCCAAATAGCAGTTCAAATGTTGTTTTGTTTATTCCTGAAATAGTACATAAAGTTGACACCACATTTATTTATTTTTTTCCTTTTTTCCCCCCATTCCTTGCCATTGCTGTTTCTTCACAGTAAACAATTGCCATAAAATGGGTTTACTTGTGCCTTTTTGTAGCTGAACAAGCAAACAAAAACTGAAATTGAACTTTAAAAACACTTCAAATAAAACAAACGTGGAAACTCACCGTTTTGGTTCTCGTTTATTACATTCCACATAACAGAAATTCGCAACAAAAAATATATAAAATCTATATAAAAAAAAATCCAGCAAGTTGGACACTGTTTAAGTAAGGCATTTCAGAATTACATGCTTGCCGTTTTTCTGTCCCATTGTTTACTTTTAGCTGTCTAAAACTGTTTAAAGTTGATTTTACAACCAGCTCAAAAGGGGGGGTAAATCCCCATCGATATGCATGAAAATTTGTGTGTGTGGTCGGATTGACAGGCTCAACAAACCCTGTGAACGGGGTAGCATTTGGTGAAATACTTTTTGAGATACAGCGTGTATATACACCTGTATCTCAAAAAGTACTGCTCATTAAGGAACCACACTTGGCATACACATAGTCCCGGGAGTGTAGATGTGCAACGGGGTATTTATATTTTCGAGGGGGTCCTGGTTTTACCGAAATTGAACCAAAAAAGATAACGGTCTGACGTCACTGCTTGGCAGCGTTGCTTTCGACCGTTCCATTTCACTGAATAGGGAGACATTGAATAGCCTATAGTTCAGCACACACGGGTCAGATCTGTGTTTCTGTCTGGATAAAACTGGTAATCATTGATAATAATCAGTGTTTGTGTCTTCAGTACTGGTGAAACTAATAATAATTTGTTCATTTAGGAAATACGTTTTTCTCCTCCCCCCTCACTTTATGATGCGGTCGGGAGTTCATCGAAACTGTCTGTGTTCCATTCCACACACACACACACACACACAGATACACAGCGTCAGCGGTCAGAGAAACGAACACGTGAAACAGAGAATGCAGTGGCACTTTACAGTATTACCCTGTTAGCTGGGTTGTATTGTTGCTCACCAGCGAAAAAAAAAAAAAAAAACTTTCATAACTAAAGGGGGAAAGAGGTGCCGTGGCTCAGCCCTGGAGAGCCCTGGCACAAATTAAGCACTAGTTAAATAATAAAATGTAAGCCTCCGATAAAGGCGTCTACCAAATGGATCAAAAATAATAAAAACTACAATGTATTTGTTATGACACCTCCTATTTTAAACTCCAATGTTTTTTTGTTTATTGAAGATCGTTGTTATTGGGTTTGTGATTATTTGTTTCTATCAAAGTTGTAATTTGCTTTGTTAAACTAATGATCTGACGGACAGCTTTACATGGCCCGGCTTGAACAAAACTCTTGATTGTCGAGGAACACATTGATTCACATAAAATAAATACATACTGACTGCTGGATACGAAAAAAGAAAGAAGTCTGTCAATACTTGTAAACGCAAAACTGTAAATGGTTATGATCTTGTATAGCGTAGGTTCTAAAAAAAAAAAAGAAAAAAAAGTGAGAAGATAATGGTTTTGCCAAATAGAATAAAATACAAATGCATACTATTATATGTATGTGTGTTATATATTCCATATTTAAGCACATACATTAAACACTTTCTGCTATTTGTTTACTGTATATCGCTGCCAAAGGACGTTTGAGATTTTTTAAATTAACAGCGAGCGCTGGCCCACAAAGTTGTTCTTCAACTGCTACAGAATGTTTGATACCGTCTTCACTATGCGAAGTAATTTACTGACAGGTGGGTAAAACCCCTGAAATAAGGATGTATCAGACAGCAGTAGAACATCCATGAGTAAAATAAAAAGTTATTGAACTTTTGTTAATGAAATGGGTCAATAACAATATATTTTTTAGAAAGTATAAGACATGGCTGATGACGATAATCAATCGGCATGAATTGAGAATATAAATAAATTAATACTACTCGCAGCGAGTAGTCTAAAGCCGGTAAAAAAAAAAAAAAATTACAATACAATACAGTATATTATTAATGATATTATTAGTAACAATACAACTGTAGTAATATTCGCATTGCAATTGTTTATGTGTAAAACTCATCAAGACAGTACAGTAAAGTACAACTATACAGAATTCTATTTATTACATTTCGAGTAAACTTTTGGGCAATTTAATTTAGAAATGCATGTAGCCTGTTATTGTTATTACCAATCACAATGACTTCCGTATGGCCAGTCTTCGGGGAGAATTTGTCATGTGCTTAGTTATGTCATTGCCCATGTCATTGATGATGTCATATGTGATGTCAAGTGTGACAGGAAACACACATAAGGGTGCAGAGTTAAGGTTGCGTGGCTACTTTAACTTGCAATTTCCTAACCTTTCGGACATTTGCAAACAAACCTTAATGTTACTTTAACAAAGTTTTTGCCATTGAAAATATATATATATATATATATAAATCTCACATATCACACTGCCATTTTTTAACCTGTCGCGCAACTTGTGAGATGGTAAATAAGTGCAAGGTATTTTTGTCATTTCTAGCGAATACGAACATCTGATTTCTGATATTAAATAGCATGCAGGCAGGCAGGACAGCAGGATTACTAATGACAGACTCACGCAA
Source organism: Acipenser oxyrinchus oxyrinchus (assembly GCA_030684275.1). Classification (NCBI taxonomy): domain Eukaryota; kingdom Metazoa; phylum Chordata; class Actinopteri; order Acipenseriformes; family Acipenseridae; genus Acipenser; species Acipenser oxyrinchus. Next base: position 54,342,804 of record CM060249.1, read on the forward strand.
TGGTTTCTACGTGCATGCCAGCTTGTGAGACAGTGAACTCAGTTACGCAAGAAATGCCAGCAGCGGGGAAAAAACAAAAAGAGCAAGAAGAGTTTCAAACATTTCAAGACCAATGGACAGAAAACTATTTTGTAATTGAGGAGGGCAAACCTCTTTGTCTTCTGTGCAAACAGTCTATTGTAGTCATGAAATACTATAATGTTAAACACCACTACGAAACAAAACAAGCAGCATATGATCAATACGTGGGTGAGCAGAGGAAAACGCAGCAATATTTTTTTCTAAAATAATGGCATAATTTACTCTCCTTTAAAGTTTAAGATACAACTGATTATTGTTGAGGCAGTGGGTATAGCATTGTTTATTTGTGTTTACTCAACCCTAGCCAGAGACAACTTTTTTGACTGGAAATGTAGAATACCCATCGCCTCAATAGTAATCGATTGTAGATTAAAGGAGCGTAAAAAACACCTTTTTTTTGGTCTACCCCACATACCATGCGCGCAGATGGTAATGATATTCTTCACAATTTATTGAATAGCTTGTTGTAATTACCGACTACATTTTACAGTTTATTGAATTGGCTGTTAGTGTTAGTGGCGTTAGCATTCTTAATAATGCCAAGAAATGTTTTTTTTTTTTTTTAAATGTATTAAATTGACTTAACAATAGTAATATAGTAAATGATTTGATACTTTTCATTTATTGAATTGAGTGCTATTGTCACTGGCAACAGGAATAAATGCTAATGCCATGGGTTAATGTTTGTACAAGTTATTGACAGAGGGAGTAAATTCTAAGAAATGGTTTACATTTATTAAGTTTGTAATTTATTAAGCCGAAATATTGAAATGGCCAGCAACACAAATAAAATGCACTTGAAAAAGGTACTTGAAATTTGTAATCCATGCAATTTGGTCACATTGCGGCCCACGGTCCCACAGTAGCCTTGTTATGCGCCCCTCTGCTCTGTAAACTGGGCACCCCTGATATAATCAAACTGCAATGTAAGCAAAGTCTGAATTGTAAAGAAGTTGAGTGCACAGATAGCTGAACTATTAAGAATGCAGTAAACATCCATATATAAAATTAACAATAGTTTAAATATTGTTTTTCAGGGATTATCCTTTTATATTTCATGTATTCTCTTTTGATACTGAAGCTATTCATAAATAATGTATGGAAGGCCATTTCCTCAATTTAGTTGCATATTATTACTCTCTTGTTGCATACTGCAATGGGTAACTTGACATTTATTTCGCTGCTGCCTTTATCCAAGGCAAACCATCTATTTATTAATTATTGATTGTTATTTATTCATTTGCTTCAGTCTCAAATAACTCAAGATATTTAAATACATAGACGATAATATTTGTAATACTGGAATTAAGGCTTAGGCTATTTAAATATGAACGGAATGAAAAAAAGACTAAAACAAGATTTATACTGAGAGAGCAAATAGCTGAAGCTGCTTCTGAACAAAATTAATCTATACCGTTAACAATAAATAATAATAAAGAAAAAAATAGCAAAACCACTGTAGTTTAGTAAAGTAAATGGTAGGGCTACTGATTTTCCATTCTGGGAATGGAACACTTCCGTTTTTCAAAATGACCAATTCCATTTTTTTCCGTTTTTACCAATTTATTAAGAATTAACAATGTAATTTTAACATTTTTACATTAAAAATCTATTGAATTCTTTTTTTATTATTATTTAAGTCCCTGAGATACTGTAGTTTTCAGGGAAAATCTTAAAACAGTCCACTAGTAACAATGTACTGTAGGTCAGTCAACAAATAAAGGCGTTTTGAAAAAACAGCTTATTGCTGGCATTACAATATACAGACCAGTCGAAAATGAGAGGCATTATTATTACAAAAATATACAGTTTTCAAATTACAAATTAAATACAATGCTCAGGACACTTCTCTCCCATCTGTAGTTTCATCTGCAACAACGCAGACTGGTTTATGCTGTACTTGCTGTAAAACTGCTTGCATGTGTTTCTTGTATACCCTGGACAGATAGAGTTGCCTTAGTTAGAACAGGGCTCTTCAACTAGTTTTTTAAATTTAAGGGGGCCAGATTGGAAAAAAGGAGTAAGCAGGCCAGAGTACTTTACTCCGCACATTTTTAAATAAAAATAAATATATAACTTAATGTTCATATATTGAACAAGACTTACACATTTTACCATATGAATAGTACTTTAATAATAGAACAGTGTGAGAATTTAACAGAGTATCATTACAAACATTTTAAAATGCATGTGACATATTAATAGTATAACTTAAGAAGAGATCAGTGCTTCTACTTTTGAACTTCCAACTACTGTGCCAAAAGCTCCTTGTTTGGTTTCAAAATGCCTTTTCATATTGTATTCCTTACCTAAGGACACACATTCACTGCACAATAAACACATTGGCTTTGTGTTCGGTACAGCTGGTAAAATAAATAAGTATTTATTGGTCCACTCATTGTTGAATCTACAATTTTCACCATTTTCTGTTCTTACTAGCTAGAGTAGAGAGAGCCATGTTATAGCAACACGAGTAAAAAAGCTAAAAATCACTCTGACTACGTAGTAGTATTAAGGTAAGGAGTTAATGATAAATTAGAAATAATAAGTTATAAAACTATTAAACAACCATTGTGTCGTTTCCTTGTGTTGAGCGAGTAACGGAGTAACAGATTTGCGATAACAACTAAATAAATGAATACATAAATTCAATTAATTTTTTTTTTTTTTTTTAAATCGGGGGGAGGGTTGACAATTGTTTTTTTCAGGTACTTTTTTGTATATACAACTCCAAACTTATTCGACAGAATAGCACTCACAAAACAGCTAGTTGCTTTTTTAAACAACTCAACTCACAGAGCACACAGGCAGTGCCTCAATAGAGACAGAGAGTCCATCAGCGTAACGCCCCAAAAACCACCTGTTTTCTTGTTATCAACCAATACAGTATTTTGATAATGGGTTTGAAGGAAACTGTCAACGACGCGTTTAAGTTTCAATATCTCAATTACAATCTGCAGCAGGATAGTTTACTCTTTCTCAAAGTAGTTATGTTTAAGTTATTTACAGTATTCAAACTTTTTTTTAGGTAAGTGAATAAATATATTTTTTGTACAAACTCCAAGTGTAATAGTCATTAATTGGAAGCTTACTTAACATCAAATAACATACGTTTTTAGCATAAACTACATTTTAATGGTGTTGCTATACACTATTTTATTTATCCCGTGCCAAAAATAAACCACTCATCTCTGCTCTTAACTAATAGCCTGTATTGGTAAATATATTTGTATTTTAAGCAATATAACTGATCATTCTCTAATTGTGTTTACCACCAGCTAAAAAGTACTTTATTTATTTTACACGATACAATTTTTCTAACAAACTGCTGCACCACGTTGTTTTGAGCAAATTATAGATCTTTAATAGAATAATTCATACTGTGGTATATATTGTGCAACTTTAAAAAAACACATTAAATTGCTATGCTTTTTTTCAGCTTTTTGGTGTAGCAAAATATGAAATGCGAAAGTTAAAATCATTGTGTGAAAGGATGTGTTTGATAGCGCCTGGATACACAATCATTACACAACAGAAGCACATCGGCTCGGTGTGCAGTACGGGAGTTGTTCTTGTTAATGTGGTGGGTCTTGTGCAGGGCTAGTTGTTTTTATTTATATATATATATATATATATATATATATATATATATATATATATATATATATATATATATATATATATATATTTTTTAAAAGTTCCCCTTTATCACGGCCCGGGGAAAATTTCTGTCCTCCCCGCCCTCTTGGTGCACCAATATAAAGCGGATTCACCAAAATGTTGTTAAATTCACCAGGAGTTGCTCAACTAACTATTGTTAAATTCAACGGTGCGTCACCGCTGAAGCAGCGGATTCACTGGGGTTGAAAGTCGGTGAACTGCAGCAAAACCAAAATGGCCACTCCCACTGTGGAAGTTTGTCTTGTACGGAGATACTATTATCAATGTAATTGTAGATTCAGAGCTGCCAAATCATTTGAAAATGGGTATGGAGTTGTGTATTTTTAATAAATATAGAACAGTGCTAATAAACATATTGACAAACAATGTCACATTTGCCCATTTATCCAGAGTAGCCGACTGAGCTGGTGACGTACAAGAATTTGATATGAGAGAGAACAGATTTTTTTTTTTTTTTTTTATCGTGTATCTTATTTGTCCTTTAATATTCAAACAAATATGTTACAAAGTTGCAAAAAGTGGGCGAACTGTATTTGAAAAGTGTATCCATTAATATATTCATATTTATAAATATTTACAGATTCAGGCTAGGTGCTTTCTACATTTTAATGTAACAACAAGATAGCTCCTAATTAGTCGGTTAAAGATAACTAAACATTTCATTTAATATTTTTAAATAAAAGTAGCCAATGCAAATGTCATTTTAGATGGTCGATCGCCGGTTTATTTTAAAAACCCTGGATATGTAACTTCATATAGCAATCCACCATTTTTTTACTTGTCAATCAAACAATGTGAAAGGTTTACGGTTGAGTCTAGTTCCCATCAGTTGAAAGGCCCTTTGTGTGTCATGTGATGTGCAGGGCATGTATGAAAGGCCATTCGGGTCAAAAAGACATTATTTAGTACACGTTTCAAATATGTGTTGTAATTCTAATTATCACACTTACTACTTTGGCCCATCAGATCACTGAAAATTAAACAAGAGCCAATGACTTTAAAGAAAATAGTACGTCTAACAAATAAATTAAAAGTCGCCTTAAATTTTAAATAGAAAAAACAAAAACAAACAAACAAACAAAAATGGCTGGGTAATATAAACTGAATCGCGTGAAGGCAAGACCGTCCGAAACGTAACTGAAAATAAATAAATAAATAAATAAATAAATAAATAAATCACCCCTACTCAGTTTTAAAGACATGCATGTTATACAAAATTAACAAGGAAAATAATAACAACTAGAAGTTGCTAGCAACTTTACGGCTTCCAAGGTGTCATCGTGAAATTTGAGCATTGTGATTGGCCACTATCCATGTGACCAATGAGCTTCATTCAGTTGTGGACATTTGTGACGGGGTACTCTCCGCCCCTGTGCATACTTTGTATTATTTTGTATTTGTATTAATTTAATATGTATTTTATGTGACGACGAAAAGCCAGTGCTTCGATTTATTATTTGGCAGGACGAGCGAGGTGCCGTCCGCCATTATTTGTTATTGTTTTGTGTTTTTAAAATACCTCGTGAGAATGCGTGACTGTCATCTACTGATTGTTTAACTGGCTGCCAGTCACGCAGATTATGAAACTTGTGGAAAATGTGACCGAGGGATAATAAGACAATTAATAGCTTGTTAATCGCTTGTGTGTATCTTCCAGGTCTGTGACGTCATCCACCAGCCATCCAACTCACAACATTACTTTCCATACGCCTCTACTATTCTGCAAAGTTTTAAGAGTTTATGTGCAAATGTGTTGCTGTTATGGAACATTCAACATTTGTGTAAAATGTCAATATGGCTGCCATCCATGTGACTAATCAGCTTCATTCACTGGTGTACATTACTTCACATAGGCCTCTACAATGCTATGAAGTTTATATGTTTCTATACATGTTCCATAATAACCATGACTATCTGCACTCTCTAAAGAGTTATTAGCAAGTTTTGCATTGACCTTTAGAAGAGGTCAGAGGTCACAAGCAATAGCATTTTTTGATAGAGCATATATGTGCTACATAATAACCATTAGCCTATCTGCACTACCTAAGGAGTTATAAGCAAGTTTTGCATTTGACTTTTAGGAGAGGTCAGAGGTCACATACCAAACACAACTCTATCTGCACTCTCTAAGGAATTATAAAGCCAGTTTTGCATTTTACGGACATTAGAAAATTTGGCTCGAAAAATCCAATGTGGCTGACAAACCATGTGACCAATCAACTTCATTCTTTATTTGCTCACGGCAGCCAGGTTTTTTATGTAGTGACTTGCCTTGAAAAAACTTGATAGACAACCTTGCCAAGGCTACGTATGCAAAGTTTACTTTTGCCAGTCTCGTCTTTTTCACCAATAATTAGCTTCTTTGAACAATCAATCTGAAAACAAAATTTGGGGGCGGAACTGCAATTAATTGATCTTCTGACCGTCACCTTAGTCAGCTGATAATAATAAGGGACGTTTTCAGGCTGTGCGTCAATATTTATTTCTGATTACTTAATTGCCCAAGATAAAGAAATAAAAAAATTACACCATTTAAAATGCTACCGCCCTTTTGCCTCCTGTTTTTCTCCTTTGTTCTGATTTTTCTCCTTTGTTTTGGTTTCTTGATTAAAAGAGAGACTTGCTGATTGTTAAATTAGTAACTGGTGTGATTCTTACTATGGATTGTTATTTTAATTCAAGTGTGATTGGATTTAGACTGCAGTTGTTTGATCAGGAACGAGGGTGTTTTTTTAAACTAGATAAGTCAGCTACTGAAAATAAGCGTTACACTTTCCACAGGTTATAAACAGCAAAACTGGGACAGTTTGAAGGGTAATTTAGTGTTTCCAGCCAGGACAAAAAATCTGGGATGAAAACTGTGAAAATCACAGTTTTCCTGAGATGCCTGGTAACCCTAAATCAGTAGTATGCAAATCTACATTTGCATGATAGAAGAAAATCTCTTGCTGCGGTATTTTCCAGTTTCCTTATTCTTGATGATATCCCCAAAGGGGATTAGCTACTCTTGTAATTACGCTGTGAATACGAAGTCATTACATGCGACTACGGCAGCATGACTAGGTGCTACTGTAAAATGACCAGCTCCTACATAAAAAAATGCATTGTTAATTTACATTTATTTAGAACACATACTATTTGATAAATTCTGATTGGTCCAAATCAAAACGTGTGCGTTTTTGTCCCAGATGGCCTTCCACAGAGACACCGTGACGAGCATGTGGTTTCAACAGAGAGGCTGCTGTGATACCAGCGATTTATGTAGGGCTGTGTTCGAAGGTTTGTTTGCTAGCCAGGAATTCAAAGGTAGTTTTAAACCTTCAAAGGTTCGTTAGGTGGCAGTCACACAGTGTTTTTTTTTTCTTTTTTTTTCTCTGTTAACAGAAACCGTTTGACAATGTGTGAATACTATAAATTACACACTAAATGTAACTTGCATGTCAAATTCAATCTTTTGATTTGTATAATGCATCTTATGTAAACAAAAGTTGTATTAAAATCCACTACCAAATCGTTAAACGTAGCAACTCTGTATGGCGCCGCTGCCGTGTATGGAGCATTCACCATCTCGACAGCAAAGCATTGTATAGCGTAAACTGTATTGAAAGAAATGTGTCGAAACCCCTCTGCTGTTTGGGATTTTTTTGTTAAATGCCCAGATGACCAAAAAAAATAAATTGAATGCAAACTGTGCAAGCGACTGTTGATGTATCACGAAGGCACAACCAATCTCCAGAGTTCACCAACAAGTAGCTATGGTGACGCCACCAGTAAATTATGCAAATTAGTACCATTGAAGGTTCGAACCTTCTTCAGTAATGTGTTCCGAACCTTCGAAGGCCAAAATATACCCTTGGCTGCAGGCCGAGATTTATGTTTATGCCCCCCTCCCCCCAACTTAATATAACCAACTCTGAGAGAACATTGACTTTATCATGCGCTGTATGCATTTAATCTTTGTTACAAGTAGCCTAGATGCAATTAAGAACATTTACAGGTGTAGCACGAAGTTTGATTTACCCCCATCCCAGCTTTTCTTTTTTATTTTTATCATTAATGACATATTCATTGTGTGGAACAAATATAAAAATGAAAATAAGCACAGCGTTTCATAAAGTGAATCCAACTGCTGAACAATTGGATTTATGTAGGAATACGAATAAAAATACAGGTGTAATGCTCAGCAATACGATTACTGCAGCTTTACCAGACACTGCATTTCTGACCAAAGAATCTTTTTATCAACCCAGTCAAACACTTTTCCATTTTTAAAATTAAAATGTTTTGTAGTAATATAGGAGAGGTGTGACAGTGATGACAGCTAGAGCCGTGAGTTTCTGCACATATATTTGGGTTTTAGATTTTTTTTTTTTTCTTAATCTATTTGCATTAGATAACTACTAGAAATTTACACAGTTCAAAATTATGCATATAACGTCGAATTAAAAAAAAAAAAAGAAGTGCATACAAAGCTGCGTTTCATCTTGTGAAAAAACTAAGCTCAATCTTTTTTTTTTTTTTTTAAAGTCTGGATCCCAGAGTAGAGACTCAGATGTTTTTATTATAAAACGGATGCAGGACTAGTAGTGCTATTGTCTAACCCTGCTTTAGTGACTTTATATTTCAAAGAAATATGAAAACAATTCAGTTGAGCTAATATATATATATATATATATATATATATATATATATATATATATATATATATATATATATATATATATATATATATACAGTACTGTGCAAAAAGTTTTAGGCAGGTGTGAAAAAATGCTGTAAAGTAAGAATGCTTTCAAAATAGACATGTTAATAGATTATATTTATCAATTAACTAAATGCAAAGTGAGTGAACAGAAGAAAAATCTAAATCAAATCCATATTTGGTGTGACAAACCTTTGCCTTCAAAACAGCATCAATTCTTCTAGGTACACTTGCACAAAGTCAGGGATTTTGTAGGCATATAGTCAGGTGTATAATTAAACAATTATACCAAACAGGTGCTAATGATCATCAATTCAATATGTAGGTTGAAACACAATCATTAACTGAAACAGAAACAGCTGTGTGGGAGGAATAAAACTGGGTGAGGAACAGCCAAACTCAGCTAACAAGGTGAGGTTGCTGAAGACAGTTTACTGTCAAAAATCATACACCATGGCAAGACTGAGCACAGCAACAAGACACAAGGTAGTTATACTGCATCAGCAAGGTCTCTCCCAGGCAGAAATTTCAAGGCAGACAGGGGTTTCCAGATGTGCTGTCAAGCTCTTTTGAAGAAGCACAAAGCGAGGCAGCGTTGAGGACCGTGAAGCGCAGTGGTCGACCAAGGAAACTTACTGCAGCAGATGAAAGACACATCATGCTTACTTCCCTTCGCAATCGGAAGATGACCAGCAGTGCCATCAGCTCAGAACTGGCAGAAAACAGTGGGACCCTGGTACACCCATCTACTGTCCGGAGAAGTCTGGTCAGAAGTGGCCTTCATGGAAGACTTGCGGCCAAAAAGCCATACCTCCGACATGGAAACAAGGCCAAGCGACTCAACTATGCGCGAAACACAGGAACTGGGGTGCAGAAAAATGGCAGCAGGTGCTCTGGACTGATGAGTCAAAATTTGAAATATTTGGTTGTAGCAGAAGGTAGTTTGTTCACCCGAAGGGCTGGAGGCGTACCGAATGAGTGTCTGCAGGCAACAGTGAAGCATGGTGGAGGTTCCTTGCAAGTTTGGGGCTGCATTTCTGCAAATGGAGTTGGGGATTTGGTCAGAATTAATGGTCTCCTCAATGCTGAGAAGTACAGGCAGATACTTATCCATCATGCAATACCATCAGGGAGGCATCTGATTGGCCCCAAATTTATTCTGCAGCATGACAGCGACCCCAAACATACAGCGAAAGTCATTAAGAACTATCTTCAGCGTAAAGAAGAACAAGGAGTCCTGGAAGTGATGGTATGGCCCCCACAGAGCCCTGATCTCAACATCATCGAGTCTGTCTGGGATTACATGAAGAGAGAAGCAACTGAGGCTGCCTAAATCCACAGAAGAACTGTGGTTAGTTCTCCAAGATGTCTGGGACAACCTACCTGCCGAGTTCCTTCAAAAACTGTGTGCAAGTGTACCTAGAAGAATTGATGCTTGATGCTGTTTTGAAGGCAAAGGGTGGTCACACCAAATATGGATTTGATTTAGATTTTTCTTCTGTTCACTCACTTTGCATTTAGTTAATTGATAAATATAATCTATTAACATGTCTATTTTTGAAAGCATTCTTACTTTACAGCATTTTTTCACACCTGCCTAAAACTTTTGCACAGTACTGTATATATATATATATATATATATATATATATATGATTTGGCACTCTTCTACACTGTTATCGTTGGCATTAATATAACTGTTCCTTTCTTTAAAATTATCTAAAAGAAAAAAAATGTGTCAGGTTCTAGATCCAGATTATCATGCATCGTGTTACTATCGTGATATTGTCATTTTCTGCGCTTGTATCACGATGTGAAAAATCTACCACCATGGCCACCATTGTACCCACTGAAATATCAGCAACAAGACATACTCTCTGTGCAGCTCAATTCAAATAAACAAATAAATAATACTCTATATTGTGCCCATGCTGTATTTGCACACTCAGCTTTATGAGTCAAGCAATATATACTTTAAAAGTAAAATAATACAGTAGAGATTCAGCTGTTTATGTACTGTGCTCTCTGCTCTCTACAGCATCAGTAGTTTTAAGACTGTTGGGGATTTCAGCGAAAGTTCCTGTTTGCTGTAGTCATTTGTTGAGTCTGGGATCTGAACAAAATGAGAGTTCCTCTCTTCTGTTTTTGGGAACCATCCAGGCATCTGGAAATCCCACATACAGTACTGCTCTCAAATTTCACAGTTTTACCCTAAAAGCTGAGGAGATGTTTTTAAAAATGCCTCTTTTCAGAATTCTGTTGGTGTTGGGTCTTTCTGCAGGAAGACATGAAAACTTTCTATATGTCACCAATACAGAGGTGAAAGTAAGCGATGCTGACCCGGTAAAACAGGTAATTCAATATTTCGACTTGTCAAAACGATTGTTTAGGCAACATCATTTTTTCTTTGTATTTAAGCAAAATAATTCAGTACCTCCGGTCCCATTTACATGACTTAGGATCACAGAGTAGGTGATCGCCATGGTAACCGTCACAGGGTAGATCGGTGACATTTAACTACATTCGGTGCAGGAAGAAACAGTATTCCTAAAAAACTAAAAACACCTACTCCTCTCAGTGCAGCTTTTGTAAACTGAAATCTTAGTGGCCTGAACTGCAGGTTGGTCCTGGCCAGTACTAAACCTTACAGTACAGTGAGCTCCAAAGAAAACAATTTTTTGTTGGATGTGGTGTTGATTGTATCAATCCAAAAATCACTCATATAACAGTACTGCTTCTTTTTTTTTTTTTAATCACTGCGACATTGATGTGTACAACTTTTACAGTATGTGTATAGAGTCAATAAATGATCTTGCACTGTCAAAATAACATTCAACACATAAACAACATTTAAAAATGTAAATATTAACAGTAAAGAGTCATAGTTCAGATCCTGAGTTTTACTATATTACTGCACTCTTAATGAATGCAGTAATATAATTATTTTTTATGTTAAATCAGTATTTACAGAAGTAGAACACTTATTCACTTTGGTGTAAAGAAAAACGGTAGCACTTTTTTTCTTCAAGCTCGTGAGACCTTGCCATAAAACTCTTACTGAACAGTACGAGTGCTGTGATTTGTACAGGTATATTTGCCTTTCTCACCACATGTAAAGGAGAAGAAAAAATCCAACTGCAGAAAATGTATGTTTATTTTTCCAAAAAGCAGCTGCCAGTACTTTTACTAATAAATCAATACAATACAGCGATTCAAACCATTTTCACCTGCTGCACAGTACATTACCCAAGAGGATCTGGTTACACACAAAACGGTGTGGAGCACTGCATGCAATTATTCAGAAATCAGGCTTCTGTTTTTACAATTTGCAATTTTCTTTTCATAATAAGCTTTTTAACAAAATATTCTCCAACTGTACTTTGGAAGAAAATATTTTAAACATTCAATACAGTAGTAGCTTATACTGCTTTTACTCAAGCAAAGATTGCATAATATTTCATGACTATTTAAAGCTGGTAAATAAATGGGGTTGCATGTAACTAAGAGCAGTTAAATTAACACTAAGCTTATTTCTGTTTTGAAACATTGAAAGTTTTATTTTTTTTGTTGCAAACTTTGCATTAATCATGGAAGCTTATTTTAAGATTTGTATAGGATGTTCAATGTGTTTTGGAGTGGTAGAGAAAACTAGGAAATATGCTCCAGCTAAAACCTATACCTAGCTATGTAAAGCAATTTAAAGTTGCATTGTATTTCTTTAAATAGCTATTTAAAAAAAAAAAAGGTTAATGGAATGTATACTGGTTTTAATAGCTATAAAATAAAAATACATTATACCGTGGTGTGACAATAACCGTGGTATATTTTTTGAAGGATCATACCATCAAAATGCAATACCATGACATCCCCAAATAAACACCTTAGTGTGTTTTATTGCCTAAACATGCAGTATCCTGAATTGGACTAATTACATGTTGGGTTACTTTTGACCAGTAATGTACTAGTAAAGGGCTGTAGATGTTAAAGACTTTTAAAACTGACCACAAAATATAAGTCCTCTCAACAAATGTGCTGTAACAGGAAAACCTTTTCCTCCGTATCGTGAATGTACATTACTGTGTGTACAGCAATACAATATACAGTATATATACATGTGTGCTATAAATATGATCTTAAATGCACAATTTCTGTTTTCGTTCACACAAGAGTGTTTGACACAAATTCATGACTCCCATCAATATCAAAGCAGTATATGGCAAAGTTGTTGCTCCACATTTTTGCCACCCATGGAGAAGTGAAACATAATCATTATCAAACACAATGTGTTTTCATTTCATATCCTGGACAAACAAGCTTTGAACATCAAACCAGGATGCAGCCAGTTAGCTTTTAAAGGGGGTGTTGTACTAGGGAACATAGCGCACAAAAACGTGACTTGGAAGTCGGGTCTCATGCGTGGGCTAACTCACATCAAAAAGCGAATCATGTGCCCACCCAATCAAAGCACAGGGGGTGGGGGGGTAAGGTTACAGCCAATAAGGAATCAGTATCACATCCATTACGGAAAGCTATGTTATGTAAAAAACAATAAGCCAGGAGATATTGCTAACCTTGTGAGGAGTGCACTGTAGTGTTCCCCCAGAGACATCCAAACATCAGAATCGCATTTTGAGGATTCTAAATGTTTGCTCAATTACAGTACGAGCACATTTAAAGGTACAGTTATAGCTCTGTTCGGCAGGGGTCATGGGGTTGAGCAGCAGTGTCAGTAGCCACTAGGGGTGTAAATCGTTTAGAGTTTAAACGTTAGTAAAGTGTCAAATGTTTTTAATTTGGCTTAATCGTTTAAACTTCGTCAAAAATGTGCAGGTCAAATATTAAAAAGTGGGTGTCTGTAAATAACAGCAACTCAGTTAAGGCCCTGTGAAAATTGCAGAAATTTTCTTTAAAATTCACGGCATTGTCACGGGTAACGTATCGTATTTCACAGACTGTGCAAGGAAATATAAAAAATTACATGTACAGATTTTTTTTTTTTTTTTTTTAAAAACAGCAAATATACAGATAAATGCACTGACATCAAAATTAACATCAAAAGTTACTCAAGCACTTTACAATAGCCTGTGAAACGGTGTTGTAATTAACAGCCTGTAGGTAAAGTGTATCTGCAAGGACAGCTTTCAGTTCTAGTACGTCAGGTGCATGTTCACCATTTAGGTCTTGCAAAACAAATAAAATGTGTAACCCATACTGATCTTGTGCATCTGTCAACTCGTCAGTGTGACCAATGACAAGCAACCAGACTGTTTTACCAATTCCATAATCTCCTGCTTGTGATACTCGGCAGCTCTAGGTAAGTAGTCACATCTCAGCTGGGCTGATGACGAAATCACTCCACCATTTGCTACACTCTGTGTGAAGAATTTCCGTAACTTTTGGTTGTCCAATTTTTCAAAAGGGATATTTGCGCAAACAAACGCCTCTCTCAGGTTAAAATTTAATAAGTGTACTTTTGGAATATGGAAGTCACCGTTTTTTGTTTCTTTGCAAGTAAAGCAGTCATAGTACTGCTCTGGATTTCCGCTGTTCTCTTTCGGGGAATACTTGCTGTCAACAGACGAGTTTTGGTAGTGATCTACAGTAACGTTGCAGGACATACAGAAGGAGTTACCTCCATCGCTCGATACTGCTTTACGTGATCTGCTGCAGACACATTTTTAGTCTTTAAGACGTCCATTTTTTTGTTTACAGTGTGTAGTATTTAAATTGCCCGCTTAGATTGCATGACAATCACTGCACAGCACTGTGTGCATGGCGAATATAACATGCAGGCACACAGCAGAGTTGTACAGTTTTGTTAATGTATATGTTTTTTGTATGAAATACAAATAATTATTAAATTATTTTTATTTCTTAAGAATATTGTAAAAAAAAAAATCGCAGTTCTGGGCTAATTTCACGATTTCCGCGCAGCCCGTGAAATCGCGATTTTCACAGGGCCTTAATCATGTGTCATTGGATATTCTCCCAATGTCCAGCATGCTTTTGGTCACATGACTAGTCTGCTTCTACTTGAAGCTGGATCTTGCGTGGAGGAGGTGGGGCCCAGACATGCAAGCAAAATGTGATAAAATTCGGGCTGAAAACACGGTTGATTATTGAGACGATCGCAAATGGCATACAACCAGTTTCAACTGTGGAGGATACCAGATTCAACTTTAATGTCTTTTGTTGCGCCAGATTACAGAAGACTGTTGATCTTTTTTTTTTTGCTATTCTGAGACTCAAGCTATTTATTTATTGATTTATTTATTTTTTTTGCAGAAGATTGCTTACATTTTATGTTTATTTTTTGGTCTCTTTTTTTGTTTTGTACTGCTGCCAGTCAGATAAGTACAAACTATTGCAATTAGTAATTTTTTTTTTTTTTTTTTTTTTTAAATAGGATATTGATTCTTTGAATTAACATGATACTGTACTTGGAATAAAGTCAGTGTGAACATAACTAGTTCTTATCTCTTATATACAGTATGTAGGATAAATTAGCGATTTGGATTTTAGCACTGTTTGAATAATTAGACTGCATAACATTTCTGTAATAATGCAATTAATGCTCGCCCTCTAATCAAAACAGACCATTATCGTACTGCCGATGCTATCAGGTTTTCATATTGCTGCACTGATTTTATACATTTATTCACATAGCGCTTAATTTACTAATCTATTTGATTTAATTTAGTTACTTTTTTTCTTTCAAAAAACTTAATGGGCTTTTAAATAAGCCAAGCCTTCATTTTTCACGTACATACGAGATCGCAACATGTTAATAAGCGACTAATCTGTATTACAGCTATAATGAAAAATAAAGCGTTTTGCTGGACACACAATTACAATCGAAACGACGAGTAACTGTATTTAAATGAATAAAGAGGAGTAAACCGGCATTTAAATGAAAAAGTAAGACTTACCATTTAAAAGCCCATTTAGTTGTTTCATAGAAGAAAAAAAAATGTAACCAGTTTTACTATGAACACGTTTCTCAGTTGTGATTGAGATACACGAATGGTATTAACAGCTATCAATTGTAGGGCTGCTACGATTAAATCGAAAATTGATTTTCGACCGATTCCATTCCTCATTATACACATCGATATGAATACTGGATATTATTTAAGTTTATCAACTAAACTGTACCGAACGCGCTGCCTTGCTATTTATAGTATTTCTGCCACAGACTAAGCAGTGGGCATGCTTTTCTTTTCCTGCTCGTGTTAACTAGCATCTGATTTGCTGGTCCCATCCTACCAGCGAATCACTTTTGAAAGTGTTTTATAAGTACGCCCCCTCTGTGTATTCACTGTATAAACAAACAAAAACAACCACAAAAAAAAAAGCGCGCTGCCTTGAATCCAGAGCAGGACGACAAGCTCCCTGGCAAACAGCTTGTAAATAAATTGTGCACATTGAAGAAAACTATTTAACGTTAATAAATAAACGATCAGTGATGTTAAACGCAATTTTGGAATAAGGATCAGCTAGCGGGTATGCATGTTGTGGTAAGTAAATCAAGTTATTATTATTCTGATGATGTTTTAGGCAGGGATTTCCGCATTGTGTTTCAGAGACAGTGAAGGTTACGTGGTACAGTATTAACAAGATGCAATGGATGATGCTGCTGCAGCTACAGTGCCTTACATAAATATTCACCCCCCTTGGACTTTTCCACATTTTGTAGTGTTACAACCTGGAATTAAAATGGATTTAATTAGGATGTTTTGTCACTGATTGACACAAAATAGTCCATAATGTCGAAGTGGGGAAAGAAATCTACATATTTTTCTAAATTATTTGCAAATAAAAAACTGAAAAGTCTTGATTGCATAAGTATTCACCCCCTTTGCTGTGACACCCCTAAATAAGCTCTGGTGCAACCAATTGCCATCAGAAGTCACAGAATTAGTTGAATGGAGTCCACCTGTGTGCAATTAAAGTGTCACATGATCTCAGATTAAATACATCTGTTTCTGGAGTTTGTTAGAGAGCATATCTAAACAAACAGCATCATGAAGACCAAGGAGCTATCAAAACAAGTCTGGGATAAAGTTCTGGAGAAGCACCAATCAGGGTTGGGTTATAAAAAAATAACCCAAACTCTGAACATCCCCCGGAGCACCGTTAAATCCATTATTAAAAAATGGAAAGAATATGGCACAACCGCGACTCTGCCTAGAGAAGGCCGTCCACCAAAACTCAGTGACCAGGTAAGGAGGGCATTAGTCAGAGAAGCAACCAAGAGGCCAATGGTAACTCTGAAGGAGCTGGAGAGATCCACAGCTGAGATGGGAGAAACCGTACATGGGACAACTATAACCCGGACGCTCCACAAAGCTGGGCTTTATGGAAGAGAGGCGAGAAGAAAGCCATTGCTGAAAAAAACCCAATCTCGTTTGGATTTTGCCAAAAGGCATGTGGGAGACACAGCAAACGTGGAAAAAGGTTCTCTGGTCTGATGAGACCAAAATTGAACTTTTTGGCCTTAGAGCAAAAAACGCTATGTGTGGCGCAAAGCCAACACTGCTCATCACCCTGAGAACCCCATCCCCACGGTGAAGCATGGTGGTGGCAGCATCATGTTATGGGGATGCTTTCATCGGCAGGGACTGGGAAACTGGTCAGGATTGAGGGCAAGATGGATGGAGCCAAATAGAGGGAAATTCTAGAGGAAAACCTGTTTCAGTCTGCAAGAGACCTGGGACTGGGGTGGAGGTTCACCTTCCAGCAGGACAATGACCCTAAACACACAGCCAAAGCTACACTGGAGTGGTTTAAAAACAAGAACCTGAATGTTTTAGAATGGCCCAGTCAAAGCCCAGACCTCAATCCGATTGAGAATCTGTGGCAAGACTTGAAAATTGCTGTTCACCAATAGTCCCCATCCAACTTGACAGAGTTTGAGCAATTTTGCAAAGAAGAATGGGCAAAAATTGCAGGATCCCGATGTGCAAAGCTGGTAGAGACTTACCCAAAAAGACTCACAGCTGTAATTGCTGCCAAAGGTGCTTCTACCAAGTATTGACTCAGGGGGGTGAATACTTATGCAATCAACAAATGTATTTTTTTTGTTTAATTAACTTTTGTGACACAATAAAAATTATTTTGCACCTTCAAAGTGCTAAGTATGTTGTGTAAAACAAATGGTAAAAATCCCAATTAAATCCATTTTAATTCCAGGTTGTAACACTACAAAATGTGGAAAAGTCCAAGGGGGGTGAATACTTATGCAAGGTACTGTATCACAGAATTAAAAAAAAAAGATGTTTTCAGAAATTCGTGTCTAGTTTATATAGATTACATTCCAAAGTACTGTAATCTGTTTGGAATAAATATTTTAGTAACACTCCTGTAGTATGTTAAACTTGCTTTTGGCTTGTTGCGAATGTTGTGTTTTTTTTGTTTGTTTTTTTCTCCCAGGCGTAATTACCCCTCGCGTTTAATTGTTGTGCACAAGCTTTTACTTAACTGCAATGATATTAAAATAATAACATCATGGGAAGAGGAATACACCGAAAATGTATGGTGCAATCATCGATATTTACTCGAATGGTTATATTTTGTAGGGCTTAACTGACAGCCCTACTCAGTTGCATTTAAGGAGAGTAGAAAAGACGAAGTAAAATACCTATATAGACATATATGAGGTAATTTATAGAAAGCTATTTATTTTAAAATGCTCAGAGCCCTTGCAACTAACGCACTTCCCCCAAGATGGCCGACTGCCGGTTCTCCTGCTGTCGAGACCACACAGAGGGGGAGGCATACTACGCCCCTTACACACCATCTTTTCAAAATGTTTTTATTTTAACGTTTAAACTACATATTTTTAAAAGTTTATGTATTAAATTAAACCGAATCTAGCACCCCTAGTGCCCACCGCTTCAGTGGATACCCGTTGTCCTCTATCAACCAGCCTCTCAGACTGTCATCCCGCTGAAACACAGCTGCCACCTGCGAATTAGTGAGGATAAACGAGTCATGAGTGGAGCCAGGACAGTTTGCATACACATTTATGATGTAGTTGTTGGCATCACACACTACTTGCACGTTGAAAGAATAGGTCCCCTTATGATTTATGCAGAGGTGCCTATTCTGTGTTGGTGCGCGTAGCTGCACATGTGTGCAATCGATGGCTCCCAGGACACCAGGAAACCCATATCTTTTGTTGCAGCTTGTGAGAGACTGGGAAATGGATGAATTCTCCTGCCTGCTTTATTAAAGCTTAAGTTTTATCTTGTACTGCACATGATACAGCCGACTGGCTCACGCCAGCAGTAATCCACAGTGGAATGAGCCAGTGGCATAAAATGTTAGTGCAGCGTATACCCTTAGTGCTACAGGCAAACAGTGTGCTCTCCGCATGTCTCCTTCCAGGTCAGCCTGAAGCAGTTGGCAGATGTCAGTGATTGTTTGTCTGTTGAGGCGAAATTGCTGCATACATTGTGCGTCAGACAGACTCAGCAAAGACAGATAACATCTAAATATTTAGGGACGTCTCCTCCTCCTCTCTTTGTCTGGCCACGTAGAACTCCAGAGTGCACTCCATAGGCCTATTTCTTTTATTTCTTTTTTTTTCCTCTTTTCTTTGCCTGCTTCCCTGGTAGTTTCAGCGGTATTTATAGTGGACCATGTAATTTGCACACAGTTTAGACCTGGTTTTCACATGTCAATTGAAACGCAAATGCTAATACTGTTGATGGTTTGCTAAATCGCTACAGTTGTATGTAAATGAGGACGATCCCCTAAAGTTCAGCCCACGTCCAGCGCTAATGCTGACTTGCCAGGTGGGCACTAAAACACTGTTCCTAAATCACATAGGTGGGCAAAGTCTGTTTGCCCCCACATGCACCTGATTCTGGTGCACTAACTGTCTGCAAAAGTGTTTTGCGATTGCCTTAGCGGTTTGCGAACGTTGCTAAATAGGGCTGTGTCTGCTTTTGCCCTGTTAAAGTTAGAAAGCCATGGATTAAACGTACGACATTTCAATCTATTTTTGGTCCCAATACGGTAGCATTTTTCTCTTTTACAAGACTTTATGCTGTCTTATATTCACCAATATTATTGTATTGCTGGCAGTTTGAGACTTACAGAGGCATGCTAGTTGAGAAACAAGGGCACCACCAGCGGTCCAGATAAACTGAGTACCTTCTGTTTTTATGGATTACAAAATCAGAAATATGCACCAAATTTTAATTTAGTGCTTAAAAATATGCATAGCAATTTTGCTGCACAGCTTGTCTGCCTGCCTGCCCTCCCGCCCCTAAAACTTCCACTAACAACTTGGCTGCATCTCCCAGAATACAATGTCTTCAGTTACTAGGAAACTCAACACAAGAAAAAACAACTCAAACATTATCCAATATCTGGCTAGCTCTGTTGTCTTTGCAGCCAACCACAGTAAGAATAAGAAAAATTAAAAGCTACACAGGTTGAAGCATAAACACCCCAGTCCAGCTACAAATCCAACTGGAACCATTTTCAGAGGCAACCGCTAAAAAAAGGTGTCAATAATATTAAACAAACAGTTTTCTAACTTAATTTTCTTATTTTATTTATTTATGTGTATGGCTTTATACACACAGAATTTAAGTGCACCTATGTGTGCCTAGAATACAATCTATAGTAACACTCCATGTTCAACAGCCAGCAGGAAAGCCAATAGTTATATTGTAGGTCAATAGGGGGACGGGTGGTGGCACCTCTAAACTGAAATCCATTTCCCATGGGAATTTGGAGAGGAAGAGTGGCCAATGGCATGAACAAAATTGTTCAAATATAGTAAGATATTTTATTTATGTTACTGGGGTGATTTGTGCAACTGGCATTAAAATCAACCTACTGTTCATTTGGAAAACTTGGTGTTTAATTTTGTATGTTCACAAACAGATTACTTTTTGACAAAATCAGTCATTGACAAAGTTCACCCTTTTTACTGATCCAATAGTAAACAAAGTATACCATTTGTGTTATTATCATTACATTTTTTGAATGCTATGTTTAAAAGATTTTGTGGCAATTGTTTGTTTGCCTATTTTCTTTTTACTTTATATAAAAAATAATAATAAAAAAAAGCAGAAATGTTCCATTTGTGAATAGATTAGCAGGTCAAGTTTAACAATCTCAAAAGACTTCCAGGAAAACAAATGTTTACGCTGCAGAAAGATTTGCGTTACTTGAAATGAGGTATGTTTGTCCCCCTTTTTTACCCCTGTTTTTCATCCTTTGTGGGAAATGAAATGCTGCACTGCTGGGAAAGTGCCATGAAAATATAACCCACCGCATTCCATCAAAATAAATAAGCAAGGCCACCCAAATTTCCAATTAGTACTGGTGTAGAAGGCAGGAAATGGCTAGCGATCTGTCAAAAGGCCACCCTAGGCTGGGTCGTGGATACGGAACAGTCACAGGAAGGCTTCAAGCAGTAACGCAGGCTCAGCGTGAAGATGGCTCCCCTCCAATCAAAACCCCACACTAATAGGTTAATACAGATTTCCTGAAACGTACAGTCTAGCTACAAGACGGAATTTAATTCCTCCCCCAAAATATACCCTTTTTTGCATATATAAGTAATAGGGGCATATATATATATATATATATATATATATATATATATATATATATATATATATATATATAAAATATGAGCTGGCTTAAGTCACATTAAGTGTTTTAAAATGTAAGCTATTAAAACACTAGAAAGCACTAACTGTGCAAATTCCCCCTACCACCTGAAATAGCACCAATTTTGTACTGCTACAGAACCACAGGCAAAGCAGCGGTTAGTGTAGCCTTTAGTTTAAAAAAATAAATAAAATGGTACTGCATAGTTTAACAATCAACATCCCAGTACAGAATGCATTATATTAAAAGACACACATTTTACAGTGATGTAATTATGTTCACTAAAGAAAAGCACTGACATTTTGAAAATATTTTTCAAATTTCAAAAGATAACTTTTTAAATGAATGATGAGGAATTTATGAAATTGTGAAAATCTAGATTAGACCAATTGTGTATGTTTATTAATTATATTATTATACATGTAAACTTAAAATTAGACAAAACATAAAAATTAAATACAAATAATTGCAAAGGTTCTTAAATAAATTGTAGATTACTGCCACCTTGTATTTTTTATTTATATCAAGGATTTCAGAGATTATTATTATTTTGCACACATGTTCACTGTACAAGGTGGTACCCGCCAAAGAAGCAGTAAATTCCAAACCCTAGTTTACACTTGATCCCTGCAGTGCAGGAAAAAAAGGTTGAAAACTATCTTAAAATAGACTTGAATACAAGCAAGAGGAAGAGTAGGACCTACTCCTAGACACTGAGGGGAAATAACAAATACAAATGTGAAACATATACTCTGGGAACACAGCACTGTTTGTATTCACAATAGCCACCATGAAGTATAAAACATTTTTAAGTTCGGTTTTAAATCTCATCTAGCTTTTAACAGTACTGGAGAAGGAATTCAACCAATGTGAGGTTTAAATAAAAATCCATCAAATGTCAACTTCATACAGGGGGATATAAAAGTTGAAAGGGCCAATTTTGCAGACCATTCACTGTAATATACAGTAAATCCCTGTTTGCAGCAAAATCTAACAAGAGAAACAAAAAATAAAACTAAAGAAATAAAAAACACAGCAGTACAATATACTGATATGTTTTGATGTGCAATTATATGCAGTTATATTTACAGTGCACATAATTAATAACGTTTTACAGTAATGCATATGTAATTCATATTTTTCAAAATATACCACAATAAATGGACAATGTTCCAAAGACGCTATTCTAAACACTGAATAAAACTAAATGTATGTTCCCCACTGTTTAAAACAATACACGAAGCAGGGTCGACACGAAACATACATAACTTTTTCTTTTCTTTTTTTCGAAGCATTACACAATTACAGAATAAAACAAAGCCTATAACATGGTAAAGCTTACAGTACCATGCCCTAAAAAGCCCAGATCGTTGCATTTACTAGTTCAGGCTTTTCAATGTAAATGTAAGCACAAAAAACGAAATTAACAATTTGCAGAGGTGTAACAGACAAGAGGTACTGTTTTATTTTTTAATACATTAATAAACATTAACCAATGGTTTATAATTAGTATTTTCCCATCACATTCAAACACTCTAATTCCCTGTGCTTTGTTTCCACAAATAATAAGCAATAGCCACAGAACTGCATTTTTAATAGAAGGTCAGTGCATTTAATTAACAATATTACTGAAATTTAAACACTACTTAGTAAGTTATGTCAGTGTATCACCATTACTTTGGGTGGGTCATCTTCCTGTTTTCAAATTTTAGATCAAGAAGCCAAGCAAAAACACAGCGTTAAAACTTTTGACAACGTTTTCTGTTGTTGTTTTCGTGCACAAGTATAACGTCCCTGCCACATAAGAATATCTATATCCGTCCAAAAACGTAAACACATTTTAAACATCATACGCTCAAATAATGACAGCTCGTGTAGCACAGTAACAAACACACCTGCACGATTTCCTTATTGTCTCATTTAACCCAGACGGTACACTACATTCCAAAACCATTGCGTTGTCATAACACCTCTCGCGTCCACTGATTTACATTATCAAACTGTAACCAAATATTTTATAGAAAACATTTATTTTACTTTTGTCTACTCACAAATTGCAGCTGCAGGAAGAGCTTTGTTGACCTCCCTTCTCGTATCAACTTCCAGGTCTCTAGTTCCTGTCAGCTGACAGCGGTAGAAAAGCTTTGGCAAGCTGCAGCTGGTGGCTTGGTCAAGCGGCGCTTTCTTCACATATTCACCACAAAATTTGAAACGTGATGGTTATATTTATATTGCATTTGGGGTTCCAGCCTCCTGGAGATGGAAGTAAAATAAAATGTTTAGTTTACCTCTCTACACTTTACAGTTACCAGCAAAAACTTTACCACAGTACTTGAGCACTTTCAAATTTTAACCTCTGATATTTCTGTAAACTAAAAGCCAATAAAATAAAATCTTTTTTTTTTTTAGTTTCTGGTTTTAATAATGGGTTCCATTAGAACGAATAAAGACTGGATACAACTGTACTTTGTGTTTACACAATACTAAATGTATTATTGTGATTATTCAAAACGATTTTTTAATGACTTGATTTATAAACCTAACCATATTTTATGTTTCAGTATAACACAGAAGATTATACGTATTGAAAAGCTAATATTCAAATAAATTATTAACTATAATTCTGAGTGCTTGTATGTACGGAGAAACTGGTGGCATGTCATTTTGGAAAATATGAATTACAAGAAGAAAAAAAAAGTTTACATGACATGCCCAAGCATATAATGAATTTGGACGTGCGCAGTTGACAGTTAATGTCTCCACTGAATTCCTCTTACTTCAGTTTCATTCAGTAGTGTATGTCACGACACAGTACAGGTTGCAATACTATATGTGTCACGATATGTGTGATGGTCCTGATAGGCATGATGCATAACAAGATATCAAACTATCATTTATAGATGAACTGATTTGTTATTAAATAAGAGATAAGGAGAGTATGTATACAAACTATAAAATACACAGATTCTTCATTCAAATAAGATTTGGTGAACTACAATGAGCTGTTGTGGTTTTGGTCTTGTATCACAAAGCAAATGATAATACCTCTATTACTATACGACAACAAAAGAAAGTATCATGCTGAATCATTACACCTCTAATGATGAAAGCAGATAATGGTCTACTCTCAATTCTTTCTCCTGAGTGAACCCAGCCGTCCTTAGTTACATTTGCATTTGTGTCAGTTCCAGAAAATACACTTAAGATTATAACACAGGCCTAGTTGATTAATTAAAGCTAGAAAGAAAACAAATGACTGAAGATGTGACCTATTGTACAATGTGTTTTCCAGCTTGAAGCAAAGAAATTTAGTCAGCTTTAACATTGCCTCAATTAAGTCTTTCACAGATGTGTTTAAGCTGTTCCACTGTAATATATGCAAGGGTTCAGGTGATTTTCCTTGGGCTGCAGTGGGTTCTGCGAATTGTAGTTTTGGCAGCAGTCTGGAGTAGTGGTTAGGGCTCTGGACTCTTGACCAGAAGGTTGTTGGTTCAATCCCAGGTGGGGGACACTGATGCTTTACCTTTGAACAAGGTACTTTACAAAGATTGCTCCCGTAAAGACTGTATAAATGGGTAATTGTATGTAAAAATAATGTGATATCTTGTAACAATTGTAAGTCGCCCTGGATAAGGGCGTCTGCTAAAAAATAAATAATAATATTAGTTTTCAACTGCTATAAAAACTACAGGATGGTTTATTAAAAAATATTCCCTTAAACGGAAGGTCCAAGTCCATTTTTAAGTTGTATTTTGTTTGTTGAAAGAAGCAACCCCTGTCAAGTGTGTGAATACATGTTAGTGTAGAATGCAAAACTTAAAATGTATCAAAACCACAGATACACACTAATAATAATGTCCTTTCCGTAATCATTCACATATAATTGAAATTATACACTCGACATTAGGAAGTTCCAAAGACTGAGGAGAATATTATTTTTGGTGTCAGTTAGAGTAAGTGCCTATTTATGTAACAAATGTTGAATAATGTTTTAAGATATGATTTTTCATGACTCCTTACTCATCAGTTTTGCTGTTACTTATTTATTTCTTTTAGCTCACCACAGCAATTACAAGCCCTTATTAAATTTAGCTTTCCACACAACCCAAATAAAATTAACTGTAAACAGACCAAACCTTTTCTCCAGCACAATTCAGAACTGTTTGAAATGGCAAGAGTAGTACAACCATGAAACCCCAAACCTTGTCAACAAACATGTTCATTATTAATAATTAAATATAGAAACTCATATAGACTGCTGTGTGATACAAGCTGATATCCACACTATAGACACCAAAATAATATTAGAGATCAGAGTGGCTTTGCCACGAGTTGGCTTCCTGGTGCTCTGACCTTGACTGACATTTAAATCAGCTTGCATCTTAAGACAACATAACTAAAAGACATTTTATTTTAAATCTGCAGTTCCCTGCCATTATTCCTACATTTTACCGTACGTGAACACAATTTTACCCAGAGCAGTTTTCACAGTAGGGATAGGAGCTTCCCTGAAACCTGCTTGCTAATGCATTAATGAGCAGGCTAGCAGACAGATCAGAAGGCTCTTGTAAATAAATAAATAAGTATAGGTTTGTTTTAATTGTAAAGTGAGTTATTGTTAATTATTTATTTATTTATTTTAATTTAGTAGTCGCCAATTGATTTTATCCAGTTTTCCTCCCAATTTGAAACATGTATTTTAGGCTCAGCTCACCGCTACCACTCCTGCGCTGACTCGGGAGCGGCGAAGACGAACGCACGCTGTCCTCTGAAGCGTGTGCTGTCAGCCTGTAAGCCCTCCCCCCCCGGGCAGCGCTCAATTGTGCTCCACCCCCTGGGAACTCCTGTCCACGGTCGGCAGTGGAATAGCCTGGACTCGAACAGACGACCTCCAGGCTATAGGGCACATCCTGCACTCCACGCAGCGCGCCTTTACTGGATGCGCCACTCGGGAGCCCCGAGTTATTGCTAGTTTGATGCTGTAACGTGAAGGAGTTGTGTTGAATTAACAAATTGCAACAGGGCGTGGCTGACTTGATTTAGAGTAATTTGCAAGCCATTGTCTGAGGCACACAGCTCTCAACCTCCAGGGAACTATATAAGACGCTAACCTAGTGCGCCAGCATTCAGCACCAGCTCACTGAAGAGCCAGTAGTCGAAGCGTGGTAGTCCATACAAGGGCAGGCCAACGTGGACTGGCTGCAAAATCTTCTATCCCAGCATTGAATGTGAAAGCTCCAACTCCAGACAAGGTTTGCATACATTTCTTTATTTTCTTTTTATTAATTAATGCTCTTGCTCCTCCTATACCTGTCTGTTTTCACCTCCCTTTCAGCACCACCCTCTCCCATAGCCATTTCTACTTTTTCCCCTATTGCTCCCTACCATGACTAACTTTAATATCCCTGTAATCCTCTCACCTCGTTCCTGTACTCTGGCTTCTCCCTGCCACTACAAAACTCCTCTAACCTCCCTGCCTTTTCCCTGCCTCTCCCCCTTTCCGCTGCTCACCTACCCCCTGGTACCTTCTGGAATTGTCGCTCGGCTTCCAACAAAGCTGACTTTATCTCTGCCTTTGCCTCTCACCTCTCTCTTGACTTCCTATCTCTCACTGAAACCTGGATCTCCCTGATAACACTATCACTCTGGCTGCCCTTTCTCTCTCTATCCTGTCCCACTCTCCTTGTCCCTCTGGACGGGGTGGGGGAACAGGACTTGGGCTCTCGCCATCCATGCTCTTTTCTGTCCCCCCTGCTCTCTCCTTTCTCTCTATTAGCACCTTCGAGTTTCACGCTGTTGAAATCACCTCGCCTTGTCGCCTCCTCCTCATTGTTCTTTACCACCCTCCTGGACCCCTTATTCACTTTCTTGATAAGCTTGACTTCCTCCTCTCCTCCCTCCCCTCTCCCTCCAATCCTGTTGTTCTATTAGGTGACTTCAGCATCCACGTCCGCAAGCCTAACCACTCTGCTGGATTTCTTCCCTTTCTTCACTCCTTTCTCGCCCCTCTTCGACTCGGATCTTTGCTCCCTGCTCCAGAGCCATAAACTCACCACGTGTGCTCTGGAGCCCCTCCCCACTCACCTCTTCCAGGCTGCTGCCCCTGCTCTACTCCCTTTCATTTCCTCTCTTCTCAACACCCTCTCTGCTCTCTGGCTGTTTCCCCTCTGCCTTCAAACAGGTCTGAATCATCCCCATCTTAAAAAAACCCTCCATTGATCCCTCATTCCTCCAGAACTACCATCCTGTCTCCCTTCCCCCTTTCCTCTCTAGAACCCTTGAGCGAGCGTTAAATCACCAGCTCTCTGCTTTCCTGTCAACACATTCTCTGCTCGACCCCTTCCAATCTGGTTTTTGTTCAGCACACCTACTGAAACTGCTCTTCACTAACTCTCTACTCTCTTCTGTCTCTTCTGTCCTAATTCTCCTCGACCTCTCTGCTGCCTTTGACACAGTCGACCACGCTATTTTCCTGTCTTCCCTCGCTGTCCTGGGACTCTCCGACACTACTCTTGCTTGGTTCTCCTACCTCTCCGATCACACGTACTGGGTGTCCTGGCATGGCTCACCCTCTGCCTCTTGCTCTCTTTTGACAGGTGTCCCCCAAGGCTCAGTCCTCCTGTTTTCTTTCTACACCTGCTCCTGGGTCCCTCATCTCCTTCCATGGCTTCTCATATCATTTCTATGCTGATGATGCCCAGATCTTCCTCTCCTTTCCCCTCTCTGACTCTGACATTTCCTCCTGTATCTCTACCTGCCTCTTGGCCCTCTCCTCCTGGATGCACTCTCAACATCTTAAACTCAACCTCTCCAAATCAGACCTCCTTTTCTTCCCCCCTCTTCCTTCCCCACTGCTGATCTCTCTATCTCTATTCCTCTGAATTCACCACCCTCTCTCCCTCCTCATCCACCAAGAACCTTGGTGTTACCCTTGACCCCTCCCTCTCCTATTCTCAGCACATCTCTACTCTGGCATGCTCCTGTCGCTTCTTCCTCAGCTACATACGCAGAATTCCCCCCTTCCTCACCGACTACGCCACACAGCTCTTAGTTCAGGCCCTGGTACTGTCCAGACTTGATTACTGCAACGCCCTCCTGGCCAGCCTCCTTGCTTCTGCTATCCGTCCGCTCCAGCTCATCCAAAACTCTGCTGCTTGCCTTGTCTTTTTCCTTCCTCATTTCTCCCATGCTACACCGCTGATCCGCTCCCTCCACTGGCTCACTGTCGCTGCTCGCATCCAATTCAAAACTGTTGTACTTGCCTATCGCTGTCTTGACCTTTCTGCTTCCTCCTATCTCCAGAATCTTATTTTCTACTGATTTTACTGTACTTTATAACTGCTCTTATCTGTAATGTGATATTCTGTAATGTGATTCTATATATTTTGCAATGTGATACTTTGTACAGTGATATTATGTAAGAACTGTAAGTCACCCTGGATAAGGGCATCTGCTAAGAAATGAATAATAATAATTAATAATATTGCACTCTTGAGTAAAAAACAAATAGGAGCCACAGTCTCCTGTTTTGTGCTTGATCCGGGACAGTCCAGACAGAATATATATTATTATTATTATTATTTATTTCTTAGCAGACGCCCTTATCCAGGGCGACTTACAATTGTTACAAGATATCACACTATTTTTTACATACAAGTCTGTTTTGTGTTTTTTGTCTGTCTGTTTTTTACATACAAGTCTGTTTTGTGCTTGATCTGGGGCAGTCCAGACAGAATATATACTCTGTTTTTGCAGCAGTAAAGTAACAATGGCAGTTTGATTAGAGAAAGTACGTTTTAAGCTGATAAAGTCTTTGGTCTATATTTCGTATCATTTATAGCAACTTTGGTACTGATTTAAGATTCACCTATATTATGAGCCTTTGCTCCACAGCAATAATTCAAGTACATTGTAAATCAAGGGACATCATTTATGGAAAAGTACACCAATTTGCTTTATTATTTATTTTTCTGAGCTACCTTGGATTGTTTCAGTATTTATTTTTATTTTAGTTATTTTTTTCTGGGAATGGCATGCCGTCATTATAGACCACCCAAGAACCTTTATAACCAATCAAACAGGGTTTATATATTTGTCATGTAATTGTCCAAATCGAGGGAGACCCTTTATAGTTGATAAGGGGAAATCACCTGAGAGCCTGTATTTTCCAATTACGATTGGTTAATCTTATAATTGACAGATCAACAGAGATATCCCCCTTGGCAATCACCCCACCACATTTACTGTTGCTAGCACATGATTGTGTTAATGACCAAATACTACATGGGCTATTTGTGAACATAAACATATAATTTAGTCTAATTACTCCACAGAGTTTGATTTATTGCATAAACTGTATCACGTGTTATTGTGCAGTCCTCAGAGGATCCCAGTGTGGCTTATCATACATACAGATCAATCAGCATACTAAAGGATTACATCAAGTCATGAAGACATTTCACAAGCCTAAAGCAAAAGGCTACAGTATTTCAGAACCAATCACCTGCTGGCAGGGGGTTGTTCCTGTGACATGTAATCAAAAGCAGTGGGATCCATTTTGCTGTCCATTTTCCACACCATTTGGGTTCATTACCACTTCCCAGATCAGTCGGCTTCTGTTCAGACGACCTCACTGTTTTTTTGTTTTGTTTTTACACGGTGGCCCTGGTTGGAATTGAGCTTTTTCATGTGAAGCCTTGTGAATGTGCTACTGGGAGTGGGAACAGGCCTGATTCTTTCTGCTTGTATCTGCCAGTTTTGTTTACTGAACCTTTTTGTTACCCCTTGTGGCAGAGCAGGGCTCTGCCCTTGGAAATGCTGGCAGGGATGGAGTTAAATTCTCCTCCCTGTCCAGGTTGATTGCATCAGGTGGGAGCAATCAAGTAATTAATTATTCAATGATCACCCAGCCACCTGGCATAAAAGGAGGCATCAGCCTCCCAGTAGAGGGAGAGTTCGAGAAGGAGAGGAAGCAAGAGTGGGTTTTTGTGTGTGCTGTTCTTTTCATTTTGAATCCAGTGAAGGCAATGCCCAGCCTGGAAGTTTTGTTTGGTGTTTATTGTCTATGTTTTGAAACCTTTTTGTTTGGCCCTTGTGCCAGTTTATTTTGTATTTTTGTATATTAAAAAGCTTTATTTTTGAACTTTCACACTGTCTCTGAGTCTCAACCTCTGTCATCCTGTCACATTTGGTGTCAGAAACGGGAAAGCGCCACCTGGAGGCTCAGGGCAGTATTTTTTTTTTTTTTGAGTTTTGAGGAAAAAAAAAAAAAAAATGGGCAGAAGAAACAGGCAGCGACAGCAGCATCAAAAGCTGCTGCCAACCCAGCTGGAGGACCCAGCCAGCCTTTTCCCCTGGTGGTCATGGTGTGGGAAGGAGGACCACCGCTGGAGATCCTGCCCAGAGGTGCCACCAGTGGACTGGTGTGGGCGCTGCGAGGTCTACGGCCACAACTGGGCAGGATGCTCCTACGCCTTGGCCCAGGAGGAGGCAGATGACAACTGGGAGTTGTTTTTAAAAAGGCTTGCGGCAGAGGGGAGGAGAAGAAAGCAGAGAGGAAGGAAGACATGGGAGGAAGAGGAGTGGTGCACCCAATGCATGCAGTACGGGCATGAGGAGCACCACTGCCCGGAGGTGTTACAGGACACAGACCTGCAGTGGGAGGAGCCCGAACGCCCTGCACCTGAGTGGGAGGAGCCCGAACGCCCTGCGCCTGAGTGGGAGGAGCCCGAACATCCTGTGCCTGAGAGGGGGGAGCCTGAATGTCCAGAGCCCAAGAGGGGGAAGTCGGTGCGTCCAGAGCCCAAGAGGGGGGAGTCGGTGCGTCCAGAGCCCAAGAGGGGGGAGTCGGTGCGTCCAGAGCCCAAGAGGGGGGAGTCGGTGCATCCAGAGCCCAAGAGGGGGAAGGCCGAATGTCCACAGTCTAGGTATCCGCCAGCAGAGGGAGAGTACCTGCTGGTTTTGCCTCCATCGCCGCCACCAGCAGAGGGAGCATGCCTGCTGGTTCCCCTGCTGCTGCCGTCCCGAGAGTCAGAGGGGATGGAGCTGCCATCCCGAGAGTCAGAGGGGATGGAGCTGCCATCCCAAGAGCCAGAAAAGGTGGAGCTGCCGTCCCGAAAACCAGAGGGGGTGGAGCTGCTGTTCCCGCCGCTGCCACCAGAGGGAGATGAGCCACTGTTCCCTCCGCCGCCGCCAGAGGGAGACGAGCCGCCATTCCCGCCTCCGCCGCCAGAGGGAGACGAGCCGCCGTTCCCGCCTCCGCCGCCAGAGGGAGACGGGCCACCGTTCCCGCCTCCGCCGCCAGAGGGAGACGGGCCGTATTGAAGAAAGCTTGGGGATCCGACATCAACCCGCCCACCACCGCCGCTGAAATAGTCCACCCAAGGGACATAAGGGGACTCTTGGGGGAGGGCTTGGGTTCAAAGGGGGAGTTTGGCCGATCATGGCTGCATACTTTGTACGTGGGGGGAGGTGTGTGGCAGAGCAGGGCTCTGCTCTTGGAAATACTGGCAGGGATGTTAAAGTTAAATTCTCCTCCCTGCCCAGGTTGATTGCGTCAGGTGGGAGCAATCAAGTAATTAATTATTCAATGATCACCCAGCCACCTGGCTTAAAAGGAGGCCTCAGCCTCCCAGTAGAGGGAGAGTTCGAGAAGGAGAGGAAGCAAGAGTGGTTTTTTGTGTGTGCTGTTCTTTTTATTTTGAATCCAGTGAAGGCAATGCCCAGCCTGGAAGTTTTGTTTTGTGTTTATTGTATGTGTTTTGAAACCTTTTTGTTTGGCCCTCGTGAGGGTAATGTTTAAGTACAGCACTATTACAGTTAAAATGTCAGCGCCCCGGATGAGAGGAAAATTCACCTCCAATCGGCTTTTAAAACACTCAATGCGGAAGTTAATTGCCATTGATTGGTATTCACTTCTAAAGGTGAGGGAAGGACAACTTTTCTTGTTTTAAAATCAACACATTAATAAATACGTGTGTGTTACAAGATGGTGGAAAAGGAGACAATAACACAGTGATTGCAAGTGAAAATGAACTCAGTTTTATTTCTTTAGATAACAAAAACAAAACTGTGAGGGAGGTAAGGCGTGAGGGCGAAATCAGCATTACATCAAATCTTCTGGAGTCTTGGAAGCACCAATCGCTAACTTACCGGTGTTTATAATTCCCCTCTGACACTAGTGGCCGTGCCCCACGTACGCAGATTGTTGCCCTTCATCAGGTTGGTGTTGCCCACAAAAAGAGACTTTTGTCTAGCTCACGTGATCCTGGTGAAGTGTACTTTAAGCTGGGCTGAAACCCTTTGCTGTTGGGAGTCAGAATTACGAGCCAAAATCCCTTTGTCTCATCACAGTGTGTTTTAATACATGACGATAAATACTGCTTAAAAGCAATTACGAGTATGAGTATATATGAGCATACATCTACTATATACTATGATACTATGATGTCACTATTGCTTGACTTTTAATAGTTTTCAAAAAAAAAAATGTAAACAAACAACAACAAAAAACATAGGTCCTGGATATTTTATGCAGCAGATTGTCACTTGCAATATCTGAATGGTGAGTCACCACTAGTTGCTGAACAAGGGTTTTCTATTAAACAGGGTATTAAAAATAAAAGAACATTATATATTTCTAATAAATCAAAGGAAGCAGCCTCACAAATAGAATTCAGAGAGGTCTGTAGAGACCTTAAAAAGCAGACCAGGAGAGCGAAAAGGGAACTAGAGAGACAAGTAGCAGTAGATAGTAAACTTAATCCAAAAGGGTTTTTTCAATATGTTAATGCTAAAAGGAAATTGAAAGAGGAAGTCAGTAGTTTATGTGACAGCAGTGGTAATTTAGTGACTAAAGACTACCAAATCACAGATGTACTTTATCAATACTTTATACAAGTATTTACAAAGGAAGATTTATACAATATACCAAAGTTAACAGAATGTACACAAACATCATTACCAGTCTGTTATAAAAAAGAATGAAGTACGAAGGGAGCTAGCAGCACTTAAAATAAACAAATCCTCAGGGCCCGACAGAATCTGTCCAGGAGTCCTTACGGAAACTAGAGAACAGATTTTTAAACCAATATGTTATATATTCAATAAATCTATAAATAATGGAGCCATCCCATTGGACTGGAAAACTGGACGAAAGACTATATCTAAAGATTAAATCAGTAGGAATAAATGGTAAAGTAGCAGCATAGATTCACAACTGGTTACAAGATAGAAAGCAGAGAGTTATAATTAGAGGCCAGGCATCAAACTGGAGTAATGTAACAAGTGGGATACCACAGGGATCAGTATTGGGACCATTGCTATTTTTAATCTGTATAAATGACTTGGACCAAGACACAATCAGTAAAATTATGCAATGCACTGGTATGACCACACCTAGACTATTGTGTCCAGTTCTGGTCCCCTTACAATAAGAAAGACATTGAGGCATTGGAGAGAGTACAGAGGAGAGCAGCATGATTAATTCCAGGACTGAAGGGTATGTCATATCAATCAATCAATCAATCAATAAATCTTTATTTTATAGAGCGCCTTTCAAAGTGGACCACCATCACAAAGTGCTTTACAAGATGTAACAACAAAAAAATCCATAATACTTTAAATATAGAAATCCATAATACTTTAAATATAGAGAAATACATAATACATGATATCCAGTAAAAAAAATAATGCATAATACATGAAATACAGTAAAAAAAAGCATAATACATTAAATACAGTGGAAAATGCATAATACGTGATATAGTAGCATAATACATGAAATAGTAGCAACAACACAGCAGCTAATAGCAGATATCAGGCTTAAAGAGCATTGAAAGCAAGAGAGAACAAGTGGGTCTTGAGAGTTGATTTAAAGCGAGCAATGGTGGGAGCATCACACACCAAAGCTGGGAGAGAGTTCCAAAGAGTCGGAGCCATGAAGCTAAACAAGCGTTCTCCAAGTGTGGTTCACTTTTGCTTGGGGATAACAAGCAGGTCAGAGTCGGAGGACCTCAGCTTGCGGGTAGGGACATAACGGGTCAGCAGGTTGAGGAGGTACTTGGGACCTGTGTGATGAAGGGCATTGTAGGTGAGCAGGAGAGTTTTGAAAGTAATCCTGAACTTTACAGGTAGCCAGTGCAGCTGGGCAAGATTGGCGGTGATGTGGTCACATTTTTTACATCTGGTAAGGATCCTAGCAGTGGCATTCTGAACTAGCTGCAGTCGGTTTATGGTGCTTGCCGGGAGACCACCATAAAGAGAGCTGCAGTAGTCGAGTCAAGAGGAGACAAATGCATGACAAAGTATCTCTGCATCCGGGAGGGAATGGTAGGGACAGACTTTGGATATGTTTCGATGATGGTAAAAGGAAGATTTGACCATGGAGGAGATGTGGACATCAAAGGAGAGGTTGCTGTCAAGAAGTACTCCAAGGCTTTGTACTGTGGGGGAAGGCAGCAGCAGACAGTTTCCGAGGTTCGATTTCAGTTTCCGAGGTTCAGATTTGCTAGTGTTGAACTGAAGAAAAATGGCAGACATCCAGGCCTTGAATGCAAGCCGAGAGCCGGACCATGGCAGAGGGGCTTCCATGGCCAAGTTTTAAGTAGAGCTGGGTGTCGTCAGCATGGGAGTGAAACATGAGGCTGTGTTGGCGGATGAGGTGACGAACATCCAGGAGAGACAGGTTCCAGAGATCCCAGCATACTTCTGAAGGCGGTCAAGAAGAATGCCATGATCTATGGTGTCAAAAGCAGCTGTTAGGTCAAGGAGGACAAGCACAGAGGGAGCACCAGCATCAGCATTGAGCAGGAGATAATTCACAATCTGGAGCAGAACAGTTTCAGTAATGTGATGCGGCCGGAAGCCAGACTGTAAAGATTCAAGCAGATTGTTATCTGTGAGATGTTTCATCAGCTGACTGGCTACAGCCCTTTCGAGAGTTTTGGAGAGAAAGGGGAGATGGAGATGGGACAGAAATTAGATAAGTCAGTCGGGTCGAGGGAGGGTTTTTTGAGTACCGGCGTAACTCGGGCAAGCTTAAGGGCAGCAGAAACTGAGCCAGAGTCCAGGGACAGGTTGAGAGTGTGCATAATAGAAGCAGCAAGATCAGAAGCACAGAGACGGATAAGGTTAGTCGTCCAGGGGTCCAGGGGGAACATGGCAGTAGTTGATTTCAACAGTAAGTCGGAGACATCAGCAACGGAGAGAGGAGACAAAGAGGAGAGGGCAGGAGGGGCAACCGGAGGAGAGTCAAGGTAGTCAAGTAGTAAACTGGAAGATAGACTGAAAGAGCTGAATCTCTATAGCCTAGAAAGGAGGAGAGCCAGAGGTGACTGAACAGAGGTTTTTAAAATTGTCAAGGGGTTTAACAAAGTAACTGCTGAGAATTATTTTTCACAGGTCACAGAGAGCAGAACCAGGGGTCACAGGTGGAAGCTGAAGAGGGGATATTCAGAACCGAGGGGAACTTTTTCACGGAAAGGGTGGTGAACCATTGGAACAGGCTGCCGGACAGAGTTGTTTAAGCAGAGACTATCGGATCCTTCAAGAATAGACTGGATGCTGTATGAACATTACTGTGTAACCCTCTCTGTGACCATGATAAGACCTTTAGCTAGCTGCCTGAAGGAAGGGCGGTCCACTGAGCCACGGATTCCCAGAGGTTTAATTTCCCCTAATAACTTAATGGTTAGGGTTTTTTTGTTTTTCCTCTCCTGAGCATTAACAGACAACACTTGCATTAAGTGAGCGAGCATAGGTGGACCGAATGGCCTTATGCTTCATGGACAGAAATAGGGTGTGGTTGAACATACAGCCCTCCCCTTCCTAACATGTTAAGGTTCAGTGGTGTTGGATACTTGACTTTGCAAATAAAACATTCAGCATTAGTAGTGCAAAATTGGCTGCAAATCGTATTCAGTTACAAAGGAAGTTAATTTACATCTCAAAACAGTGCCTTGCCAGTGGCCTATGGCTCACGATACATCTATACCCCTAAAAATGAGGCAGGTACAATAGTGTATATTATTATATGCTACAGTGAGGACAGAGCTCCGTCGGCCCATTCAGCCTACACCTGTAATATTATGGATTTGATGAAGACAAACAACCCCCCATGAATCCACTCCCCATTGTTCTCTGCGTATCTTTTCAGTTTCCCATGGGCCCAAAGCCAGCATTAGGAAGCAGTGATTGTAAATATTACACTGGAATCCTGTTTGCCCTTTTAGAAGATCCAAATCAAGCATGTGAACAGTGGGCTACTTTTTCCTTCCTGGTGAACTGCTTTAGTTTGAATCCAACTGGTTGCTCTCAGCTGAATATCAATCAAAGTCAGGGCTAACACCAACACACTTCATGTTGTCACTAGTAAACTGAGGACTACAGAAAAAAAAAATGTTGCAGTGTGTTTTGGATATGTGGTGTGATGCAGTGCTCCACTTCACTTCACTGCCTTTCCACAACTACAGTGATGGGTAACAGAGAGAGAGAGAGAGAGAGAGAGAGAGAGAGATGACGATGACCAAGGGCCCTATTCTGATGAAATGAGTGTAATCGCAAACGCAGTGATAAAAGTCAATCGCGTCTGCCCCACTGATGAAATTAAAAACCCAGCATAGCGAAGTTTAGTGGCGCAGTGACAGCACCCAGTCAATCAATGCTGAGTAGGTTGGGCCTCCGATTTTTATTGTAGACGTGGCGATCATGTCGAGTGGCAGTAGCACGAGCAAGAACAACCAGTGCAAGTCAGAACAGCAAGTGGCAGAGAATACGTAAACCACGCTTCATGACACAGGAGATGGCTATATTAACATCTGTTAACATTCATTCGTCCACTAGTTCTGGTCCTGGCTATTAGCTGTGTCCTACATTATTGCTTTGTGTGTTTCCCACTTTTCTTTTTTGGTTTTGGGTCATAATGTGTGGTTTATGTATTCTCTCCCAATGGCCTTGTATGTGCTGACTAGGTCCACACGCAGTATTAAAATTCATAAAATATTTTCTTTATGTGCCATACTTTTTGTTTCAATAAATCAATTTAGCCTAACTACGTTGTTTCTTTTTTAATAAATTAATGAAAATAATATTACATACCTGATATACCCTTCCTCTCAATGGATGAAATTATAGTAATAGCAAGCATATCATCCATGATTATTAGGGGTCTACTTAAATCGCAGAGAACTGACATATTTTTCCAGGGTAGGTTATGGAATAAAATTAGGATTTAGGAGGCATTTCGTGGACCTGTTTAAACATGAAATAAACCTAAGTAGATAATATTTCAGATCACTATAAAAGACTAAAAATGGTGCTACTTGCTTCCTTACTAAAGTGGAGTGCTGTCATTTGTTAAAGACAAGCATGCAACATCCCCTAGCACTTGCTGATGACATTCGGTTTTTTTTACTTTTTCTTCCTTTGATTTCCTTTTTCTGTGTCAGTGCAAACGAATGCAGTTGCTAATTAAGACTACTTTGCTTTTTATAGTCTGTTCAATTGTTAAAGTTCCTGATTGCAGCACT
The DNA here is from genome assembly GCA_030684275.1 of Acipenser oxyrinchus oxyrinchus. Taxonomy (NCBI): domain Eukaryota; kingdom Metazoa; phylum Chordata; class Actinopteri; order Acipenseriformes; family Acipenseridae; genus Acipenser; species Acipenser oxyrinchus. The sequence goes on from CM060249.1 coordinate 54,380,428, forward strand.
AAATAAACCTGGTTCCCTTTCAATTCGAAGACGACCACCAACAATACTTTTGGGATATGCCTGCCACAGGTCAGGTATTCACTGAGCGTTTTATGTCAGAGCTGCCAATAGGCCCCGCTGGGAAGTGACGTCCTTGGTCCCGCCTCCCGAGAGATCAAACAGTCACTGCACGGAGCTCACTTCCTCTTTTGCTTCTCACTGCGGTAAGGTAAGGTAATGACCTGTCCAGTTGCTGTGATTGAGTCTGTATGAAAGAGCTCTTACTCAAGTTTTCTGGAGTTCCCCTGCAATATTTTATATTGCTGGAAGTCAGCTTGCCACTTCCCTGGAATCAGAATCTCTGCTTCTGTGAACTGAGCTATAAACGTTGCGCAAATTTGTTAAATCTTTCTCTTTTTCACCAGCCTGCATTGCTTTGCTATTGTAGACTGCTTTTCTAACCCACAGCACCTGCTGTTTGTGTGTTTACTCTCCTGCTATTTGCAGCTAAAAAAAAAAAGAGACGCGTGATTTCCTCCACGCGTCTCTTTTACGGTCCACTTGGAACTACCTGGCCTCAGCACAGAGTGTACTAAAACAGGTAATGGGCACTGGGTTTGGCGGAATTCCCACCAGTGGACGCGACCATCGCAGCCCTGGTGCGAGCCCCTCCAGTAGGGGGTTTACCTAAAGACCATGAATGTCCTAATGGTCAATGCAGGGTAACGGAGACCCACTTAAAGACCTATGAAGCACAAGTCACGCACCTGGCCAACACAGCAGACCTCTTGACGGCGTACTTGATGGCATACTGCAGTCGGCGCCCCTCTGAATCGGTGGCTTTGGAGCTGCGCCTAGTTTTAAGCACGCTGCTCCAAATCTCCGTCTTCCAAGGGCACGCCCTGGGCCAGAGCCTGGCAAGCCTTGTAGTGGCTTGCAGGCAGCTTTGGCTGTCCCAAGCGAGAGTCCTTGATGAGGACAAGTTTGCGTTGCTTGACGCACAAATATCCCCTGGTCGTACCTTCGGGACAGCTGTGGAGGAAATACTACAACACTCCCACCGAGAACGCGAGGCGTCTCGGCAGGTAGCCTCAATGTTCCCTTCCCGTACTCTGGTACAGAAGAGAACGAGGCGCTAGCATCCACCTGTGACACACACAGTCACAACCCCCACTGCCCCGTGTGATGACCTGAGGCACCGCCTTCAGGCTTCTGTGTCAGCTAACAGCCGAGCCCACCCTCAACAACAGGAGGGCACCGGACATGGGATCCCAACGCAACACCGGTTATGTGCTTCAGTTCCGTGCAGGTCCTCCTCTTTACATCCATGAGCAACCCTCTCCAGGTCTCAGCCCTCAAGCAAGTAGTAGCCACACTACTTCTCAAACAAGCCATCTGCCTCGTAGAACCCACCTCCCAAGAGGACAGGTTCTACTCGAGATATTTTTTGGTGCCAAAGAAGGATGGCGGCCTTCACCTCAATGGGTTCTTGAGGGAGAGGAGGTTCCAAATGGTCACACACCGTCACATTCTCCAGTCGGTCCGGCCAGGCGACTGGTTTACTACTGTGGACTTAAAGGACGCTTATTTTCATGTCCCTATTCATCCCGTACACAGGAAATATCTCCGCTTTGCTTTGCAGGGAAGCATCTTCGAGTTTTCTGTGCTGCCATTCGGCCTCTCCTTAGCCCCCCCGCACATTTTCAAAGTGTGTGGATGCCATCCTGGCCCTCCTTGCGCAAAGGGATCAGGGTGTTGAACTACTTGGACGACTGGTTGATCTGTTCCCAGTCGCAGGAAGGAGCAGTGGCCCACACGGCGATCGTGACAGAGCATCTGTTGAGGTTGGGTCTCACCCTCAACGATGCCAAAAGCCAATTAATTCCGGTGCAAAGTACGGTTTACTTGGGACTCCGTCTGGACTCCCTTACAATGCAGGCGTACCTGTCATACGACAGAGTGACCACCATTCAAAATTGTCTATCCCTATTTCAACAGAGATCTATAGTATCTCTGGTGTTGTGTCAGAAACTGCTGGGTCTGATGACCATATGCGCCCACTTCAGGCGTGGCTCAATATCTTGACAGACATCACGACAGACACCATCGGCTGCCCGTGTCTCGCATACGCTGGGAAGCCCTGCACCGGTGGAGGCAAGCCTCTCACATGCACGAAGGTGTAAAGATGGGGTGATCCACAGCCTTCAGGTGGTGAAGACAGATGCATCCAACTTAGGTTGGTGTGCAGTCTGGGCCAGCAGAGGAGTCCGCGGGTCCTGGTTGGGCCGTTGGACATCCCTGCATATAAATGCGCTGGAATTGCGAGCGGTCCACCTTGCTCTCCAGCATTTTCTCCCGGTGCTCCAAGGGAAGTATGTCCTTGTCCGGATGGACAGCATGTCGGTAGTAGCGTATGCCAACTGCCATAGCCTTTAGATTACTAACTTGGGCACAACAGAACCTGTTATCCCTCCGGGCTGTTCATCTTCCTGGAATGGTGAATCCAGGGAGGGAGGGTCCTAACCTGTCAGAATGGCAACTCCACCCTCAGGTGGTAGAATGCATTTTGGGAAAGTTTTGGGAAGGCCCGACTCGATGTCTTCGCCACAGTGGAAACGACTCACTGCCCCCTATGGCTCTCCCTCCACCACTGCGGCGGTCCACTAGATGATGATGCCCTAGCCCACGAGTGGCCCAGGATGCTATTGTATACATTTCCACCAATACCGTTGCTCCCGGTCTTCTTAGAGAAGGTACGGAGAGAGAAGGCGACAGCTCTCCCGCTGGCCCCCAGATGGCCCAGGATAATCTGGTTTTCGACCCTTTGCCAGCTACTGCAAGGCCAGCCCTGGAAGATCCCGCTATGCCTGGATCTCCTCAGTCAGACGAGAGGCACTCTCTGGACCTCAGAACTGGACAGATCAACTATGGGTCTAGCTCCTGAACAGAACCATCTGTCCACCTTAGGGCTCTCAGATATGTCGTTAGTACACTGCAAAATTATTATTATTATTTTTTTATTTAGCAGACGCCTTTATCCAAGGTGACTTACAGAGACTGGGGTGTGTGAACTATGGATCAGCTGCAGAGTCACTTACAACTACGTCTCACCCGAAAGACAAAGCACAAGGAGGTAAAGTGACTCAGGGTCACACAATGAGTCAGTGGCTGGGGTGGGATTACAAGCCCTTTTCTTTAACCACTGGAAAATGCTTGGGTCTCCTCCACAAGGTCGTTGTACACCTATAAATGGAGGTATCTGACTGGTGTATGACCCTCTTGCCCTATAACTATTATTTTGCAATTCCTACAAGAACTGGTGGAGGTGGGTAAATGCCCCTCTACACTGAAAGTGTACCTTGCAGCCATATCTGCATGCCATGTCCCCATTGACTCAGTGTCCCTTGACACTCATTTCCTAGCGACCAATTTTCTGAAGGGCGCTCGGCAAGGTTACATCCTCCTAGAAAGGACATCCTCCCCGAGTGGAGTCTAGACATGGTATTGGAGGCTCTCACTAAGGCCACGTTTGAGCTTATACATTCTATAGAGTTGAATACCTCTCTATGAAGACAGCCTTTTTGTTAGCCATCACCTCCGCTAAGTGGGTCAGTGAGCTACAGGCTCTGTCAGTGCAGTTCCTGTATGCATGTTTGGGACGACAGAAACAGGGTATCGTTATGTACAAACCTTGCTTTCCTCCCTAAGGTGGATATGGTTTTCCACTTAAATCAGTCAGTGGAACTAGAGGCTTTCCATCCCCCTCCTTTTTCTTCGGAGGAGGATCGGAGACCAAACTCCATCTGCCCGGTTCGGGCATTGAGATGTTATGTTGGCAGAACGAGAGCTCTGCGTCAGTCTGACTAGCTCTTTGTCTGTCATGGTGTAAGGACCCTGGATCAGGCCCTCTCGAAGCAGTGACTGTCTCACTGGATTGTGGACACAGTTTCGACTGCATATAACCCCACCTGGGCGGGTGATCTCGCACTCTACCAGAGGAGTGGCTACATCATGGGCCCTCTTAGAGGAGCCTCATTGACTGACACATGTACTGTGGCTAGCTGCCATACTCTGCATACTTTCACCAGGTTCTACCGACTTAACGTGGTAGATCCCTCTATGCCTTCATTAGGCACAAGGGTCCTTGAGGTTGCATGCTCGCACCGCTAACTGTGGTTTTATGGTCTCAAGACGTCCCTCGTCTGCTGTCTCCGCTCACGCTCGGCAATGGCTTTGTATACTTTTCCCAAAAGTATTTTTGGTGGTCGTCTTTGAATTGAAAGGGAACGTTAGGTTACGGATGTAACCCTGGTTCCCTGAAAGAGAAGACGACCACCAACCTGTGAGGTCTCAAAAGAGACCACAGTGGAGTGACTGTTTGATCCCTCGGGAGGCCGGACCGAGGATGTCACTCCCCGGAGGGGCCTATCGGCAGCTCTGACATAAAATGCTCAGTGAATACCTGACCTGTGGCAGGCATATCCCAAAAGTATTATAGGTGGTCGTCTTCTCTTTCAGGGAACCAGGGTTACATCCGTAACCTAACGTTTCAGCGGGTCTTAACGCAGTGCTCAATTGTCTATTTGGAATTAAATTGTTAGCAACAATCACTTTTACAGGAACACTGAGACTAATGTATTTAACATGTTTATTTACTGTTCATGTGTGGATTTCCCCAGAATTTTTTCAGCTAATAAATAGGTCCATTCATCACAGCTTTTAATACTTTTTTATTAAACAAGAATACATTTTTTTCTTTTATATTTATGTTATATTTATCTCTGAGTTCTGAGGTGTCTACATAATAGGTAGATTCAGTTTATTGTTGCTCTTGAAAACAGAAGCCTGGATTTACCTTCCTCCAGTGGCCTGATGTACAGTAAATAAACAGATACAAGTGCAAACCCCATTATAAAATATCATAACCTATCTTGGGATGTTTACAGAGCTGGTAAAAAAAGTAATAAATACTGTACCAAATGCAGAAACGTAGGCTTTGTTCAATGTTTTGGTCCAAGGAAAGGTAACAGTAAAACAAGCTGTGGTAGTCTGGAACAGGCAGAGGTTTGTGTTTTGTTTTATACAAATTGAAAGTTCCAATGAGAAAATTTCTGAAGCGACTAATAAAATATTGAATTTCCTCAGGCCTTCTTTGGCCACACACTGACAAGAACGCAAGTTACTACCTATTTATAGGACCTGGGGTAGTTGATCAGTCAAGGAGACCCTAGGCCTACAGTATACTACTTAAGGTGTCTTGGATCTATTTAAATAAGAAATGCCTTGCAGCCAAACATTCCACATGTACAGTGGCTCTCAAAAGTATTCACCCCCCTTGGACTTTTCCACATTTTATTGTGTTACAACATGGAATCAAAATGGATTTAATTAGGAGTTTTTGCCACTGATCAACACAAAAAAAGTCCATAACGTCAAAGTGAAAAATAAAATCTACAAATTGTTCTAAATTAATTACAAATATAAAACAGAAAATAATTGATTGCATAAGTATTCACCCCCTTTGCTATGAGACACCTAAATAAGCTCTGGTGCAACCAATTGTCTTTAGAAGTCACATAATTAGTTAAATGGAGTCCACCTGTGTGCAATTAAGGTGTTTCACATGATTTCAGGTTAAATACACCTGTCTCTGGGAGGTCCCACAGTTGGTTAGTACATTTCCTAACAGAAACTACATCATGAAGATGAAGGAACATTCAAAGCAAATCCGGAATAAGGTTCTTCAAAAGCACCAATGGGGTAGGATATAAGAACATTTCCAAGGCATTGAATATCCCCCGGAGCACAGTAAAGTCCATTATTAAGAAATGGAGAGAATATGGCGCAACTGTGAATCTGTCTAGAACAGGCCGTCCTCAAAAACTGAGTATCCAGGCAAGAAGGGCACTAGTCAGGAAGGCCACCAAGAGGCCTATGTCAACTCTAAAGGAGTTCCACGGCTGAGCTGGGAGACACTGTGCATACGGCAACACAAAACTGGCCTTTATGGGAGAGTGGCAAAAAGAAAGCCATTGTTGAAAAAAACTCACATCAAATCTCGGCTAGAATTTGCCAGAAGGCATGTGGGAGACTCTGAGACCAAGTGGAAGAAGGTTCTATGGTCTGATGAGACCAAAATAGAGCTTTTTGCCTCAACGCTAAGCGCTATATTTGGCGCAAGCCTAACACCGCACATCATCCTGAGAACACCATCTCTACCGTGAAGCATGGTGGTGGCAGCATCATGCTATGTGGATGCTTCTCTGCGTCAGGGCCTGGAAAGCTTGTGAAGATAGAGGGCAAAATGGATGCAGCAAAGTACAGAGAAATCCTGGAGGAAAACCTGCTGAAGTCTGCAAGAGACCTGGGACCTGGGACTTGTCCTGCTGGAAGATGAATCTTCTCCCAATGACCCCAAACATACAGCCAAAGCCACACTGGAGTGGCTTAAAAACAAAAAGGTCAATGTCCTGGAGTGGCCCAGTCAAACCCCGGACCTCAATCCAATTGAGAATATGTGGAAAGAGTTGAAAATTGCTGTTCACCAAAGGTCCCCATCCAACTTGACGGAGCTTGAGCAATTTTGCAAAGAAGAATGGGCAAAAATTGCTGTGTCCAGATGTGCAAAGCTGGTAGAGACTCATGGCTGTAATTGCTGCCAAAGGTGCCTCTACCAAATATTGACTTAAGGGGGTGAATACTTATGCAATCAATTATTTTCTGTTTTGTATTTGTAATTAATTTAGAACAATTTGTAGATTTTATTTTTCACTTTGACATTATGGACTTTTTTTGTGTTGATCAGTGGCAAAAACTCCTAATTAAATCCATTTTGATTCCATGTTGTAGCACAATAAAATGTGGTAAAGGAGGGGTGAATACTTTTGAGAGCCACTGTATATATATATAAATAAAAAATAAATTATATATATATATATATATATATATATATATATATATATATATATATATATATATATATATATATCATTTTTTTTTTTTTTCCAACGTGGAAATCCAAGCCTAGCCAGAAAGCCTTCATGGATAAGCACAGAAAAAAAAGGCCTGGTGAATGTAACAATGATCAACAAAAGACAATGTGCTGGGAAGCCAAGTCCTCTGCTTAGAAAAGAATGATATCTTAGCTGTTCAAAATGAAACACATCTGGGCTGTGGCACTGTGAACACAAAGAATGTGCTCATTCCCCCTCTTAAACAAACAGGCTTTAGCCACCATTTATTGCATCATTATCCCATGCTTATTCTCAAAAATAATTTAGTTTAGTTAAATGAAAACCACTGAAAGTCACTCAACCGGTTCATGGATATGCTCAAGAAGAAATAGGCACTGTAGAGCATTGCCACTTTCCCGGTAGAAACAATACACCATGTGAATGAGGATGATATAGCTGCCATCTTAAGTCAGGGGCTATACATTCTAAATTCCAAGCTAGATGTCAATACCATCCACTTAATCTTGGGCAACTGTGGCTACCTCTCAAGTTTAATTGCTCTAAGAACAATACTGTATATTCCCTCTGTCATATTCATAAAGTGGTGAAGCAACTTTTTAACCACCTTGTAGAGGAAAGGCGATGCAGAACTTTATTTGCAGTACCATTGCATGGTACCAATTACAAAGATGTCAGAACATTTTTTGAGCTCTAGACCACACAGGTACTTTAAGGTGATAAAATAAATAAAAAATATATATTAAAGCAGTATACTGTAATACCAATATTGACACTTCTTTATCCATGGTTTTAGTAATAAAGTACATTGTTTTTTTAAGTTAAAACTATGTTGTTACTATATGGAAAGTATTTGCTCAGCAACATTAGGGTTTTAATACCCAAGGTTATAACAATATACTGTTGTATGGATGGAATTCAGAACGGTCATAGACAGTAATTCTAGTGGGACTCAAATCTGGTGTAAACTTCATGTACATAATAAAAGGGATTTATTAGGAATACATTGTGAAGATTAAGTTACATACTGCATAGAGAAAGAAACATGCTGCATGGGTGATTAGACACTGGTTGAGAAAGACTTCTACCCCATTTAATTTTCTCAAGTGCTTAATCCAGTATCAATTGAACCAACAATTACTGTGAGAGCTGAGATGTCACTGAGGTAATTTACTGTGAGAGTTGAGATGCGTGCCAGTACACCTTGGATTTGATTGTTTACCTGTGGCAAAGTGGTTAACACTGTGCAGGTGCAGGTGCAGGAATGCAGCAGTGATCAGTGAACAGACAGACAACAATAATCAATGTGCCTTGATATTTTATTTGTAAATCCAAAGTCTGATGACAACATGGCAGTAAACAATAACAATGAGAACAGGCAATACAGCAGCGTGTAGTGCTCTGTTGTTAATCCCCGGGTTGGTCCCGTAATAATAGTCTCGTTCCTAAACACGCACACATAACACAAAACACAAACACAAGTCCACAGTGAGTGCTAAAGTGCTTGTGGTGTAAATACAGTTATTCGTGAAACAATGTGCAGTGATGTCCTGGTAAGTTTTGGCCTTTGTCCACAGCTCCGGATCGCCATCGAATAACAACAAACAGTATTTAGACATAACAAAACAAACAAAACACTCACGAAAACAACACAGGTTCTCCTTCCTGTTCAGCATAAAGGAAAAGATCACTTCGCTACGCCCCCTTTGTACCGTCAATCATGATCCCTTGGTTAACTAGTGCAACCACTCCTCCAATCCGTGGCTGCCACGTTGTTTCCCTTTCAGGTCGATGATTTAGTGTATCTTAGCTCCGCCACCTTTCTAGATGACCGACTTCCTTCTAACCCTGGGAATAAATTGTCTGGCCATCTGTTCCCTTTACACAGCGCCCTCACAGGTTGGAGAGAGATTTATCACCAAGAATCATTCTGTCTCTGTCACTTATCCCACCTCTCAGAGTGGAACCGAAGGAACACTCAGCTGAATCCCACTACACCCCCCTTGCGGGAAAAGTAATCCACATTTTGGTGTTCTTTTCCTACATGGTGAATCATATGATACATGAAGGACTGCAATGGGAGATACCACCGAGTTATCCGGGCATTGCGGTCCTTCGTTGTGCTTAACTACTTGAGTGGGACGTGGTCTGTGACAAGATCGAATGACTGTCCCAGCAGGTAATATCGTAAAGAGTGAGTAGCCCATTTAATGGCCAAACACTCCTTTTCGACCACGGAGTAGTTGCGCTCACGGGGGAGCATCTTTTTGCTGAGGTACAGTATCAGGTGTGCTACTCCGTCAACCTTTTGGGACCAAAACCGCACCTAAACCAACATCCGACACATCGGTGTGGAGGATGAATCTCTTGGTGAAATGTGGTGTGATGAGAGTGGGGGCCTGGCAGAGTCTCTGCTTAATAGTCTCAAATGCCCTCTGACATTCTGCTGACCACTTAATTGAATTTGGTGCGCTCTTTTTGGTGAGGTCAACTAAAGGATTGATCACTGTGGCATATTCGGGGATGAAACGACTGTAATAACCAGCTAACCCAAGCAGAGAGACCTCACCTGAGCCATGGTTTTGGGGATTGCCACATCCACCAAAGCCTGGACCTTGGTGACAATGGGTTTCACCCTTCCATTCCCCATTACAAATCCCAAATATTGCGTCTCTGTTTTGGCAAACGCACATTTTCTCAAGTTGGCTGTCAGCCGGGCTACCCTTAGAGACTGAAGGACGGCCGTGATCCTAGCCAAATGCTCTCACCAGGTGGAGCTGTAACTAACCACATCGTCAATATACGCTTTCGCATATTCACAATGTGGGTGTAAGACCTGGTCCATCAGTCTCTGAAAGGCAGCAGGTGCACCATGTAGCCCAAATGCCATGGTTGTGAAGTGGAACAGCCTTTCAGCAGTTCAAAATGTGGTTTTCTCTCTAGAGCTGCGGGTTAAGGGGATCTGCCAGTATCTCTTCGTCAGGTCCAGAGTGGAGATAAACCTAGCCATTCCCAGTCTATCAAGAAGCTCGTCGACCTGAGGCATGGGGTAGACATCGAACTTGGCAATAGCATTTACCTTACGGAAATTCACGCAGAAGCGGTGGGTGACGTCTTTTTTGGCCACTATCACAGTTGGACTAGGCTCAATCACCCCAAGTTCGAACATCACCAATACCTCTTTGCTAATGCCACTTTGTCGACTTTCTGGGATCCGGTAAGGTCTCTCTCGCACCGTGACACCTGGGGGAGAGATAATGGCATATTCAACAAGGTCATAACATTTTAATTAAATTTTATTAGTGACATTTAAATGGCCCTGCTTACATTAATGATATGCTTTCACCTTATGCCCCTGGATGCCAGTTGAGATCTGCTGATGCTGGGCTTCTGGTGACTACAATGACAAAACATAGCTCTTGTGGTGGAATAGCCTTTAATCATTATGCACCTGTATTATGGAACAATCTTCCAATTGAAATCTGTAAAGCTGACTCATTAAATGCATTTAATTCAAAGCTTAAAACACATCTTTATGCAGAGACCTTTTTGTAGATTGGGATGGCCTATTTTAGAATTTTGTTAATATGTATTTTATTTATTTATTTAATTCATTAATTTATTTTTCCTATTTATTTTTGAATGTTTTTGGATATTTTATTGTATATTATATTATATTATTGTATAGCATATTTATTTGTAATGTGAAGCGCTTTGGGATGCCTTGGCATGAAAGGCACTATATAAAATAAATTTGACTGATTGATTGATTGAAGGTTAGTTCTACCAGGCAAGTCAGAAAAAACATAATTTAACTCCTCAATTAACTTACACAGCTCTCGTTGCTGATATGGAAGTAACTGTTCCCCCATCGAAATGTCTTTAGTGCTAGAGGTCTCTAGACCGGGGCCTAAGTCATCCTCTACTTTGCCTGGGGCTATAAATAAGGCCTCCCTTGCCTGCCAGGGCTTTAATAAATGTATGTGATAAATTTCTCGTTCATTAGGGCAACTGGGCTGTCTAATTTCATAATTCACCTTTCCTATAGCCCGAATCACCTCATATGGCCCCTGCCATTTAGCACATAATTTCGATTCCAACGAGGGAAGAAGCAGCATTACTTTGTCTCCTGGTCGAAAGGTTCAAATTCTTGCATTTTGATTGCAATGTTGCTGTTGCAGGTGCTGAGCCGATTTGAGGTCGTCCTGGGCCAAACGACCGACCAAATCCAGGCGATCTCTAGTAGAAGCACATGCTGCACTACATTTTTGGTTGAGCCTTTGTGCTCTTCCCACCCCTCTCTCAACAGATCGAGGATACCGCGAGGCTGTCGGCCATACAAGAGCTCGAAGGGGGAGAACCCTGTCGAACTCTGCGGCACCTCTCTCACTGCAAAAAGGAGGTAGGGGAGAAGCGATGCCCAATGCTTTTGCTCTTGACTCACAAATCATCTCAACGTTCCACCAAACCATCCGTCTGTGGATGACAAACAGACGTCCTGATGGGACGTATTTTTAGTATTTTATAAACTTGCTGTAACGTGTTGGACAGAAAGTTAGTTCCATGATCAGTCAAGATTTCCTTGGGGATCCCTACTCTAGCCATAATCTGCACTAGTTCTAAAGCTATTGCAGCACCACTAGTCGACCTCAATGGAACTGCTTCCGGGTATCGCGTTGCATAATCTACCACCACTATTATATGTGTATACCTGGAATCAGAAGGTAGCAAAGGGGCCACTATGTCCATAGCAATGTGTTCAAAGGGGGTGGAAATATTCAGCAGTGTGACCAAAGGGGCAGGGGGCACTCGACCCGGTACTACTCTCTGGCAGTCTGGGCTCGTGGTTACATATTTCGACACTTCATTATGAAGCCCTACCCAATAAAATCGAGCCAATATGCGTTCCCTTATTTTATCAGCTCTGAGGTGCCCTGCAAAAGGGATATCATGCACCAGCCTCATGACCTCCGGCCGACAAGATGGGGGAACCATCAATTGTGTTACAGGCTGTCCTGTGCCCGCGGCAGGGTTTACCCTATATATTAATTGCCCTTTGATAATAAAGTACGGATATACTAACACCCCAGCACCTTCAACATCCTTCCCTTCAATAGACTGGCCCTGTCCCCAAGCGTGCACAAGTGTGGGGTTGTTGCTCTGGACCCACACTAGGACCGCGCTTTGGTCCCACATGTCCGGTATATTGAGAGGGGCCGGAGTAACATCTGCCCTGGATGGCCCAGTAACCTCACCCTCTCGGTCACACTGCATACCGACTCCCTTTGAGTGGCGTTTGATACCATCCGAGCTCTCTCCCACCAGACCCCAGCCTCGTTTCAGTGATGCTCCTTCCCATTTTTTGATCCGTCTCTCTTTCTTTGCTTTTCTAGGACGAAAAAGGGAAGAAAACAAGTCAGCTTGCAGGGGTAAAATCTCACTAATGGTTTCCCCTGCTGTGTCTGGCAAGGTTACGTGTGCGGTCAGGATTGCATTTTCAATTAATTGTTTGAAGTTTGGCCAATCCTGGCTCAGAATTACGGGGTGCAACCTTTCCACCACCCCCACTATGAGGTGGTGCTGTATCGGTCCTAACCATATGTATGTTTTTAGTGTGGGGTATGTCGCGTGTCTCCATGGATACAGGAGATTGCCACCTTGCTTTGTGGCTGCCACGACACACCGCCTAAGAGAGCCTGCCCACACTCAGAGTCCACTAATGCATGGGTACTCACTTTAACGACAACCACATCAATAAAACAAGTCTCCTCAGGACCATTTCCCTGTCTCTTACATGCTTCTGATGCCAAATAACATGCCACCACATTGCACTTTATTGCTGGGGAGCACAGCCGGGCGGTATGTCCTATGGGATGGCACCTGGACTAGATAGGAGGGGCAGAAGGCACTGGGGTTACATATCTGTGGGTCAGGGGCATTGAATCTACCCCCGCTGGGGGCCAGCCGTCGCCTCCATGGTAGGGAGGTTGGGCTGCCCATTGGGGTCGGTGATCTGGGAGGTCTGGATTCCAGTGTGATGAGGGGTGATCCTATCGATCAGTGCCATGCACCTCTCCTCTCTCTTTCTCTCCGTCTCCTCTCATCTCTGGTCCAGAGCTTACAGCAACACGGACAGTGCTGTGACGTCCACGATCCCATTCTGACACCACGTGTGGCAATGTAGTTGGTGCAGTACTTGGGAATAACACACACAAGACACTGAAAGTTCAATAAAACAGCTCCTTTATTTGGCTGGGTTGCGTGTCAACAACACTTAAAGAAGAACTGGCACTGCACAGCAATGTGTATAGCTCCGTGCAAAACAAGGGTTTCATTCCCAAAACAATAAGACACTAATAATTTACACACAACACAGACACGGTCACTTCTCCAAACAGTTTGTGAAACAGTGGTGTAGTGTAGTCCGGTTTTAGGGCTGGCTTGCAGCTACAGCTCCCGGCTAGTGCTTAGTTGTCTAACAAAGACATCAAACAAACAAAACACGAAACACTCACAATAATTAATTTCTTCCGCTTCCTTAATGGGTCCTTTCAGTAACCACATCAAAAGGAACAGATTACGGCGTCACGTCCCCTAAAATACCCTTAGTCATGCCCCCTCCAATAGCTAGTTCAATCACGTCTCCGCCAATCCATGACTGACACATCACTTACCGTACTAGGGCAATGACATCTGGTACCGTGACTCCACCTCCTTCCTGGATGGCTGGCATCCAACTCACCCTGGAATGAACTGCCCAACCATCCAGTATGAGGCACACTGTTCCTGTTACACAGCGCCCTCACAGGTCGGGAGGGAGATTGTTGACTTCTTTCGCTCTCTGTCACAGTTCCGTAAGATTTATTCATAATGTGCAAGTCCTTCCTTTACTAAGGGCAGATGTGCTGTGACATGCCTATTGGCAGCTGCGACCACTGATTTCTATAGAATTTCTCCAGGCGTTCGATTTGCTTTGACTGAGCACAGTATAAGATCATGTCATGTGCAGAAGGTATTAGGGCCCCTAGGCCCACATAGAGTCTGTGCTGCATAGAATTTGAGTGACAGGCACAGGTGGAGGCCTAATACTTGTTGCAGAGGAAATAAATGTAGTTGTAAGAGCAGTGTTTAAGTGTTGTGCCAGTCAGTGAATATATATTCTGGAAAATGAAAAAATCTACTGTACATTTACAGATTTTTTTTTATTTTTTATTTAGCCATGGTGTGCCAATATAATCCTGTTTAAAACTTTTAAAAAAGTGAAACACAAGGTTTCTGTGAAAATGCATATCCTGTGTATTACACTGTATATGTTACTGATAATTGCATATGCTGGTAATTGCATACAGTTACAGTAGGCACCTGGGCTATGCAATTAACAACAATCTACTGTAATATGACTTAACATGTGCTTCTATAATGATTTAAAGTTGGATTTCAGGGTCTCTTAATAAATTCAGTATGTATGGAACACTTCGCCAGCCAAATTGTTTGTGTTTACAATTAGAAAAACAAGAACTTGAGCCCTCATACTAAATAATCTTTTCCCTAGAGGTATTAGGGGCAATTCTAAAGGTTTTCTTGCATTCATCTAGAGGTTTATTTGGGGGGGATCTGGCAACACTGCAACAGAATTCGATGCTACACCGGCAACACTGTGTTCCTCTTGTTGCCGTCGACAAAAGTTGCCTCTGTTATCAGGCCTTAAAGTTATAAGTGTAAAAAATTGTCAGAATGTTAACAATGAAAAGAAAAATTACTGGTATGTTATTTAAACAGTTGTAATAACATGTGTGGACGTGTAACGCTATATTCTTCGAACCCAGCTACTTCATCTTTAAAGCACTGCGGCAAATTAAATATTGTTATGACATACAATGGGGCTGAATCTTAGAGCTTTACATGTGGAAAGCAAAATGCTTGTTATGTTGTGTTCCATTTACAGTCCTTACGTTAATACTTAAAGCTAGGGATTTAGCATTTTGCAGAAAGAAAAAAATAATAATCAAACATGCAGATAATACTATAAGAATGTTTTTACCAATGATGCCTACTCATAAAGCATAATAGAATGTTTTTTTGAAAGGTAAACTGTTCTAGACAGTACAGGGTTAGGATTAGGAATTACTGGAAGATCTACTGTATTAGAGGGCACAACCACAATATAGATGACCACAGAACAGAATGAATATCTGCCTTAAAAAATATTATATAGAAGGAGGTAAAACATAACTGAAATAATAACAATACAAATATGTAATTAAAAAAGGTAAATGTTTGAAATAGCAATAAAATAGCAGTTTTACTGGTTTATAATCAAATAAAACAGATAAACAGACATTGCCATGATAGCTGACCTTATCTGTTTGGTGAGCACCCTTGCATGTCTGGGACGCTTGCCTTACCAGCATTGTAAACTGACAAGCAGTAATGCTTTCTAATCATGGTTCTGTTGTCAAGATGAAACCTGACAGTTCTGTGGATAACATCCCATACTCTGGGTGTTAAACGCTGTATATAATGTGTTAGGATTTGTAAACAACATTATCGGTGGATTTATAGGTGGATAATATTTTGGAACTGGTGGAGAACCAATTAAACTGTTTGTAAAGGAAGACATTGTTAGTGTTTGTCACAACATGTTTCAAAACTAATGTCTCTTTCCATGTTTACATCCAGTTGTGTCACTTGTTGAACAAAAACAAACCCCTCCCCAGTCTGTGCTCTTGAGATAATGTCATTTTTTCTGGTATTTCTTTGTTTCTAAAGACGTCATGGCATACATGGAGTGCAGTGAACCAGCCCAGAGAATAAACTGTGCAGACTTGGGTAATCAGCATCAGATGAAAGCAGCAATCCTGTGCGTATTGTAAACCACATTTACTGGTATGTCAGGAGTTGAAAAGAACATACATAAAAGAACATACATCATTTCAATAAAATCTCGAAAATGCTGTTTTAGATTGTCTCCATTAACACTATTTTTTTTTAGCATATATATTTTCTTTACGTTCATATTAAGTTATTTATAATGCTGTTTTACATTTTTCCAGATGAACCCAGCCTAAAGGAGTTTGTCTTCTGGTGGCAATCTGTAGATGTTCCATTTAATCAAATTCTCCATAAATGAGACCATTTAATATCTGAAATCCTATTCTTAACTAAGCTGGTATACTAATTGAACAATGGGCTTCTAATTGCTGACATTATGTAAGTCAAAATAGAGATGCCACTGTCAGCTCTTTCAGTGGCTCATACTATTGCTGCTGCCTTTGTACCAAGCCAATGTCTTGCCATTGGTTTAGATCTTCTTGTCAACAGCTTGACCTCACACTATGCACATTCTTAGTACAGTTAAACAACAATGCCTCATTCTAACACTGCAGATGGTATGTTGTATCCTGAAAAACACATTGATTTGTAACTATATATATATTTTTAAAATAAAAATGCTCTCACTATGTCTTTACTAAAGCTTGTTATGCTTTACACCATGGTGCACCATGTAACATTTCACAAGGGTCATGGGGGAGTATAATTTTGCTGTCAAAATTAGTTCTCTGCATAACAACATTTTTACAAGGTTTCTGTACTCTGTACTGTAGGAAGTTTTTTAGCAAATGGCAGATGTAATCCAGTAGGGGGTAGTGAAGAACAAGCCTTTTATTTTTTCTGCTAGAAATTCTGTGCACTGTGATTAAAAGGAATCGCATCCTCCCTTGACAGAGCACTTGCCAGTATTTCTGAAGGCAGGCCTGCTGGAGGTTTGTATTATTGTATTTGTTGTGACATATTAGTTTTGACAGAGCTGAATGTGATTTATCAGATATAATACAAAATAACAGGTTCTTATTTGGTAGTTTATAATGTTATATATGTAATATTTTACATATTTATTGTGACTATACTAAGCTTTAGCTCCAGATAAAATAAAATAAAAATAAACATTTAAAAAAGTAAATCTGTCATAGCTGGAGAAAAGAAATAAAGAATGGCTTCTAAGTGTTACTGTCCATGTACAGTACAGTACTGGTCATAAGTCTCAGTCCACCACCAAAAAGTCCTTTAACAGCCCAGATTGTTCACAAAAACTCCCATTTCTAGTTGTAATTCACCTAAAGTTGCCTCTCTACAGTGTGTCAATAAATGCAATAAGGTAGAGACAAGAATTACAGTTCCCCTTGAGACCAATGGTTGTAAGTCCTATAATCTTGTGTGATGTCTTTGTGGAGACCAGTTTTTCAATGGCAGAAGAGAAAACAGCAGTTACTTCCTAGCCATCAAATGGGATCTCACTGACCGGGTTAAAATCTGAATACAGTTTTTTTTTTTAAATTTATAATCCCTTGCTAGGGTCTCCTGGTCACACAAAGCTTTACACAGCTTCCTCCATGCAAAACATAAATAAATACCTGAACAGAACAGCAATGTGCACTTCCCGTCATGTCTGGAATAAATTGGTTACTCAGAATGGGTTTGGAGTACTCAGTACAAATTGAGGTCAGTTTCACTCAACCCCTGTGTTAAATTTGGCTTTCACAAGAGCTTCCCTCTGCTTTGATCACACTGCTTGACGGATGCAAGACATCCTGTTCTATAATGTTCTGGTGCTAACTCATTTCAGGCCACTGAAATGTGGTGCCTGTTGAGCGTCATCGTTTCATTTCATTCCATCACAAGCGAGATCAGTAGGTCTGGTGGTGGCCACACCCATGTGCATGTTTGTTTGTTTTCTTTGTTTTTAAGATACCGTTTCCTACTTGACCCTTTAAATGGTATCATTTTTGTATGTGTGATACAGCATATACAGTATAAATGTGTCCAAACAATATATTTTAGAGGTAAGAGAAATATTCACAAAGCTTTAACTCATGTTAAAGGGTGTTTTTATAGTCTGTTTATAAAATACTATGATAGTACAATAGGACTTAATAAAATGTGATGTACGTGTGGCACGTTGACTGTGGACTGAGTGTGTTGGTTTGTGTTATGTCTCTATCAGCTTGGTGTGGTTTCTTTGCTTATTTACATAACTGTATTACTTTGTTTATTATTTTATGTCCCCAACCAAGGCCTATATTTATCATTCATGCGTGAATAAATGACTTGATTTGTCTGTACGCATAAAGTTTAGAATTGTTGCACGCATAATTAAATTATGATTTATCAATCTTGTCTAAGGCACTCGTACAAACATTTCTAAGTAATAGGTGTTAATAAATCTCAATGTCACTAAAATTGTTTGCATGTGGACATTTGCATTTAAAACACCCCTATATAGCCATATATGGCAAAAATGTAGCCGTCTGTCACTGCCCCATTTTCTAGGCGCGTGCCCACACTGCTGTTTTGAAGAATAAATGAATCGTAGGTTAATTCTGTCCATTTAAAATATAATCTGTACATGAGTTGAATGGTACTGTTTTATGCTCAAGAAATTTAAATTTCTTCTCTCTTGGTGCTTTAAATGCTACATAAATACAGTCTATGGCACCGATCGTATTGGGGAATTGAATGACAATCCCTTTTTACTCCAAGCTGTTGTTTTTCCTTTAGGGAAATTGAATGAACTGAGGACAGAGTGGAATGATCGAGTCCAAAACCCCAGGCATCAATGTGCTGAAAGAAAATCATGAAATCTCACATCTCTGATCTGCCTTTGAAAGCTACCAGTGGCCAAAAAGCTAATAGTAGTAGACAGAACTTGAATATGTATAGCATAGGATGTGTGCTCTTAGTTGATCTGTGCAAACAAGGAACCGACATCTTGCCCAATTCCATTAGGACTGCCTTTCGAAAGCAGTCTATAAGAAGTGTGAGATCAACCATTTTCAAATGATGTTGTGGAAGAAAAAACTATTTATAATATATTTAAATATAAAAGTCCATTCTAAAAATTATTGTTACAAGGATGACTGGAGCGGGGACGTCAGAACCAGGAAGTAATGGACACACTGAGACTGGATTATGGGTGAAGCTGAGCGCAATGGTGGTGCCCAGCATTTATTAAATAATAAAGACTGTACACTATATTAACAAACACAGCACAAAACAAATGGCACAAGGGCCAAAACAAAATAGACAAACACGGAACAAAAGTATAAACAAGTATATATTACTATAGCAATTGTTATATAGATTATTCACAGACTCATGTCTTTGTCTCTCCTCCAACACTCTTCACCTGTGCACTGGCAAAACGTAGGTCTTTATAGTTTTACCAGCCAAGGGATTAACTAGCTATCAAGTCAGCCAATTCAACATTCAGCAGCCGATCAGTCACGCATTCCCACGAGAGTAGGCTACAAAATACAACACAAAACTATAACAAATAATCACGGCGACTTTTCGTCTGTGCCGCAAATAATACACAATTACATCACCAATAATAATAATAACACCACAGGCTTTTCGATGTTCATATATAAATCAGATCATAATATAATACATTTAATCATAACTGCACACAAATATATATATATACAGTATATATATATATATATATATATATATATATATATATATATATATATATATATATATATATAGTACTGTGCAAAAGTTTTAGGCAGGTGTGAAAAATGCTGTAAAATAAGAATGCTTTCAAAAATAGACATGTTAATAGTTTATATTTATCAATTAACAAAATGCAAAGTGAGTGAACAGAAGAAAAATCTACATCAAATCAATATTTGGTGTGACCACTCTTGCCTTCAAAACAGCATCAATTCTTCTAGGTACACTTGCACAAAGTCAGGGATTTTGTAGGCATATAGTCAGGTGTATGATTAAACAATTATACCAAACAGGTGCTAATGATCATCAATTCAATATGTAGGTTGAAACACAATCATTAACTGAAACAGAAACAGCTGTGTAGGAGGAATAAAACTGGGTGAGGAACAGCCAAACTCAGCTAACAAGGTGAGGTTGCTGAAGACAGTTTACTGTCAAAAGTCATACACCATGGCAAGACTGAGCACAGCAACAAGACACAAGGTAGTTATACTGCATCAGCAAGGTCCCTCCCAGGCAGAAATTTCAAGGCAGACAGGGGTTTCCAGATGTGTTGTCCAAGCTCTTTTGAAGAAGCACAAAGAAACGGGCAACGTTGAGGACCGTGAGCGCAGTGGTCGGCCAAGGAAACTTACTGCAGCAGATGAAAGACACATCATGCTTACTTCCCTTTGCAATCGGAAGATGTCCAGCAGTGCCATCAGCTCAGAACTGGCAGAAAACAGTGGGACCCTGGTACACCCATCTACTGTCCGGAGAAGTCTGGTCAGAAGTGGCCTTCATGGAAGACTTGCGGCCAAAAGCCATACCTCCGGCGTGGAAACAAGGCCAAGCGACTCAACTATGCACGAAAACACAGGAACTGGGGTGCAGAAAAATGGCAGCAGGTGCTCTGGACTGATGAGTCAAAATTTGAAATATTTGGCTGTAGCAGAAGGCAGTTTGTTCGCCGAAGGGCTGGAGAAGCGGTACACGAATGAGTGTCTGCAGGCAACAGTGAAGCATGGTGGAGGTTCCTTGCAAGTTTGGGGCTGCATTTCTGCAAATGGAGTTGGGGATTTGGTCAGAATTAATGGTCTCCTCAATGCTGAGAAGTACAGGCAGATACTTATCCATCATGCAATACCATTAGGGAGGCATCTGATTGGCCCCAAATTTATTCTGCAGCATGACAACGACCCCAAACATACAGCGAAAGTCATTAAGAACTATCTTCAGCGTAAAGAAGAACAAGGAGTCCTGGAAGTGATGGTATGGCCCCCACAGAGCCCTGATCTCAACATCATCGAGTCTGTCTGGGATTACATGAAGAGAGAAGCAACTGAGGCTGCCTAAATCCACAGAAGAACTGTGGTTAGTTCTCCAAGATGTTTGGGCCAACCTACCTACCGAGTTCCTTCAAAAACTTTGTGCAAGTGTACCTAGAAGAATTGATGCTTGATGCTGTTTTGAAGGCAAAGGGTGGTCACACCAAATATGGATTTGATTTAGATTTTTCTTCTGTTCACTCACTTTGCATTTAGTTAATTGATAAATATAATCTATTAACATATCTATTTTTGAAAGCATTCTTACTTTACAGCATTTTTTCACACCTGCCTAAAACTTTTGCACAGTACTGTATATATATACATGGGGGGGGCTCCCATCACATTTATTGTATTCTCTCCAAGATAATTACAAAGTCTGCTGTTTCAAAGGACACATTTCTTCATGTTAAATTCTTCAAACCTGCTAACCTTGTCTACGAATTCGGAAGGACATCGCCTTTTATTCAACTTTATTTCTGCAAGGTCCAAAGGATCAGATTGAGGAACAAAGTACATAGCTGTATTTGTTTTTGCATTTGAGATTCCTGTTCAAACTATCCCCTTAATAGTAGGCTAAAGTACACAAATTGGTAATATTAGCTGTTTGTCAGAGAAATAAGCAAATCATTTTCTAATACATTTTGAAGCAAAAACAAACAGTGTCATTGTGACAGAGAGTGAATGAATCCTAGTCAACAATTTCCCTCCCAACCTGTGAGGGCGCTGTATAACAGGAACAGTGTGCCCCGGACTGGATGGTTTGACAGTTTATTCCAGTGTCAGTCGAAAGTCAGCTTTCCAAAAAGGGGGCGAAGCCACAATACTAGAAGTCAGCGCCTTACTGCGCTGACTTCTAGTATTGATAGCTAGTTAAGGAGGCTGTGTGGTCCAGTGGTTAAAGAAAAGGGCTTCTAACCAGGAGGTCCCCGGTTCAAATCCCACCTTAGCCACTGACTCATTGTGTGACCCTGAGCAAGTCACTTGTGCTCCGTCTTTCGGGTGAGACGTAATTGTAAGTGACTCTACAGCTGATGCATAGTTCACACACCGTAGTCTCTGTAAGTCACCTTGGATAAAGGCGTCTGCTAAATAAACAAATTCTTAGGTGATGTGTCAGTCATGGATTGGAGGAGACGTGATTGCACTCGCTACCAAAGGAGGCATGACTGAAGGTATAGCAGGAGATGTGGCCGAGCGATCTGTTCCTTTGTTATGGTTACAAAAGGACCTGTAAAGGACTACAGAGAGAATAGAACTGTGTGTGTTTTGTGTTGTTTTGTATTGTCTAATAACTGTTACGTTTGTCATTTGTAGACGGCTACCTAATCTGGGAGCTGTCGCTAAAAGCCACCACCCATCCCAGACCACTCTACACCATTGTTGTCACCATTAACTGTATTGAATCACCACTTGCACAAGGAGCACCCACTATTGGACTTATGAGCGTGTGTGTATAAAATTTGTGTGAACAGCAATATTATTTTGGGACTGTGCCCTGTATTTTTACCTGCGCAATACACATTGTTGTGTAGAGCCAGGTTCTATTATTTAAGGTTGCCAAACCAGCAACCCCACTGATTAAAGAGCTGTGTTTTGACCGTGAAATGAATTAGTGTCTATCATTCCTGAGCACTGCATCACCACTACGCCTGTGCACTGCAAACCACTTTGCCACAGTCATATATAAAAAAAAAAATAAACACATTGAGCCAACAACAAGGCAGACTCATGGAGAAACAGCATACTTTTAAAATAATGTTATGGTTTTAACAACACTAAGATGCTGTACTAATATTCCAAAACTATTGAGTCCCCGAGTGGCTCATCTGGTGGTGTGCAGGGTGAGTCATGCAGCGCAGGTTCACATCCTGTCTGTGTGAAGTCACCGGACTTCACTAGGGATTCTGAAGGGAGCATCGCATTGCCTATCGTGCTCCCGTGGGTTAGGAAGGCAAAACCATCAGGGACTGCTCCTCATCGCACTACAGTGAACCCTGCTGGCCAGGTACTCAGTGAGCTCAGAGCAGATACCTGCAGGGCTGACCTTTGTTCTCCAGAGGCCGGTAGCTTGCTGACATCCTCCCAAGTTCCTGGATGTAAAAGAGGAAACTGGCTTGGTCGTGGGATCGGAGGACTCACACTGAACTGTCATATCTCCTGAGCTGTGTGGGGGGAATTGCTGCGGTTAGAAGAAAAAATAAGCAGGCATTCCAAATTGAGGATAAAATCAGGGGTTGAATAATTGGGCACACTAAATAAAAAATAAATAAATAAATAAAAAATATTCCAAAACTATTTTGGTAGTACTGTATAATAACCACACTATTTCATTTTCAATAACCAAATTATGACATAGCAATTACATTTAAGGATGTTTTATTCCAGTATTCTAGTGAATTTACAGAGTGTTAACTTTACACAATCCCCAATTAAATCCCTTTGGGGAAAAATACTGGCCTGATTTACCTTACCTATCATCCTGTCACAAAAAGAAATTCAAAATGTACCTTCTTTTAGGGTTGCCAACTTACCAGTTTCTCAAAACCGTATTGTATTATGTCAGTAATAGCGAATTTGCCAAAAAAAAAAAAAAAAAGATGAATATAGGCCTGTGGCAAGATGCCTGCCACTTGTATTATTTGTGTATTATTATCATCATTATTATTGTTATTATTATTATTAATGTATTGTGTTTTATGTGGGTGGACGAAAAACAGTCTGTCATTATTAATTATTATTATGTGGCTGGTGAAAAGCTGGCGTTATTGTTATTATTTGGCAATGATGGGGTTACTTCCCCATCCTTAAATAAACCTGTGAGAATGTGGCTGGAGCCTTGATAAGGTAACTGTTTAATCAATGGGTAGTTAAGGCTCAGGATACAGTACACGGTTCAAATCCCACCTCAGCCACTGCCTCATTGTGTGACCCTGAGCAAGTCACTTAACCTCCTTGTGCTCCGTTTTTCGGGTGAGACGTAATTGTAAGTGTGCAGCTGATGCATAGTTCACACACCCTAGTCTCTGTAAGTCGCCTTGGATAAAGGCGTCTGCTAAATAAACAAATAATAATAATAATAATATAAAAGAGACCTCCTTGGCTCATTAAAGAGGAGAGTCAAGTAGAGAACGGGAGCGAGGAGGTAAACGCTAATAGTGGAAAGAAAACAAATGCTATACATGCTGGCGCAAAACCAGCACAGTACTTGTTTTTCTAGTGGAATTATTATTTGTCTGTTTTGTTTGGCCAACATGCCCTTTTGTTTTGTAAAAGTGTTTTTGTTTTGTTTAAACTTTTTATATATTGGGGGCTCCCGAGTGGCGCATCCGATAAAGGCGCTCCGCGTGGAGTGCAGGATGCGCTCTATAGATGGACATCGCGAGTTCGAGTCCAGGCTATTCCACAGCCGACCATGGACGGGAGCTCCCAGGGAGCGGCGCACAATTGGCCGAGTATTGCTCTGGGAGAGGGAGGGTTAGGTCGGTCAGGGTGTCCTCAGCTGATCGCGCACCAGCGACCCCTGTAGTCTGGCCAGGCGCCTGCGGGTTTGCCTGTAAGCTGCCTGCGAGCTGCGTTGTCCTCCGACGCTGTAGGTCTTGGGTGGCTGCATGGTGAACCCGCAGTGTGGAAAAAAAGTGGTCGGCTGACGGCACACTCTTCGGAGGACAGCGTATGTTCGTCTACGCCCTCCCGAGTCAGCGCAGGGGTGGTAGTGGTGAGCTGAGCTTCAAATAATAATTGGCCATTCCAAATTGGGAGAGAAAAAAAACAAAAAAACCTTTTCATTTATTAAATAGCTGTGCAAGCAGCGCTTATCATACCCCAGTACTGCCTTATGTGTCTATATTTTCCGGGTCTGTGATGTCATCCACCAGCTAGCTTTCCACAAGGCCATTGTAATGTAGCTGTGTCTAGTCGCTGTTCCCAGCTGTGGACACATGAAAATTAGCTCTCACAGGGCTCCAATCACACAGCTCGGGAAACCAGCCAATGGTAACACACTCCACAGATGCACAGTTTCACTCAAGGTTACAACAATCATGCATTTCATAACAGTACAGAAGAACACATTGCATATAAAAATTATTCCCAGCACCAAAGTCTGAATGGTTTTGTACAGTGTCTAAGAAAGACCCAAGGAAAGATTTCAATAGAAGCAAGAAGTAGTTTAGGCTATGTATATTTATTTATTCTGTACTTTATGTATTGTATATTATTATGTGTTGTATATTACTGTTTATTTTGTTAATTTAAAATTTGTTATATAGATTATGAAATGTTATACATGTGACATATTATTTTAATGATAGAATAGTCCTGTAAGTCGTCCTGGGTAAAGGCATCAGTTAAATGACTTAATAATAATAATAATAATAATAATAATAATAATAATAATAATAATAATAATTTCTGAAACATACCTTTTCTTCATTTTCTCCCTACTTCTTAAAATTCTACCTCTGTCCTTTTCTTGCTGCCGCCACAAACTCCTTAGCAGCTCCTGTATTCAAAAATCCTGCAAACTCGGAACATGTCTGTAACAGGGGATATCTGTGCTGACTGTCTGGTGCATGCTGGGTACTGCAGGAAGGGGGCAGCAGCCTCGTACATCTGCCTGTCAGTCATGGCAGTGACACAGAGAGGTGGGGAAGAGGGTGTGTTGGCTTTCCCTCTCTCTGAGTGGCTGAGAGGTGGGCCTTGGGGGATTGCTGACCCTATAAAATAACGCTCTGGTGTTCCCTCAGCCTGTCCCTCAAAGACGAAATGAGACAGCTGGCGGAGGCTCTGCTGCCTGACAGCGCACGGAGAAGAACGAGCAACAGTAAATTAATCAAAAAGAAAAGAAAAGGAATTCTTAGTAGCAGGGAAAACTTGGCAGAACCCCGAACAGTATCCACAGGTTGAGGGAATGGGTGAGCATAGGACGGAGATCCGGGCCGTGCAGATAGTGACGGTCGGGGTAACACTGTCGAGTGCAGCACCTTTATTTTGCTATTTTATTACTGTGTTTATTTTCCCTTTTTCTTTTGCCTTTTGTTTTCATTATTATTTTTGAACACTTACAGGGGAGTGTAAGAGCTGCTGTGCCTGACCCAATGCTACAGTGGCCAACAAAAATGACAGCAGAGGATCGGCCGGCGCAAACTTGGAGGTATTCGAGGCGATGGCGATCTCTGCCGGGTGGGCCTGAGAGCAGTGGGCTAGCTACCTCTTGCCACAGCTGATGGGGGAGGCGCAGGCGGCCACGAGAACCCTGGATTCCATGGCGATACTGGACTACCCCACACTGAAAGCTGCCATCCTCAACTGCGTGGGGGTAACTCCGGAGGGTTATTGCTGCAAATTCCGGGAGGAGAGCTTTGCTGAGGAGGAACACCCTAGAGTCATCGCGCACCAATTACAGGATTACGCCCGGGGATGGTTGAGATGGCTGAACCCGGGAGCAACCACCACTGCCAGGCTGGTGGAGGTGATTGTAGTCGAGTGGTTCCTGCAGTGCTTGGCTCCGGAACTGCACTTGTGGGTACAATGACAGGCACCTGCCACCCTGGCAGAGCAGTACCAGCCAGCAGTCCTTCAAGCAGACTGGTTTTGTGATTCTTGTGTCAGTGGATGATACACAAATCCAGACTCTCTTAGATTCAGGGTGTGGTCAGTCCCTAATGCAAGAGAGCTTAATCACACCAGGGCATAAGCAAATAACGGGACAGGTGCATATTAAATGTATTCATGGGGATGTGCGCACCTATCCCAAAATGTATGTGAATTTGAAAATTGGCCAGCAGGTGACGCGATTGCAATTGGGCTTGTGTCCTCAATTGCCAGTGCCTGTAGTTCTGGGATGGGACTGAGAAAAGACAAAGTCATTGGAGAGATCTTCTGCTTTCGTGACCCGGCATGGTATTGCCATAGATTTAGAGGGCTGGCAATGGAGGGAGTCCGAGAAGTTTCAGGTGGGGGCGATTGGTGAAGAGTAACTGATCAGGGGACCCCTTTTATGTCTCGTATTATGGCAGATGTTTGCAAGTTGTTACGCATAAAACAGTTAAGAACTTCAGTCTATCACCCCCAGACAGACGGCCTGGTTGAATGGTTTAATCACACCCTTAAGTCTATGCTCAGAAAAGTAATCGACAAAGATGGAAAAAACTGGGATTTCTTGCTGCCGAACTTAATGTTCACTATCAGCGTCACTAGGGTTTTCACCATTCGAGTTAGTTTACAGTAGACACCCATGGGGAATCCTAGACATTGCATGGGAAACCTGGGAACAACAAGCCTCACCTTTTCACAAAATCATAGAACATGTCACGGCCATGCAGGATAGGATTTCCACAGTCACGCACATAGTTAGAGAATACATGAGGTAGGCACAGGAGCACCAGCAGCATACATACAACAGACAAGCAAAAGTTAAGGTGTTTCAACCTGGGGATAAGGTGATGTTACTAGTTCCCACAGTAGAGTGTAAATTCTTGGCCAAATGGAAAGGGCCATACGAGATTATAGAAAAAATAGGAGAGGTTAACTATCAGGTCCAACAGCCAGGGCGTTGGCCCCCAGAGCACATTTATCATGTGAACCTTTTGAAAGCATGGAGGAAAAAGGAAGCACTGGTGGTCACTTACCCCATTACCCCCACTAGGGAACCCACAGGAACAGGAGGTCAAAAGGTTTGTGCACTATATAAAGGCATCTTCTCAGGAGTACCAGAGCAAACACAAGTTACGACGCATGATATCATTTCCATACCAGGGAGGAAAGTGAGTATGAGACCCTATAGTGTGCCCAAGGCTCGACTAGCCACAATCAGAGCCGAGACAGATCAAATGTTAGAGGCAGGGGTTATTGAAGAATCCCACAATGAATTGTCTAGTCCCATAATGATGGTCTCTAAACCAGACGGGTCATGGAGATTCTGCAATGATTTTAGAAAAGTTAATGAAATTTCCAAGTTTGACACCTAGCCCATGCCATGGGTGGATGAGCTGTTCGACGAGATTGGTAATGCCCAGTATATTTCTACTTTAGATCTAGCAAAAGGGTACTGGCAGATCCCATTAACCCCCAGGGCCAAAGAAAAGATGACGTTTTCCACCCCTGACGGTCTATTCCAGTATACCGTCACACCCTTTGGGTTGCACGGAGACCCAGCCACCTTTCAGCGGCTAATGGATTGGGTGTTAAGCCCTCACAGAGCATATGCAGCAGCTTACATTGAGGATGTAGTCATCCACAGCACAGACTGGGAATCCCACCTACCATGGGTTCAGGCTGTGCTAGATGACCTGAGAAAGGCTGGGCTCATGGCAAACCCCGCGAAGTGTCACTTGGGTCTGGAGGAAACAAAATATTTGGGCTATGTAGTAGGCAGAGGAGTCATTAAGCCTCAGACCTCCAAGGTTGAGACAATTAAAGATTGGCCAAGGCCAGTGAATAAAAAACAGGTGAGAGCCTTTTTAGAGTTAATGGGATATTTTCAGTGGTTTATTCCAGATTACGCCACAGTAGCCACCCCACTCACCAATATGACCAAGGCAAGGGAGCCAAAAATGGTCAAACGGGACGAAAAAGCAACTAAATCTTTTGAAGCCTTAAAAAAAGCCCTCTGCAGTAACCCAGTGCTGGTGGTCCCAGATTTTGAAAAAGAGTTAATTGTCCAGACCAATGCCTCCAAGGTCGGGTTGGGAGCTGTCCTCTCTCAAGAGCAGAAAGTTGGAAACAAGGGAAAAAACTATTCTATAGTTGAAAAAGAGTCCTTAGCGATAAAGTGGGCCCTAGAAAGCTTAACCCTTTGCGGTCCTATGTCGGACCTGGTTCGACATTGCAATTTTCTCTTTCCAGTCCAATGTCGGACCCTGTCCAACATCATCAAAAAACAGGTCTCTAGTCGTTTTTTCTCCGGAAAAAGCAGAGAAAACCATTCAATGGCCGAGTGAGACCGATAGGAGCTGAGAGAAGCCGAAAAAAAGAAAGGGGGCATATCTCATGAATACAGATAGCCCCGGCACCACATAGATAACACGGACATAAACAAACAAGATAGCTGCTTCTGCATCCAGCGCTCAAAGAATATCACAGACATTTGGAGAGCTTTTTTTAGATGTTATAGTAATAAAATAATGACTTGGATCACATTATTGAGGAGTTTGGTGATAAAACGAGTGATCAGGAGATGATTTATCGGTATGCACTACTATGAAGAGATATGTGAAAAATACAGCGAACAAGGGGTGGGGTGAGGCTGGAGATGCAGTACTGAGTGTCAGGATTTGCAGTGCTTTTTAAACCTGTTTTACTGTAAAAAAAACTTTTAAACAGCGCGTCTAAAATAAACTGCACATGTGAAAATAAATTGGCCCTGACGCACCTGAGACACGCTGAATAAATGGACCACTAAGGGTTAAAATATTACCTACTAGGGTGCCACTTCACAATTATAAGTGACCATGCTCCGCTCTCTTGGATATATAGGGCCAAAGACAAGAATGCCCGGGTGATGCGGTGGGCAAATGGGCAGTCTCAACGGTAGGCAGAAACCGGAAAGTGACCATATTAGGGGGAGTGTGTAGCTGCACGTACACAGAAGGACTCCCTTGCAATCAGCCACGGGGCAGACAAGGATTGGAGAAACCATGGCGACGGGTTGTTTGTAGGGTGGAGTTTTGTGGTAAAAAGGGGAAGCAGCTACGTCAGTACCAGACCTTGTGCTGAAAATGTAAACACAGCCGGAGTGTTGTTGTTGTGGTTACATGTTTGTTTGTGTGTTAGAAAGAGGAGGAGTGAGGAACCTAGGAGCTGCATCCACAAAGCCAGCACTAAACCCTGAGCATTATCTTCACTGTACAGCACAGCACGGACACAAACACCACTTTCCCCGGGATCTAAAGAGTACAGTTTTGTGGTTTGGGAGTGTATTTTGTTTGGGACTGCAACCCGCCGTATTTGCTTCCCCTATAACATTGTTTTTCATTGTGACTACTGTCTGGACATTCACATCCTGTTCACACACCTTAACATTAATAGTACACCTCAACAATAAAAATTTAATAGAACTAATTAAAAAATATATTCATTGATTGAAAACCATTACACAGTAACTAAGATGCATTATAAAGTCAACAGCCAGAAAAAGAGGTAATTATTTCCAATATCTGTTGAAGAAAGTTTTCGCCACACAGCAGATGATGGTCAAGACAAAAGGAGTTGGATTCACATTTGAGAAAAACTACAACAAAGGAAATAGCTACAGAACAGTATAAAATAAATATGGAATACCAAAATCCACAATCAGAGGAATAATCAAGAAGTACCACAGAACAACTTCAACTCAAACTCTTGAAAGAAGTGGACATCCAAAGAAAATTACAGGTACAGCAGGTAGGAGAATCGTCCAAGCAGCTAAAAAAATCCAAGATTAAAAGCCAAGCATGAAAGAACTGAACAAAGGACACATAATACAGACGTGTTGTATACATGTAGACGTCATTGACATTATTTTCTCCCCAATTTAATAATGTCCAATTATTTTGTTTAGCTCAGCTCACCGGGAGGGGCAAAGATGAACACACCCTGTCCTGTGAAGCGTGTGCCGTTAGCCACACACTTTTTTTACACACTGCGGACTCACCATGCAGCCACCCAGAGCTACAGTGTCAGAGGACAACGCAGCCCTGGGCAGCTTACAGGCAAGTCTGCAGGCACCCGGCCAGACCACAGGGGTCGCTGGTGCGGGGTGAACCGAGGACACCCTAGCCGACCTAAACTGGGAGCTCCCAGCCTCGGTCAGCAAATGAATAGCCTGGACTCGACGACGTCCAGACTATAGGGTGCATCCTGTACTCTAAGCAAGTGCTTTTACTGGATAAGCCACTCGGGAGCCCTTCAAACTACTTTTTTTTTAAAGATAATTCATAACACAAACCACCTTAAATAAACCAGGAATCTGAAATATTCTTCAACAAAATTCTCTGGTCCGATGAGTCTAAAATAAAAACGTTTCAGCAAAAATGGACTATAGTATATTTGAAGAAAAAAAGCTGAAAGTCTTCAGTGAAGAAAACCATGTACCTACAGTTAATATTGGGGGTGTTTTAGCAATTCAGGGACTTGAGACATTAATGTGAATAAAGATCTAATGAATGCCACCATGTATCAAAACATTCTACAAAGTACAATAATACCATCAGCTCATAGGCTGGTTGGTAGAGTTTGTCTTCCCAATGTCAACCCAGGGGACCTTTTTGACCTGAAAAAGGAAACAAGGACTAGGGGTCACAAATGGAGATTAGATAAAGGGCCATTCAGAAGAGAAAATAGGAGGCACTTTTTTACACAGAGAATTCTGAGGGTCTGGAACCAACTCCCCAGTAATGTTGTTGAAGCTGACACCCTGAGATCCTTCAAGAAGCTGCCAAACGAGCAAGATAGGCTGAATGGCCTCCTCTCATTTGTAAACGTTCTTATGTTCTTATGTTCTTAAGACAATGAACCACAGAACACAGCTAAGTCATATCTTGAAGAAAACGAAGATAAAAGTTTTGGAATGTCCTTCGCAATCACCAGATCTCAATCCAATAGATATGCTTTGGACTGATCTGAAAAAAGCTGAAGCCAAGCATTGTGTATCCAATCTGTCTGAGCTGAAATTATACAGTCACCTCCAAAATTATTGGTACCCTTGATAAAGATGAGCAAAAAAGACTGTACAAAATAAATAATACCAGAACTGAGCTATATTGTAATTTTCCAACATGTGGAATATATTTGACTTTATTAATGATTCAATGGAATCAACCAAAATTACACATTTCTCAAATTATAAATTTATTTCCCAAAAAAATGAAGTGTCACAATTATTGGCACCCTTGTTTTCAGTACTTTGTACACCCTCCCCTTGCAAGGATAACGGCACGGAGTCTTTTTCTATAATGTTTAATGAGATTGGAGAACACATTGGGAGGGATCTTAGACCATTCCTCCATAAGGAATCTTTCCAGATCCTTGGTATCCTTCGGTCTGCGCTTATGGACTGCCCTCTTCAATTGAAACCACAGGTTTTCAATGGGGTTCAAGTCCGGAGACTGAGATGGCCATTGCAAAATGTTGATTTTGTGGTCAATTAACCATTTCTTTGTGGATTTTGATGTGTGCTTGAGGTCATTGTCTTGCTGGAAGATCCACTTGCGGCCAAGTTTCAGCCTCCTGGCAGAGGCAACCAGGTTTTTGGCTAAAATGTCCTGGTACTGGGTAGAGTTCATGATGCCGTTGACCTTAACAAGGGCCCCAGGACCAGTGGAAGCAAAACAGCCCCATAACATCAAAGATCCACCACCATATTTTACAGTAGGTATGAGGTTCTTTTTGGCACACCCATCCTTCTTTCGATGCCAAACCCACCGCTGGTGTGCGTGGCCAAAGAGCTCTATTTTCGTCTCCTCTGACCATAGCACCCGGTTCCAAACGAAGTGCCAATGCCGTTTAACAAACTCCAGGTGCTTACGTTTGTTGATTGCTCTCAATAAAGGCTTTTTCTGGCAACCCTTCCAAATAGCCTATTGGCATGGAGGTGGCGTCTAATTGTAGATTTGGAGACTTGGTGACCCCAAGATGCAACCAAGTTCTGTAATTCTCCAACTGTGGCCCTTAGATTTCCCTTTGCCTCCCGAACCATCTGCCTCAGCTCATCACATGACCAAAAATAGATCCAACTATGCTCCTGTGATGCAACACAACAAAGCAAAATGGCAGACAACAGAAATGAATTACAAAATATACTACAAAACAAAGATGCTGCAAACACTAAAATCGTCATAAAAACTTTGCTTTCAGTGTTTTCAAACAAATACAACTCGACGATGTAAATAAATACGACATTCACAAACACAACTGACTCCTCTGAGAATTCGATGCAGCAGTGAGAAAGTCAGACGGACAGTTCCATGCTAAAAAAAAACAACCTTCTGTTCTCTGTGTACTGTAGGACGTTTTTAGCAAATGGTGGACACAAATGGTCATTTGCAGCCCTATAGGATGCACACAAATGATGTCAGTAAATACTATTATAAATGGTTGGATATTTTATAAGAAAAACAAAACAAAACAATAACATTCTTTATCTGCAGCAACAACTTCAACCAAAGTCTAAAGGCACCAAAATGAATTAGAATCTGTCTACAATAATGCTAATGTTATAAGTCTTTGGGCTTACAGGCAAATTCTACATGCCACATTTACACCCACACTTTACAACAATAACACCTATACCTCGTTTTCAGTCAAGCCAACTTGAGTGCACTCAAGTGCTCCCGGGTTAGCCTGAATTTTCCAAAACTCAAGTTGAGGTGCAACGCGAGGTGACTAAAAAGATAGCATTTCTGGGGTTATTACGTGAGCTGGACAAGTCTCACTCATGTTACCGCGAGAGGTAGACAAATAGTAACGTGGTAACCAAATTACTGTATCATCGTTATTGACATTGTAACACTGTTATCACCAAGCATGGCAATGGATACTTCCAGAAATTACAGGTTAAGCTATTATTTTGTTTTTCGTAACCGTAATTTGTAACTGACACTAGCTTTCATAGAGAAGACCTGGGATTCCATGATTAGTGATGTATTTTCTGCTCGGCCCAAATTAATTCGGGCCAGCCTGCATAGTGAAATGGTACCAAAGAACTCGGGTACGCTCCCGAATTGGAGGCCAACTCGAGTTTTACAAAAACATGGAAATGCAGCATTGGGGGGGCAATTAGGGTGTGTACTCGAGTTGGCTTGACTATGGAAACGAGGTATTATAAAGTGCTATAATGCAGAACATGTAATGCACAATAACTATAACAAGACAAACAATAGATTTTGTAACTATTTAATGTGTCTGTACTGTATTTCATGACTTCTAATTTACATTCTAAGTCACCACACCAGCAATTACACTTAGGAGGCTGTGTGGTCCAGTGGTTAAAGAAAAGGGCTTGTAACCAGGAGGTCCCCGGTTCAAATCCCACCTCAGCCACTGACTCATTGTGTGACCCTGAGCAAATCACTTCACCTCCTTGTGCTCTGTCTTTCGGGTGAGACGTAGTTGTAAGTGACTCTGCAGCTGATGCATAGTTCACACACCCTAGTCTCTGTAAGTCGCCTTGGATAAAGGTGTCTGCTAGATAAACAAATAATAATAATGCTGCTGTGAGTGTTGATCTTGCACACAGAACGTCAGCGACAAAGCATTCTAAATGTTCAAACCACGTAGATTTCATGACTTTTAATATGTTTATACGTGTTTAGTGGCTACCTCGAATCATGTTGAGAGAGCACTCTCTTGCACTCTTTGTATGACAGACCAAATAATCTTGTGACACAGCAAAGAGTGTGTGAGAAATACACTCTCAATTTGATAAAAGGTAGCCATCAAACACTTTTAAACATACATCTGGTATTTTCCTAATCCCGCTACTTGGTGTCTCCGCTACGACCACGTTCCTTCGTATAATTTTCAAATACTTGTCAAACAGCCGCAGAGACAGGTTTGGTAGCACACTCGTCAGAAACTTCTTTTTATACGGTCATCTTATAATTAAAGAAAGTGGTCAACTCCATTTTTCAAAAACATTTTGTCATTATTACTAAAACATTGCTACAAAAAATAAAATAACCTGTTTCGACACCAACTGTTTTTCATCAGGATGGCATTTTTATTTCTATATCTTTCTGTATTTTCTTTATAATTATTTTGTATATATATATATATATATATATATATATATATATATATATACAGTACTGTGCAAAAGTTTTAGGCAGGTGTGAAAAAATGCTGTAAACTAAGAATTCTTTCAAAAATAGACATGTTAATAGATTATATTTATCAATTAACTAAATGCAAAGTGAGTGAACAGAAGAAAAATCTAAATCAAATCCATATTTGGTGTGACAACCCTTTGCCTTCAAAACAGCATCAATTCTTCTAGGTACACTTGCACAAAGTCAGGGATTTTGTAGGCATATAGTCAGGTGTATGATTTAACAATTATACCAAACAGGTGCTAATGATCATCAATTCAATATGTAGGTTGAAACACAATCATTAACTGAAACAGAAACAGTTGTGTAGGAGGAATAAAACTGGGTGAGGAACAGCCAAACTCAGCTAACAAGGTGAGGTTGCTGAAGACAGTTTACTGTCAAAAGTCATACACCATGGCAAGACTGAGCACAGCAACAAGACACAAGGTAGTTATACTGCATCAGCAAGGTCTCTCCCAGGCAGAAATTTCAAGGCAGACAGGGGTTTCCAGATGTGCTGTCCAAGCTCTTTTGAAGAAGCACAAAGAAACGGGCAACGTTGAGGACCGTAGACGCAGTGGTCGGCCAAGGAAACTTACTGCAGCAGATGAAAGACACATCATGCATACTTCCCTTTGCAATCGGAAGATGTCCAGCAGTGCCATCAGCTCAGAACTGGCAGAAAACAGTGGGACCCTGGTACACCCATATACTGTCCGGAGAAGTCTGGTCAGAAGTGGACTTGCGGCCAAAAGCCATACCTCCGACATGGAAACAAGGCCAAGCGACTCAACTATGCACGAAAACACAGGAAATGGGATGCAGAAAAATGGCAGCAGGTGCTCTGGACTGATGAGTCAAAATTTGAAATATTTGGCTGTAACAGAAGGCAGTTTGTTCAGCCGAAGGGCTGGAGAGCGATGCCGAATGAGTGTCTGCAGGCAACAGTGAAGCATGGTGGAGGTTCCTTGCAAGTTTGGGGCTGCATTTCTGCAAATGGAGTTGGGGATTTGGTCAGAATTAATGGTCTCCTCAATGCTGAGAAGTACAGGCAGATACTTATCCATCATGCAATACCATCAGGAGGCATCTGATTGGCCCCAAATTTATTCTGCAGCATGACAACGACCTCAAACATACAGCGAAAGTCATTAAGAACTATCTTCAGCGTAAAGAAGAACAAAAGAGTCCTGGAAGTGATGGTATGGCCCCACAGAGCCCTGATCTCAACATCATCGAAGTCTGTCTGGGATTACATGAAGAGAGAGAAGCAACTGAGGCTGCCTAAATCCACAGAAGAACTGTGGTTAGTTCTCCAAGATGTTTGGGCCAACCTACCTGCCGAGTTCCTTCAAAACTGTGTGCAAGTGTACCTAGAAGAATTGATGCTTGATGCTGTTTTGAAGGCAAAGGGTGGTCACACCAAATATGGATTTGATTTAGATTTTTCTTCTGTTCACTCACTTTGCATTTAGTTAATTGATAAATATAATCTATTAACATGTCTATTTTTGAAAGAATTCTTAGTTTACAGCATTTTTCACACCTGCCTAAAACTTTTGCACAGTACTGTATATATATATATATATATATATATATATATATATATATATATATATATATATATATATATATATATATGCATGTGTGTTTAACATAGTTAAACTATGTTTAACATAGTTGCAAACATCATAAAAAGGCAAAGGGAAGGTGAAACAATAAATAAAATGACATTTAAGCTACTTGTTCATTAAACATAAACTGTCATTGTTCTTGTAAGTTGCTTTATCAACAATAATAAAAGATATATTTTTTTGTTTTACACTTCTGTGTAATTTTTGTTTTGTACACTTCTGTGTGATTTTAATTAGCCGCAGATGTGTTTAACCAAGGTTATGAACTGATTTGTAGAGCATGGGATGCAAAAATCAGTATCCCGACCAAAATTTCTAACAGAAGTTCCCTAGATTTGAACAGCCGAAGGGCCTCTATGGAAATGAGCATGTCTGCGTAAATGGCTACCCTGTACAAAGGTCTTCAGATAAACATGCTTATGTATGAGCAGGCAGTCAGTCTTCAATAAAACCAGTGACTTTTGATCTTTTTTTTTGCCAGGTACATTGTTTTATATGTCTGAAACGGATACTGTGGTGACAGCATGAAATACTGCCGTGCCACTTTTTTTTCTTTTTTAGCTCATATGGCTTTCTTTCTTTTTAGGTTTCTTGGAAAATAAATACAAAATCCTTACCACATTACTGAAAACTGTGCTTTTACATATTTTTTAGATTAAGTTTTACATCTCAGTGTCAACCCCTTTGGTCCCGTCAGCCTGGTTGAGCGCCACATTAGATATCTTTGATCAAAGGATTTAAGCACTTCTCGGAAACAATAAGCCCAAAAATGATTAGTACAAAGGCAAATTTTGTAAGAGGAATGAAAATATAATCTTAAACTAGCATGAAGCAACTTATTGCAGGAAAGAACAGTTAAGTGATTGTTCTGAGAAGATAATTCTTCACAGTTTTACATCTTGACAATAGGCCCCAATAATATTTTAGACTGCGTGTTTTACTGGGCACAGATAAGGGGGTAGATGTAAGTATAGGCGCAGTGTAAATAATTGCATAAGAATTCTTTCTTATGTAAGCTTAAGAGCAATGCAAATTACTCAACATGCACAAATAATGATCCGCAACTATGATAATGAGGTTCTCAATGATCGCATCGGTCTATTAGCGGCCACACTTGCATCCCAGAGGTGACAAAGTTAGGAGTAGAGCAATAGTCGCTGTATGACATTTGGGGAGCACGAAAAATACAAACCAAAAAAAAAAATATGTCAGAGAAAAGGCAGCAAAGTCCTCTTGGCACACGTAAAAGAAAAGAAACGTTTTCTGAGAAGGAGCTGAGAGTCCTTATGGCTGAGGTCACTCAGCATGAAACAGAGTTGTTTGGAAAAGCCTCAGCCAACAACATCAGTTATGCTAGTATCCTTAGGAAATTATATGTATTGGCCTGCCCTTTTTAGCATGACATCCAGAAATTTGGAAAAGGTGGATTGGGCTATCCCTCCAGACATTCCAACTGTGGTCTGAAAGGAACCAGAGGCTAAGTAGTGCAGAGAACACAGCACTTTCACATGTGCAGGAATAGTGGTCCCTAGATTAACGCTGGGGTCTAGCTTATCCCTCGATTCAGCTATTACTGTAGATCTAGGATGACCTGCGGAATGAGACTTTGACAGGATAGTGGCAGGAAAGAGATTCAGAGGCACAGACGCTGCAGTTTCAGTGCTAACGCGCACTTTAATAAACAAACATAACAGAAATCAAAAGGCACAAGGGCCAAAACAAAAGGGTTAAACAAAACACAAAACATGATGTCAGGCTGGGCATTTGCTTTCACTGAACAGATCTTTTAAACAACCAGCAACACACAGAAAAAAACTCACCTCTCTCTTAATGGAGCCCTAGGCTCTCCTTTTATAGAATGTGGCTGCTCCCAATTAGCACCAATTATTCTATTAAGGAGTAGCCACATTCTCACATGTTTTTGGCAGGGACAGGAATTAACCCCATGTTTGCCAACCACCACCAAAGCACAAACAAAACACCACAATATTTACAGGCAGAGCTCTTGCTCTGCCACACATCCCACAAAAGTCTCGATGGTACTCCGGGAGGCAGAGGCAGAGGCAGAGGCAACTGTGTTAGCGACAATGCTGTCAGTGCTTATCTGTAGCTGGCAGCTCCCTCTTCTTGGGCTCTGGCCACAAAATTACCAGCAGTAAAACTGCTGCTGGTGAACACCACACCTCTGGGTGGTGATGTGCAGGCATCCCCAGGCAGTGGCGTGCAAGCATCCCTGGATGGTGGCGTGCAGGCATCCCCGGGCGGTGTCATGCAGGCATCCCCGGACAGTGGCGTGCAGGCATCCCTGAATGATGGCGATGGCAGCGGTGGACCCTTGGGAGGTGACAGCAACAGTGGCGGACCCTCGAGATGGTGACGGCAACGGCGGACCCTCGAGAGGCAATACTCAGCACTCCGGATGCGGATGTGCAACTGGCTTTCGCCAGGCTCCCCTCAGCAGCAAATGCGTTTTTCCCTCTCGCACTGGAGGCAGCAGGGCTTCTCCCTCTCATGCTGGAGACAGTGGGGCTTCTCCCTCTAGCAGTGGAGTTGGGAGCGACAGGTAGTCTCCATCTGGCGGTGGAGGCGGGAGCGGCATGTAGTCTCCCTCTAGCGGTGGAGAAAGCACTTTAACAATATTGTTTGTCATAGTTTAATTAGTATCACTTAGATCATTATTATTATTATTATTATTATTATTGTTGTTGTTGTTGTTGTTGTTGTTGTTGTTGTTTATTTTGTTTATTTACTATTGAATTACTGTTTGATTACAACATAAAGTGTGTGTAAATATGTTAATATTTTGGTCACTTCCCAGGCCCTTCTGTTGGGAGCTAGCGGTAGCACACTGGGAGGTTTGGTTGAGTCTCCCCAGGGGGTTGACGGTTCTCCTGGAGCTGAAGGACCCCCTTCTGCTGGTCGAGCTGGCTGCCAGTCTGCTGGAGAAAGTCTAGACCCAATATGCAGGGGTCCTGGATGCCTGCAACCCAGACTTCGTGGCTCACTATCATCACCCCGACCTGGATCTCCATGGCCCACTTCCGTCACTATGTGCAGCTGGTAGACATCGAGCCGCACCATGGTTATGCTAGACCCAGTGTCCACTAGCGTGGTGCAGGGGACCCCTTTGATGTGGACAGGGACATGGCAAAAGTCCCCCACCATTGTTTTCCCCACAACCAGTCAGGCTTGACAAACTGGTGCAGGTAGTGGGTGAGATGTCAGCTGCTTCTGGGGGAGCTGGGTCCCACCCCCCCGGCTGTGCTGTTGGGCCCCTCCCAGCTGTGACGGCTGGTTGTGGTATGCGGACAAGCTGTCAGCTGCTTCTGAGAGAAGCGGAGCCCTGCTACTCCGGCTGTGTCATTGGTTGCTGTTAGTCTTGCAAGGGTTCTGGGTGTGGGCCCGCGGTCCCCTGTCTACGCGTGCCCCGGGTCATTTCCCTACAACTGTCGGGGTTCTTGAACCCGCTGTGGGGTGGCTGCTATCGGGCATTGTGCCTGCAAGTGTCCTGGCTGTCCGCAGTTTCAGCAGAGCCAGCCCCGGGAGCTGGAGCACTTGCAGCTTCTGGTGGTGAGTGTCTGTACAAGAGCAGGGCTGGGCTTGTCACACCACGGGTCGGCTCTTTGGTGTTTTTTCTTTGGCCGTTACCTCTTCGCACTCTTGGGCCAAGTGGAGTACCACCGCCATTATCACAGGTGTCTAAGGGCACGTTATTAGTGATGTTATTTGACGGTAAATGGAGTTTATGCATTAACCGATGAAATACTATCATGTTAAACACTATAACTGATACGATAAAGGAGACGGTAAGTTTTATGTATATGGGCCAGTCCGCTGCTTTTTTGGTACAAGGCAGCTGAATGATGTGAGAGCAGAAGCGGAGCGTTGCTGTTCTGCTACTCATGCCGCAGGCTGTCACGCACGCTCATTAGCACTTCCGCACAGCAGCTATCAATTTCCTATTGTTTCACAACCCTATTTTCATGTTATAAGCTGAGGTTTTTGGGATTGTTTTTAAAATGGTCGCTGGTTTTTGTGCTTCATTTAGAACATAATATAAATCCCTCCAAGAAAGTAAATACTGGTTGTGTTTCTTTGAAATAATATGCAACCAATCACATCCATTTGGTTCTGTGTTTCTCTTTATATTTGATAACATAGACTGATGAATCGCCAGTCACTCCATTTAATCTGTTTTGCCCACACCCACTGCTGCTTGCACGTCCCACGGGACTGCCGTTTC
The DNA here is from genome assembly GCA_030684275.1 of Acipenser oxyrinchus oxyrinchus. Classification (NCBI taxonomy): domain Eukaryota; kingdom Metazoa; phylum Chordata; class Actinopteri; order Acipenseriformes; family Acipenseridae; genus Acipenser; species Acipenser oxyrinchus. The sequence goes on from CM060249.1 coordinate 54,420,868, forward strand.
ACCAATGTTGATTTTTTATTCATGCTTAGAAACGTTTGTGTTGTGTAGTTGGTTGTAAAATACCAGAAGTTCTGATATGCCTCCCAATAAGTGGGCTAAATATGCAAAATGTACTGTAAAGAGTGGGAGCAAGAGAAGAACCTAAAAGATTGTATTAAACCAGTGATAGGAGACGGCAGCAAAGCTGCCTGCAGGTAGTGTAAATGTGAAATACGTGCACACCACGCCAACCTTGTTCAGCACATGAGCACAGACAAACAAAAAAACAATACACAGCCCTTTTTGTTCATGCGCCTGACTGATATTGGATTTACTGCATCTAAATCTTGGACAACCATGTGCCAAACAGAACTTAAACTGACCTGTTTACATCGCTTGCCACAAAGCAGTTCGTTCTATTGATCATCTGGGAGAGCTTGCTGGATCATGTTAGAGAAAGATGTGCGGCATTGATAAACAACACTATTGGACACTGCATGTTCGCCGTTTTTTGGCAGAGCAAACCTTAATAATGCACAGGAAATAAATCTGAAAAGTAGATGCCGAGACTTTCTTCTAGAAGCAGCTAAACAAGTACAATTAGGACTTCCAGCAAATATTAAACTCTGGAAATCCATGTGTGACGAGGAGCCCCGCCCCTATATATATATATGTGTGCTATTTTTATGATTTATATTATATATGATGGCGAAAAGCTGTGTTATGTATTGTTTGGCAGGATGAGCGAGGTGCCGTCCGCCATTATTTGTTATTGTTTATTTTACCTCGTGAGAATGCGTGACTGTCAGCTACTGATTGTTTAGTAGGGTGAAAGTCACGCAGAATTACCAAACCCATGCAAAATGTGACCGAGGGATAATCAGATAATTACCCAGTTAATCCCTCAGTCACCACTATAAAAGACCTGCACCTTTGGCTGCAACAGATGGAGTGTTTGTAAGTGGAGAATGAGAGTGAGACAGAGGAGGTAAAAATAATTAAATAGAAATAACATTTGCAGCTCGTGCTGGAAGCACCAACACAATACTTTTTACTATTTATTGTTTGTTTGTTTGGCCAACGTGCCCTTTTGTTTTGAAAGTGTTTTGCTTTTTTTAAAATCTTTTATTTTTTATTAAATAAAGCACTTTTTGCCATGCCGTTACCTGTTTGTTGTGGTTTCTGTTTCTGGTCTGGCGTTACCAAAGCCATCCTGTTCACACCATGTCAGCATTTAGTCCATCAGTTATTCTTTCACAGGCCAAACCTTTTCTCGCATCTTTCTGCATGCTAAGGATCTTTAAGGTAACTTTGTCACTCTCAGTATCAAGCCATCAACTTTCAGCAGTGGAAGACCAAGAAGGATAAAATGCAGCCGAGTTCTGGGTGAAGTTTATGACTTCACAGATGCTGGAGGTGAACAGTGCTGTAAAGAGCTAGCCCTGTTTGGACTCTCCCTACTGGCCATGCCTCTAAAGCAATGCTGATGTGAAAGAGTGTTCTCACAGATGAACATAGTGAAGTCCAAGCACAGGGACAGGTTTGGCAACAAGTCTGACCAGCATACTGCAAGTCTGTTATGGTTTAAGGAGACCCGAGCCAAAACACGCTACAGCGTTTCAATGTGAGAACATGTAGCACAGTGAGGCAGTAGAAGCATTAAGGTTGGTTCATACTTCAGACTCTGACATGATTTGTGCGACAGGTCAGAACTATGTCATCCACACTCTTACGACGTGCGTCTCTTTTGGAAAGTCATACGGCCTTTTCTCATGTGTCTGCGACCTGAAATTGCATGGGGTCGGATAATGTTGAAAAATATGTCAACATTTGCTGCATGGTCAGAGTGAAGCTGCACAACATTCATCTGCGACAGAAGTATGAACCAACCCTTAGGGTCTGAAGACAGCGAGGACAACCAGAGTATGCAGGGTTTCTAGTGTTCTGTGCTTTACAGGAAGGAAATCGTGCAATATGTAATTAAAACTTTTTTATACCTTACAATCCTTATGAAAAAAACTACCTGATTACTACTCATTACTACTACATGTTATCTACAGTTTTCCTATTAATTTCCCACATAATTACTACTGCACACGGTTGTAAACAAGTAGTAAAATAAGTAGTGAAATGTGTAGTAATAAGTAGAGAATTGGATACTACTATTACTATTTACTGTTACTATTTACTACTTGATTAATTAAGTTTTCACTCCGCTCAAAGGGTTATACTTAAAAAAATGAGACTTTTGGTGCACTGCTTAGCACATGTAAATAAACATTTTCTTTTTTTTATTTTTATTTTTAAAATAAATTTAGTTGTTGCCAATTTTTTTTAAAATTATTTTCTCCCCAAATTGGAAATGGACAATTATTTTATTATGCTCAGCTCACCGCTACCACCCCTGCGCTGACTCGGGAGGGTGAAGACGAACACACACTGTCCTCCGAAGCGTGTGCCGTCAGCCGACCGCTTTTTTTCACACTGCGGACTCACCATGCAGCCACCCAAGAGCTACATCGTCGGAGGACAACGCAGCTCTCGGGCACCTTACAAGCAAGCCCGTAGGCGCCCGGCCAGACTACAGGGGTCGCTGGTGCGCGGTGAGCCGAGGACACCCTGGCCGACCTAGCCCTACCTCCTTCCGGGCGGTGCTCGGCCAATTGAGCACCGCCCCCTGGAAGCTCCTGTCCTCGGTCGGCAAAGGAATAGCCTGGACTCGAACTCGTGATGTCCAGACTATAGGGCGCATCCTGCACTCCACGTGGAGTGCCTTTACTGGATGCGCCACTTGGGAGCCCCTAACATTAATAATTTAAAGTGAAGAACTCATTCGGACATTGGTAAGTATTACATGTTTATTTTTCATTGCCTGTAACATATCAGTTCAGTAAAAAATGTACTTTAAAACATGTACACGAGTTTACTTATAACTTTGTAATTAATAATTATGAAAAAATAACAGCAAATTTAAATCATATATATTATTGAATGTATTACTTTCTAAATTACAATTTATGAACAACCTTATAAACTAAAATGCTAATTAAAACAAATAAATTCAACTATATTTGAATGATTTTTAATGATAATTAATGATTTTCTTTCAAAATGTGATTCTTAGTTGTTCCACATTTTTCGGACATGTAGGCTGGAAAAAAAAAGGTTTGCTGATTATCTATTGAACAAGTAGAACAAGTGAGGCTATAATTAGGCTTGCTACTATTCGATTCTTATTTTTTGCCAAATCGACAATTAATATCAACGTTTATTTCAGAAAGAATTTACCGTTTTTTTCTATCTTTATTTTTCAATTCAAGCAGAGAATGGGTGAAATCGACCTTTATGCTTTAAAAAAACAGGCTTTTTATGCCATTGAAAAACGTCTCATTTAGTGAAACCCCTTTATCATATTCAACATGCAATAAAACCATGGTTACCAACATTCTAATTGAAATAACGTTTGGTCATAGCTGAGCTATACATTTAAAAATTGTCTCAAATAAACCTTAGTAAACGCAGCATATAAAAGTGTATTACACAGACCTTTATAGCATAAATGTACAAGTAAAAATAATATGCACCAAACAAAACATTAAATAGTTGAACTAACTTATTATGTAGAGTCTGAGTTCCCCCTCTCCTGCTTCAGCACAGCTGGAGTCACTGGAAGGCATGGCAGACGGGCCCGCTTCGTCCTGCCGCGGAGACTTCAGCAGTTGGGCAGGGTATTCTGCACAATATTCATAAAGTGTTTTTCTCTTCCACCCCATTTTCAAATCAAACTAGTAAATGTCACTGTATACCTAAAGCAAAAGCTTACATGCACCTTAACCCGCTAATTTCAAAGTAGGCGCTTTGAATGACAGGCGCTGTAGCTGGCAAATGAGAGCATTCTAGCACTGCTTAAGTCAACGAGATCTGTCAGAACAGGGTGAAACTACAGTGCTAACCGACCACTAAGATGACTGACAATGACCCCCAGCCATTCAGAGCGGAACGGAGACAGGACAGACAGCAAGTATAAAAACTACACAAACTAGGGATGATTTCTAAATGATTATTTTTTGATAAGAAAATAAAAGAGCGAGTGGTTTTACCAATGTTTATCGTATATAAATTTATTTAGGTCGAACTGATATTTTTGGGGAATTCGACGTTTATCGAGCTTTACCGATTAATATCGAAAAGTAGCAAGCCTAGTTATAATGCAACACACTTCACATCTCCATCTCTCCTGCTGGTGAGATGGGTTTAAGAGCCTATACTTGTAAGCAGAACTGTATTTGATAGTAAAACTGAGGTTTTATAGACATGCTTTTCCATTAAAATAGAAAGACTACCACGGCCCAGGTGTTACCGGCAGAGAGAGACTCAGACACATAATTTCTTAGGTTTTAGCGCTATTGTGCACTTTTTTCTTTTTTTTAATTTAGTGTCCAATTATAATTTTCCACCGATTTTCTCCCAATTTTGAAGGCCCAATTGTTTTTCTCCTCACCACAGCAATTCCCCACATGGTTCAGGACACCCGAAAATTCAATGAGCGTCCTCTGATCCCACGACCAAGCCAGCTTCCTTTTTCACCCAGGAACTCGAGAGCGGATGTCAGCGAGCTACCGACCTCTGGAGGACAAAGGACAGCCCTGCAGGTGTCCGCTCTGAGCTCACTGGGTGTCTGGCCAGCAGGGTTCACTGTAGAGCAATAAGGGGAAACAGACCCTGCCGGTTTTACCTCCCTAAGCCACGGGAGCGCCTGGGCCAATACGATGCCCCCTTCAGATTCCCCAGCAAAGACCAGCCTACTTTGCACAGCCAGGACGTGAACCTGCGCTGTATGACTCACCCTCCTACCAGGTGAGCCACTTGGGGACCCCCATATTGTGCACTTTTAATAAAGAAAAAGACACAGTGGTCAAAACAAACATTTTAAATAAAACCTAACAAAACTATCGAGGCTTGGAAAAGACTTCACTAAACTTTACAGAGACAAAAATAAAATAGCACAAACAAACACTCACTCACTCACTTCTTATGGCTTCTCTCCACACTCCTCTCCTTAATGAGGAGAAGCTGGGCTTTATATAGCATGTGTCTGAGGTAGCAGACATGCACCCTAATTTCATATTCGATTATCGTATAGACATTTATCAACGATAATCGATGCATTGATGTGCCTATTTTTGTATTTTCCTTTTTTTTGTTTTGATACTTTACACCCTAGCCAGTTAGTGGGTGTATATACCTAGGTTTTAAACTTTTTATTGGATCATTGTATCATCTTAGATTGCAGTCCTTTTTTTAAATAAATATTTATTCTTTTGGAATTTCTTTGTGTGTCCTTTCCCCTGAGTAGGTTGTTGCATTGGTCTGCACCCCACTGTTCACATTCAAATTTCAAACCTGAGAGTCACATTTATTTTAGCAATAATTTGGGACCTGGTGCCCATAATCCACCAAGTGGTGTAGCTGGCTACTGTGACAAGTGTGACAGAGTTATGATGCAAATTCATTTTATAAGCAGCCTATAGTAGCTGCACAAACTGTTCTCTGTTTGTTTTTGTTTTTTTTCCTTTTTAGTGATCTGAGCTCTGTGAACTGTTGGCCTGGAAAGCATTAAAAGGTGAGGAAGATATACTGTAGTGTGCTGTACATTTTTGAGGAAGGGGAGAGGATTACCAAATGAGAAAAAAAACAATCTTCTCACGGTGAATACATACATTATATTAAAGGGATTGTAATTTTTTTTTTTTTATGGCTTGTATGTGTAATGAATTTAGCTGCCTGCCCTTGATTGCTTAAAACACACAAACTGTAATGGGGCTGATCAGCGGCTAATCAAAGGAGCTTGCAGCAGATACACTAGGTTTTGCAGCCGTACTGATCGAGTGTGTACGAGCTAGGACGGCTAGAGCGTTGCAGAGAAGCGTATGGGACATTTATAAACTAAGGGACTGTATTACTGCTGTTGCGCTGTACAAGAGCGTGCAGGACTTTTTCTGGTGAATCCTCAACTAAAGGACTGTTTATTGCTGGCTTGCTGGATGCTGACTGGAAAGAAACTGTTTAGGTACTGCGTTGTGTTTAAAGTCGAAGATTGGTAAAGTGCACTTTCTTTTGTGTGGAGTTTTCTTGCTTTGATTACACTTGTGTTTTAAAGTGTATATGGTATGGTTTATTTTATTTTTATGAGTTACACGATTTTGTTGTTGGTTTTATTGAGTTCACTTGTTGTCATTCTGTTTGCACATTGTTTAGCACTTTAGATTTTAGTCAACTCCTGTCCCCTTTTTAAAAACTCTACAGAGGCTGTATTCCTGCGCCTAGGATCTCCTCCCCCTCCCTATTGTTGCTATATCCATTCTAGCATTTTTAGAACTGCCTAGCCTGTGTATTTTTATAGGGATATTTTAAATTATTGTGTGTTTAATAAACTTTGGTTTTTGTGACTTCTGCTCCCAGACTCTTTGTGTTTGATCCAGTACTCCCCCTTATTGTTAATACCTGCACAAGTGTACCCACATGTAACCCCCGGACCTCCTGGGTTATCAAAGGTGGTGGCAGCGGCTATGCTACCCGAACCCAGCTCTTGTTACACCAAGGCGTGGGTTCGCTACACTGGTGGCAGCGGTGGAGATTTGAGGATCCAGCTCCGCAGCGCAAAACCAACAGGTTTGGAAGAGGCTGTTGGGTTGGCTGTGGAGCTTGAAATGATTCAAGCATTGGAGAAGGAACTACCCCCTCTGTGATTGCTATGATGAGAGAGGTTGGTCAGGCTTCTAGTGACATTAATACAGAGAGTGATCATTTAAAGAAGTTACATGGAGCAACGCAACAGTTAAAGGATGCTTCTTTTCAGGGACCTGAAAACCGTTAGCCAGGCCCCTCCCCTCCCCAGTGGGATTGGCAGAGTCCCCGGTAGGAATGACAACACCAGCAGACGGTGCTGGAGCTGCAGTAGCTGAGAACATTTACAACAACACTGTAGACAGCAGCTGCCGGAAAACTGGTAAGGGCAGGAGTAACAGACCCCACTGCTGTCCTTTCTGTATTCAGGCCACTGTTGGTACCTTGTACCGTTCCCCCTACAATGGGCCTCTATTTAGAAGCCCATATACAGGATATCGCATGTCAATATTTAATTTACACCAGAGCGCAAGTTTCCCTGTTAAATGAAAAATTATTTAATGAGGTGCGAGATAATGTAATGAGAACCAAGCCCTTAGCCAGGTCTGTGTGCAAGACTGAGCAGAGGCAGGTAACCATACAGACCATAAACATAACTTTGAGGCAAAAGAATTAAAGAAAGGTACAGTGATTGGGGGATTTCACGAGGAGGGCGGTAGTTCAGGAAATCTCTGAGGGAGTCCATGGGAGGCCTCAGGGCCCGTAAATAGTAGATAACAACCGAAGGGCAGAGCAACTTTTTAGACAATTGGGGTTAGATGACAAAAGTTTTACTCTTGATGAGAGTAGGATGGTTAAAGACACCCTCACCCAGAACTAGTCAGCTTTTAGCTTTGGTGCTCGTGACCTGGGACGGATTCACCTGTGCTATCATTCTATCGACGTTGGGTCTTCTCGACCGATCAAGATGGCCCCTTGACACGTCATCTGCATTTCCAAGAAGTGGAGACCCAGATGACCGAAATGCTAGACGGCGGGGTGGTCTTACAGTCCGTAGGCTGCCCTTGTCGTCTTGGTCCGCAAGAACTCCCCAGGATTGAGGACACCCTGGACACCTTGGCAGCCGCACAGTGGTTCCCAATGTTTGACCTTGCCAGTGGATATTGGCAGGTAGAAGTTCACCCAGAAGGCCAAGCCAAGACTGCATTTAACACCCATCAAGGTCTGTTTGAGTTCATTGTGTTACATTTTGGACTTTGCAATGGTCCGAGAACGTTTCAGCGGCTGATGGAGCTTGTGCTAGCTGACTTGTAGTGGACCACCTGCTTGGTACACCTTGATGATATTATTGTGTTTGGCAAGACTTTTGAAGAACACCCCTCCCGGCTGGGGGAAGTGCTGACCAAACTAAAAGATGCCAATTTAAAAGTGAAACCAAGCAAATGTAATTTGTTTTCACCCCCAAGTGATATATATAGGTTATGGAATTTCAACTGACCCTGAGAAGATTGAGGCTGTGAAGTCTTGGCCAGTGCCAACTACTGTTACAGAAGTACGGAGCTTTGTAGGGTTGACATCCTACTATCGACAGTTTGTGGAGGACTTCACTCGGTTGCACAGACAATAATGCAAAGTTCAGTTGGAACCGGGATTGCCAAATTGCGTTTGAAGATCTGAAGCAACAACTGACCCAGGCTCCGATCCTGGCCTACCCCGATCCGTCCAAGGAATTCATCTTGGACACCGATGCTAGTAACATGGGCATTAGAGTGGTGCTGTCTCAGAAAGAAGAGGATAAGGAAAGGGTGATTGCTTATGCCAGCTATGCTCTTACCAGAGCAGAGACAAATGATGCAACCACTAAGAAAGAACTACTGGCCATAGTGATGTTTACCCAGTATTTTAAACATTTCTTACTGGGAAAACCATTCATCCTAGGAACCAATCATGCATCTCTGAGATGGCTGCATAACTTCAAGCATCCTGAAAGTCAGGTTGCTCGCTGGCTGGAGCAACTTGCTCCATTCCAGTATCAATTGGTCCACTGCCCAAGGAGACTGCATAATAATGCAGATGCCCTGTCAAGACATCCGGCAGAGGCAGCACCGACTCCATTGCCAGAAGAATTCCAAATATGTGTGCTACAAGAAGAGGGAGTAGAGGGAGAGCTGAGGCAGGCTCAACGTGAAGACCCTATTCTGGATCGGCTGATCCAGTGGAAGAATAGAGACCCCGAAATGTGCCTCCTGAGCTGCAACAGGAGCCTGAACTGAGATGGTTCTGGGGGATTTGGGGACAGCTGACGTTACGAGACGGAGTGCTGATCTGGTATCTGGGAGACCCTGGAAATTTGGCCACTGAGGGCCAGGTCGTTCTCCCCAGGTCACTAGTACCAAGTGTTTTAAATCAACTTCATAATGGGGTAACAGGTGGACATTTGGGTATAGCACAATTGAAAGAGAAGGTTAGGGCTTGGTTCTGTTGGCCCAAAGACATAGAAGAATGGTGAATTGTATTGCCAATGTGAAACCTGTGCAAAGTGTAAAACTGTAGGAACTACGCCTAGAGCGCCCCTTTGCCCCGTTACTGAATCCCGCCCCTTTGAGAAAGTGGCAATAGATTTAATGGGCCCCCTTCCTGTGACACCCATAGGCAATAGGTACATTGTAGTCATTATGGACTATTTTTCTAAATGGTCTGAAGCATTCCCCAATATAGAAGCAGCAACAGTTGCAAAAGTATTGGTGGAACAATTCAGCCTTCGTTTTGGAGTGCCTAGCACACTGCATACCGACCAAGGAAAAAACTTTGAATCTGCTTGTTTAAGGAAGTTTGCAGTCTCTTAGTAATCATTAAGTCTAGAATGACTCCCTACCATCCTCAATCAGACCTTAGGAACCACACTGTCAATGTTTGTGGATGCTAACGAGAGGAATTGGGATGAGGTGCTTCCTTATGTTATGTTTGCCTACCGTAGCAGCATACAGGCTAGTACTAAATTCACCCCTTACCATGCCGTATTTGGCAGGGAGATTGTTATGCCTGTGAATTTATTACAGGACACTTTTGCTAATGATGCTTACAAAAGAAGCAGAAGTCTTTTTATGATTTACAGATAAGTCATCAGCCCTATGCTGTAGGAGAAAGGGTTTGGGTGAAGAACACTGCTAGGAGAAAAGGAAGATGTGCAAAGTTTCAGCAGCATTTCAATGGACCCTATTCAATAACAGATACAATCTCAGAGGAACTGTATAGATAAATGGGTCCAGACGGGACCATAAAGGTCCCACATTATAACTGTTTAAAGCCTTGTCTCAGCAGCTCTGTTAGAGATCCGGGCCAACAAAGATCAAGAGGCCACGCACCGCAGAGACTTTGCTTCTCCGGCCAGATGTATCCCGTGGCATTGTGGGTTTAGCAGAGGAGGCCAGCAGCACCTGCAATAACAATACCAGCCTTGGAGAGGACTGCCGCCGTACCCTGTCCGGCGGCCCCTAGAGATATAGGACCTTCGTCGAACTACAGGATTAGTACTAAAATGAGATTAAGTTAATGGAAGAGAACACAGCAGAGCAGGTAAGGTGATGTACTGACAGGAGGCTGCTTCTATGCTTAACCAAGGAGGAATGCGCTGGTCAGGGTTGGAGCGCAACCACAAGGAGATGACACAGATGTTGGCTGACCAGTAATAAATAAAAAAAAAATTGGTAACGCGAGGCCTCCTGAAGGTTTGGGTTTTTGTAAGAAGACCTTACGGATCCTTGGCATTTTTGTATTCCAGAATGAATGACGAGATTGTTTGGTCGAAAGTAGTAAAAAAGGCTTGTGGGTTAAAGACTGGAATGCACTGAAATAAGTATAAAAATTTGGGAAGTGTGTTAATCTTTACAGAGTTAATGTGGTCAGCAAGAGACAGAGGCAGAGCAGACCAGTGAGCGCAATCCTGTTTTGTACATTCTAATAGAGGAGTAAAGTTGGATTTGAAAAGGTTATTAAAGGATCTAGTAACTGTGATTCCAAGATAAGTGAAGGTGTTGGAGGCTATTCGAAAGGGTAGGTTTGTAAGGGTGTAGTTTTGGGCAATTGAGTAATCAGGAAGAGTTTTTCACTTTTGTAAAAATTAAGTTTGTAACCCGAGAATTTTCCAAATTGCTGTAAGGTGTTAAGAGCATGCGGGAGCGAATATACAGGATCTGAGATGTATAGATGAAGGTCATCCGCATATAATGACCTTCTGCTCAAACCCTCCTCATATCACAGTCTGTATTTTTCTGATTAGCACATAGGGAAATAGAAAGGGGTTCAATAGCAATGGCAAAAAGGAGAGGGGAAAGAGGGCAACCCTGCTTAGTACCACAGTGCAGTGAAAAACATTTAGAGTGTATAGTATTATTAATAACAGAGGCCGGGGGTGAAGAATATAGTAGTTTGATCCATGAAACAAAATTGGGGCCAAAGACAGATTTATGGAGTGTAGCAAGGAGGTAGTCCCATTCGACACGGTCAAATGCTTTTTCTGCATCCAGCGAGATAAGAATCTCTGGGTGCAATGAAGTAGATGGAGAATATGTGATATTGAATCAACGTCGAAGATTAAAAAATAACTGCCTACCCTGAATGAATCCTGTTTGGTCAGTGGAAATAACAGAGGGGAGAATGAATTCAAGGCGGTGCGCCAGGACCTTTGCCAGAATTTTGACATCTGAATTGAGAAGGGAGATAGGTCGATATGACCCACAGTCAAGAGGGTTCTTGTTTTTTTTAGTATAAGTGAAATGGATGCTTGGCCAAGGGTTGGAGGCAGAAGTTTGGATATGAAAGACTCTGAGAAGACCTAGCAGCAAAGAAAATTGAGGTGAGAATTTCTTAAAAAAACACTGGGCCTGGGGATTTGCCACTCTGCAATGAGTTAATGGCTTGTTTAATTTCAGCTTGGGTGAAAGGCTCTTCCAGAGATGCTTTGGACAGCGTGTCGATTGTAGGAATGGGAAGCGTCTCAAAGAGTCAATCAAGGAGGGGTCTTTGGGAGATTCAGAGTTATAAAGAGACAAGTTATAATTCTGCATTCATTTTTTGTTGATCAGAAGTGATTAGGCTTTATTTTGTGCGGACTTCAGGAATCAAACGTTTAGCAGCTGACTGCCGGAGCTGATGAGCCAAGAGTTTGCTCGCCTTATCCCCATGTTCATATGTAGCATGACGCGATTTAGTCAAGAGATGCTCGGCATGGTGTGTGACCAGGAGGGCTTTTTGAACAGCTTTTGCAATTCAAATTTAAATATCTCTGCGTATGTGAATATCTCGTGCATGTCCGTTCTTAAGTGTTACTAAATATTTGAATTAAATACCTATACGGTCTTTCAGCTGCAGAATCGTAAAAATGAATAAGTTATAAGCACTTGCTTCTTCAACCGCCAGACCCGCAGTTTATGCGGCACACTGAAATCAATACAATATAGCTGATAATTTAGTCTGGTCTTTGTGATAAAATCAACGTCATTGTGAAATAACGTATTATAATCCTATTAAGTGCTTGAAACACTGATGAAAGTCATTCTACACATCATATATTATTATTATTTACACTACATTTCTCAGGCAGAATGACTGTGCCACCCTGAGTATGACGGTGCAAAAAAAAATAAAAACAAATGTGCGTATTCTAAGCTCTGCACAGCTCAATGACCATCGGGACTGATGCTAAACGAAAGCCAGAGACTGTTGCATTCTACAACGCAACGAAGTACGGTGTGGATATCCTGGATCAAATGGCACGGCTGTATTCTGTCAAAGATGGTACTCGCAGGTGGCCTGTGGGTTTTTTTTGTAATGTTTTCGACCTGGCAGCCATCAACGCTTTGGTTTTGTAAAAAGAGTGCACCGGCAACACAATCACTCGGAGGGACATCATTTTGCAGCTAGCCCTGGAGCTTCGGCAGAGACATTTTGTTAAGAGACACGAAAGCCAGCTGGCAAATGCCCCTCAACCTTCAGCCAGCGTTGCGCCCATTGGCACATGGAATAAAAGACAATGTCAGGTTGCTAAATGCAATATAAACAGAACTTTTGATGTCTGCACCCGTTGTGAAAAGGCAAGTCTGTGGCAAATGCACTTGTACAGTTGAAAAGCGTGTTTTCCGCGTAGATTGTTCTTAGAAACTGTAATAGAACTCTGAGCAGACAGACAGCCTTTGAACTCTGTTTCACTCAAAGCGCTTTCACTTTGCATAAGTTATGTTATATTTTTGTTTTATGCTATTTTTATAACTAGTTATTTATGTTTTATAATTGTATATGTGCATACAGCTTTCTACATCTGTTTACACAGAAGTTTATTGTGTAAAGTTTACTTTATTACAGTTTTTCATGTTTATGTATGTATACTCTTTTAAAAAAAAAAATAAGAATAAGGTTTAATTTTCAATGTAAATACATTATTTCTGCTCTGAAAATGTTATGTATGATGTTCATAAATAAAAATATTAAGTTGTATTCGATTGTTTGTTTTTCATTTTCATATCGAAGCCGTTTTAAAATGGAGCCGCACATTTTGCGGGTGCGGCGGTATGTAGTTCGAAATCTCGACGGTTCTAGCGTTAAAGTGCCAAGAGCGGCGGGGTATAAGGTGGCCGGGCAATGCAAGCTCCACGGGATCAAACAGAGGGCAGAAAAAAGTAATCAATTCGAGAAAAAGAATGATGGACAGGAGAGAAGAATGAGTTCTGTCTAGCTGTAGGGAGGAGGAAGCGCCAGGTGTCGCAAATACCATAGTCTAGGAACAGCCGGATTGCTTTGGCGGAGTTAGACAGCAAAAAAGATCTTGGGGAGGAATGATCCATGGCTGGGTTCAAGACACAGTTGAAATCCCCTCCTAGAATGAGATGGTGAGAGTGGATGTCAGGCAGCGAGGACAGGAAGTTCTTAATAAAGTTGCTATCATCCCAATTAGGTGTATACACATTTGCTAAAAATACAGGTATTGAAAAGGTTACTCTTAACTACAGTATATCGGCTGTTTGGGTCTGCCATAGTCTGGGAGGCAACAAAGGGGATATTCTTATTTATTAAAATGGCTGTCCCCCTGGCCTTACCTTGGAAATTAGAATGGAAAAGCTGCCCCACCCTTTGTATGTGAAAGTGGTCAGAAGTGCGTAAGTGCATCTCCTGAAGAAAAGAAATTCCCACTTTAAGCTGTTGGAGGTGTGATAAGATCTTATTATGTTTCACAGGATGGTTAAGACCCTTAACATTCCAACTATTAAAATTAACCAGGCACCCTACACTACAGTTATTCTTATTACTTGATGCCATTATAGTAAAGGCGAGTGAACATATTTAGACAGTAAGGATGACCTGAGAACTGGATCTGACCATATGTGCATATGCACAACCACCATGTATAACCACAGAGAGGGATAGAGATGACCGCTTGAGTGAAATAATAGAGAAGGAAAGAGAGAAGACAGCGGAAAAAATTAAAAGGGGGGAAGTCCACTCTCACTAGAAGCCACCCAATGCCAAACCACCTGTTGCAGAGCCGAGACGAAGCAGATCAGTTTCCAACAAGAGCACAAAAAAAACGACGACAGTGGGGGAGAGATCCCCTGCATTCATCAATTTCTATTTCAGTTCAAAACACAACATATGGGGCAGCGCCTCCTTACCTCAACCCCAGGGACCCGATAATAATATTAAAAAATATAACACTATTATTGTTAGTAATAATTTCTAAATGTTAATAATTTCAGATAGTTATTAAATTCTACCATGTCTTCTATGAACTGAACAATGTGGACGTGAAATGAATGAACTGTGCGGTGGAACAACGGAAATCCAATTAAATGTAAAGCTGAAACGGCTTCAAACTAAACCACTTTGGGGCTCCCAGGTTGAAGCAAGAACACACTATTACCTATATAATACTAGTTCAGCACCCACAAACACCGAGGGATACTCCTATGCACACAAAATAAAGTAATGACAGTAAAGGAGTGTGACAGAAATACAATGATTCTTGGTTGTAAATCTCCCTCACGACCTGTGAGGGTGCTAAGCAGCGAGAACAGAGTTCCTTGGACGGGCTGGTCTGACAGCTGTTTCCCAGGGTTCAAGGGAAGTCGGCCAGCCAGGAAGGGGGCGAGACTCCGTTGCAATAATGCATTGACCCGGAAGGGAAATGATGTGGCAGAGAGGTGGCTGCACTCGTTTACCAAGGGGTCATGTGTGATAGCATAAAAGGGGACAGAGAATCGTAATCTGTTCCTTCGCATTTGGTTTTGCAAAATAAACTGAGAAGGACTGTGAGAGACCCCTGTTTGATTGTCTGTGTGTAATTGTCTTGTTTGTTACACCACAATAGACGGCTAACACGATTCTGTAGCTGTCGCCGAGGGCCAGCACTAAAGCCAGAATAGCACCACTACTGTCACAACTATAACCTGTGTCACCCACCACGAGCACTACTGCACTCACCCAGGACTGGTGACAGTGTGTCTATAATTGTGGGGCAGATAAGTGTTGGGTTATTATTATTATTGTTGGGGTCTGCAAACTTGTTATTGTTTATTATTATTATTATTATTATTATTATTATTATTATTATTATTATTATTATCGGTCACCAGACCTGGATACAAAACAGAATAATAAAGTATTCTTTTCCAAACCGGATTAAACCTGTCTGCCTGTTTCATTACCGCACTGCATAACCCCTGCACCTGCATCCATTAAGCCACTTTGTCACAAGGAGGTACCAATAGTACTAGCTAAATGGATTCATAAGCTGTCAGTATGAACTGCATTGATGAGGGAGGTAACACACTGACAAAGCAGAAAAACTACCAATTTTAAAATACATATTTACGTTAACATTTTCGTTAACATTGTTTATAACATCTGTCTTCGGACAGAGACTGACTGTAGCATAATGCGATTGATTCTAAATTTAGACTCAGCAAAGTCTAAACATAGTTGATTATAGAACACAGGCAATTCGACTTATCAATACACCTGCACAACTTTGGTAAAATAACAATATCACACAATTTGCTGGCAGGTTATTATTATCATTCATTCAAGCGATTAAGAAATGTTCTTTTTCCCACCTGCAACACTCACCTCATTAAAAGCTGCCCAACGTCTAGCCAGGTCAGTGTTAAGGTCAGGGTAGATGAAGACTTTGCTGTCCCTTCTCTCTGGATAGGCGTAGAATCAGCTCCTTCTTTTTAAAGTGGTGAAGCCTCACAATGATGGGCCTCAGCGGTTTAACCTGCAGCGGCCGTGGAGACTCAAAGCTTTCCTCACCAAAGACTTCAAGAATGGCTGAACTCATGAACTCTGTGGGATGCGTGCCCTCCAGTCACTTCGGAACACCAATAATCCAGTCTGCCATAGGCTTCTGTTCTCCAAATCATCAGCCTTATCTTTCAGGACCTTGTTCTCTGTTTCCAGCACCACGCATCGGGCCTCTAAAGCAGTAAGCCGACTGTCTACATCTGTGAGCGAGTACTCCATGTCCCCCAGCCTCTGGCCATATGCAGCCACCTCGTTTCTCACTGTAGTTAAGGAGGAATTAAGCTCAGCATGCAGCTCTGAACCGAGCCTTGCAAATTCAGCACAAATTATGTTCTGGTTCTTCGAGCATGGAACCTGGGCACATACCAGAGGCAGGAGAAAACATTCTTTCAGTGGCTACAGAAACCATTTCAGAGTCCAAAGATGCAGAATCCACCATCGTTGCTTGCTTATTTTTGGATTTAGACATCAAGATACCAGCAGAGGAAATTAACACTGTTTGTATTAAGGTGCTGTTCATAAATGTTCCAGTTGCCAGAAAATGGTTGAAATAATAAGTTTCTGTTAGAGCTGTTCTTGCTTGCGACTACTCCATTGGCACACTAACCGAAAGTCCCCCAATCATATCAAGTTTAACCAAAAGAATAGAGCACCTACGTTTATTTATATATTTTTGTATTTTATTTTGGTAAAGCATGTGTTCAGGAGATGTCCTAATAAGTCTGGACGTGTAATTAAATAGCAGCAAAAAGTGTGAAAAATGCAGGTCATACATAAAGCAGCACTGTTTTTTAATTTGTTAGTGAATCTAGCCCAAAGCCTTACTCATAAACTTTATATTGCAATTCTAGCCTTTATTTGTGGCATTTTGTTTATAGATCAATCGATACAGTTAATGTCCCATCAAGCTGTTTATTAATCTTCTGTTTTGATAACTGGAGATTTTTTTGTGGATACTCAAGTTTTTAGAGTCATTTGGATATGTTTGTTTATCTCTGAAAGACGGGGCAATTCAATGGCTTTCAGTGGCATAGATGCATTAATCCTCACACTTCCATTTAGTGCCTGTTGTACACAAATGTGTGTGTGTGTTTGTATATATATATATATATATATATATATATATATATATATATATATATATATATATATATATATATATATATATATATATATATATATATATATATATATAGTGTGGTTGTCTTTGAACGTAGTTCAAGGGAAGTTGCTACAATAAAAAAAAAACACGGAGGCCGCGTTGGATGACATCATCAACTTACAAAACTGGTCATTATAGAGTGCACATATTACTATGCAAAATGGCATTCTGCACTTTTTGCTAAAGTGTTTGGTACTGTTACTGGTACTGGAAGCCATAAAGTTGCTGGCAACTCTAGTTTTTTATTATTATTTTATTATTAACACAATTGATAGATATTATACATTATACATGCCTGTTTCACAGGATAGCGAAAGTATGGTAAGGCACAGGTTAGCACTGTAAATCCCAGAGGGGCATTGTAAAGCATATTAAAAAAAAACAAAAAAAACATTGCAAACCAGGGTAAACTATGATAAATGCATAGTATAACCATGGGAAAACTGCAAAATGACCATGCAGATTTACTACAGCAACCTTTTATAAATGTCTACAAAATAAAAAAAGAAGAAATAGGATACAAAATCAGTTTGATGTATGACATTGATAATAAAGATAATAAAAGAATGTGTAAACTAAAAGAACAATAAATAATAAGTTAAGAACATATACACATGTATGACCATCCTCAGGGAAAAGGAATATATTATCTTTGAAATAAACTTTGGAATTAAATACATGAAACAAGAATGCATTGCTTTTGTACTTAATTATAAAGTCTTCAGAGCGCAAAGGTAAAACATATTTATTACTCACCCCAAAACAAAGCGTTCCCTGGGTTACTCTTGTTTAAGCAATAAATGAGTACCAATCAATAACAATTTGATTTGATATATAACCTGTTGTGATAAAACTAATCAAAACCACTTATAATGTATATGTGATTATTTGTTTCACCTTTCTTTCATTTTCATAAAAAAAATACTTTTCTTATTGTGATATTAGCACTTTAAGCTTGCTTGGTCTCATTTAATACCTGTTGATAAAAACTTCTTGAAGGGAATTAGAAAATACGAGTATCTGCACACCCCTAATATCCAATATATAAATATATGATGTAGAGAGAGAAGATGGTATAGGGTGCGATACACTAGTAGCTGATATCCACCCCATGAAACAAGACATTTGATGAATTTGCAGGGTTTTGTCAATGGTAGACAAGTTATGCATGATTGTATTTAAATATGTGCTAAGGTTCCCTCATGGTGTTTGTATTTTCTTGCTTGTTGAATTTGCCTCTGCCCTCAGTTGACCATGGTATTAATGGTCTTTCAGGTTGTCTGCTTTTTTACAAATTTTCGTTTTCATTGTATCACCTTCTTTCCCCCGACAAAATTTAATCAGTAGATGTTGCTAAACTACTGGGGTCGCTGTGGCACCATGAGGCAAACCAACCTTGAACTTCCCTCCCTAGCCTGTGTTATCTCAAAGGCCAATGCAGCACTCACTCCCTGTAGGCCATCAGCCAAGATCAGCAATTCAGAGCACCAAGAATTCAAACCATCAAAACTGAATGACTCAGTCCTCAGCCAATGGCCAATCAAAGTCTGATTATTGTGGCATGTGCTGGGTGTAGTTACTAGCTTGATCAAAAACTAAATTGAAATACTTACATGAAAATATAATACTTTGAGTGGATGAGGAATGGGGAGAAAATGTAAATCAGTTTATGAATACAGTAGAGAGTCAATTATCCAAACTAATTGGGACTGATACTAGTTTGCATAATCAATTTGTATGGCTAATCAAACAGGTATTAATAACAATTCCTGTACCTTTAATAATGTATAGAATAAAGTTAACATACACAAGTACAGATTAACCCAATTTTATCCCATGAAGAAAAATAATATATTCCAGTATACGTCAAAGCAATACAAATATATTTAAAATACATGGTAATATATTGTCATCTCTTTCCTAAATATATGCTGTATAGTGCAATATATTTTCAAATATATATTTCAGAAAACATTCAAAATATATTGCAGTACATTCTTACAAGAATACAAGATATATTTTATAGATGGCAGAATTCTAAAATATACTCTGGATTTCATCAAAATATATTGTAATACATTCTAAAAAAAAAAAAAGGCTACTTTGCATGAGGTGGTGTGCCCACACTGTTTCTGTAAGATACACATTTTCTTAGTTGATTTTAACAATTCTTAAAATGTTATCCTGGGTCTAAATGTAATTCCTTTACCAGACATTATATTTTACTAATATAAGCAAAGGAACACTCGTATATTGCAGGTTTGATTTATTATTAAGTTGTATTTATCCTTTCCTAAAGAAGTTTAAAACTTTATATTATCACACACAAGTCATTATTGTCTTTACACAAAACAACATAATTTAATTAGCATATGGCCAGAATGGGGCATACTGGGACCAAGCAACTGGACTTTCTATCGACTCTGAAGGACAAGTGGACTGTTCTGTTCCCCTTTTTGGACTTTAACCCTTGAGTTATTGTTTCCCTTTCTGTGTACCACCATCCTGTCCTGTCTTGGGTAAGTGTGATGTGTTATTGTATAGTGCGTGTGAGTCGTTTGGTGTGACCTCCCTGTCTCTCACCCACTGTGTGTGAAATACCCTGACCTGTTATGCTCTGCAGCTGTATTGGTTGGATGAATAAAACTTGGTTGATTTAAAGGTGATATGCAAAGGAATTGGAACATTTCCTGTAATTTTCACAGTTGTTGCTTTACTTAATTATATTTGTGGGTATGGTTTCCTTTCTTTAAAAAAAGTATATATATATACTACTGTGATAAAGAGAGAAAGGATCAATGCTGTAAATCTCCCTCCCAACCAGAAAGGACATTGTGTAAAGGAGAGGGTATGCTGCCTCCTAGATGTGCCACCTTGATGGTAGGTGGAAACCGGAAGGTAACCATATTAGGAGGAGCGCGTAGTTGCAAGTACTCAGGACGATTCCATTGCAGTGAGCTGAGGGGCAGCCCTCTATTGGAGAAACCATAGCGACAAGTTGATTGCAGGGAGGAGTTTGCTGGGTACAAAGGGAAGCAGCTATGTCAGTACCTACCTTTGCCATGAGAGAATGAGCCACCGGCCGGAGCTGTTCTTGTTTTGCTTGGTGTTACATGCTGTCTGTGTTTTTGTCTTTACAGTGGAGGAGTAGGAGCAAGGGGCTGCAACCACTGAGCCAGCACAATCCCCGGAGCACTTCCCTCACAGCACGGCACCTATCACTCACCACAATCCCTGAAATAACAGAGCACAGTTTTCGTGCATGGAGGATCGAGGATTAGGAATGTTTTTCTTTTGTTATTTTTGGTTATTCTGTTTTTGGACTTTATCAATAAATCATGGATATTTTGGGAGAATCTGGATTGGACATTGTAATTATTGGACCACGTCACTCGCATCCTATCACAACTACCTTTAATCCCTTTTTTTTTAGCCGCGTATCTGAATCGCCCGAAGCTCAGAAGACAAACTGCAATTCATCACTTGGGCACGAAGGCAAGGCCTGTGACGTTGAGGCTGTGATTTAGAAAGCGCAATGTCAACTGAAGAAGTATTTGATAGTCTGTATATTTCTTGCCATAGCAAAATGGATGTCCCTTATGAAACGGACCATAGAATAAACAACGGAATAAACAATGGAAAGTGAGACTGAGTCTGTGTCTGAGGACGACGGAGCAGCTTGTTCTGATATCAGCACAGACCGATGGTAAGCGTATTTGTAAAGTATTGCTTTGACGAGAGAAGGTTTTCTAAAGTTTCCCCAAAAAAACAATGAGAAAACAGGGCCCTGAAAAAGCCATAATATAATCTAGGTACATTGATAGATAGCTAGATGGACATGTAAAATATCTAAAAAGGCTGAAAATCTGTCTCTGAAAAGTTTCTCAAAATCACGGTGTAGTCGTGATAAATTTATTAAAATTCACAGAAACAGAGTAGGTGTTGTGTGAAATCAATAGTATTAAATTTCGACTACACTTCTTAAAACAAAAAAGTATGCTTATAGACAGTAAAATGCATACATTTAAAATATTTACAATGATTTTAACATCAACGCAAACTGTGATTCAAGCCTTTAACATCCTATAAATTACATCACAGTGAAGAGTTTGTCAAGAAACCTGGAAAATCATCTAAAAAAAAAGTTTGTTTTAAAACTATAATACATATTTGTACATTCATATTGGAAAGCTAAACCATGTTAGTTAAATTAACGGTAATATTACAAAACTGTTAAAGAAACAGGTGTTTCTGTGGAGTTTGTGTAGAGATGCCCACTGCACAGGAACGCTTGTTGCCACAAATACCCAGCAGTGCTAGAAAGGTTAGGGTCTGCTCAAGGAAACCTGTCTTGCAGTGCATCACACAGCACCAGGGGTTCTGGGAGAACTGCTTGAATGTATATGTACTAGAAGCTTGTGCCTACGAGTATGTGCTGCAAGAAGGCCACTTGGGAGACGAGGAGCACCAGCTTGACTAAGTACTTATTGCAAAGTATCCAAATTTTATTAAAATATTAATACTTTTAAATGTTATTGAATGATAAATGAAGTTTCTAACTAAAGTTTGGGAGGATGATCAGACACCAATCGCCGTGTCACCAAACGGAATCATTCAATTTACAGATTATAAATACCCTCTTCACTTACCTCTCATTTGTGTTTCGATTTCATCATACATGCACGTATCATGGACAACATTCTGGATTATACCGTTTTGTCGGATGATGATCTGTTTGCCGTTTCCCCGGAGCCTCGATCCACTCAACCAGCTCAACCAGCCTTTCCCGGGCCTACTCCATGACAACTTCGGTTGGCGGTATTTACCACTCCAAACTTCTCTGCCCAGATGTCTGCTTCACAAGATCCCTTGCCTTTTCCCTGTCGCCCAGCACAACAACCTGCTCACCGTAGCTTCCGCCTGGCCACTCGTTTCTCTGCAACTCCTGACATCAGAGATTGGGCGATCCCCAGGCTCCAGCATTATAGTCGTAGCAACAACATCCCATTCAAATCTACAGCTGGTAAGGAGAATTTGTTTATCATCAGCATCCTTCCCGCCGCAGGTGCTATGACGACAGCACAGATCGTCACTTTCCAGCTTGCCCCCAGTGTTGCCAAGTCTCATGACAAAACAAGCCCAACCCATGTCAGTGTGGGTGTTTATACAAATTCCAACCCGCGACTCTCTTATTGTAAGCAGACTTGGCAACACCTCGCCCCGCACCCACTGCATCTCCACAAAGCTCGTCTACATCCGGAAAACACCGAAGGCGGGACCTCCACAACACCTCTCAATCAAAGGCTCATTCAGCAGTTCCTGAGCATTTGGATTCAGAGACTCTTTCACAGTCAGGAGCGGATGCTCCACGATCCATCCCAGAGTTTCAGCGTCCACCACTGTCGTTCAACAAACTCCCCTGTACCTCCAACCATAACCTTTCAGGTTACCTCCCCTCTCACTACAGGCCCCCACAGTGACCTCCCTGGCCACTATGGGCATCCAGCAGGCCCCCATAGTTGCCCCTTCTCTGTCAAATGCTTTTCTTCCTTCTGCCTTTCCAGTTGCGGACTTTAACAAGGCCCCACAGCACCCTTCCATTCCTTACCTCAAACGGTTGCCTAGCAGGGCCGCTCTTTTCCGTCCACTCTTCTATCCTTCCTAGTGGTCCTCCAACCTTAATCTTTTAGGTTACCCCCCCTCACTGCAGGCATTGACCTCCATGGCCAGTATGAGCGTCCAGCAGTCTTCCATAGTGGTCCCTTCTCTGTGAAATGCTTTTCTTCCTTCCTTCGGCTCATCAGCAGTTCTGAGCATTTGGATCCAGTTTCACAGTTAGGAGCAGCTGCCCCCGTGAACTATCCCAGGGTTTCAGCACCCGCCACTGTCGTCCAACAAGCCTCCCCTGTACCTCCAACTATAACCTTTCAGGTTACCCCCCCTCCTCACTGCAGGCGTCGAGCAGGCCCCAATAGCAGTCCCTTCTCCTTCAACTATAACCTTTCAGGTTACCCCCCCTCCTCACTGCAGGCGTCCAGCAGGCCCCCATAGCAGTCGCTTCTCCTTCAACTATAACCTTTCAGGTTACCCCCCCCTGCTCACTGCAGGCGTCCAGCAGGCGTCCATAGCAGTCCCCTCTCCTTCAACTATAACCTTTCAGGTTATCCCCCCTCCTCACTGCAGGTGTACAGCAGGCACCCATAGTGGTCCCTTCTCTGTCAAATGCCTTTCTTCCTTTGGCTCATTCAGCAGTTCCTGAGCATTTGGATCTAGAGACTGTTTCACAGGCTGCTCCCACAATCCATCCCAGAGTTTCAGCGCCTGCCACTGTCATCCAACAAGCCCCCTGTACCTCCAACTAACCTTTCAGGTTACTCCCCCCTCCTCACTGCAGGCATTCAGCAGGCCACTGCAGTGACCCACCTGGCCATTATGGGCATCCAGCAGGCCCCCATAGTGACCCCTTCTCTGTCCAATGCCTTTCTCCTTCTGCTTTTCAGCTGCAGGTTTTAACAGGGCCTCACAGCCCCTTTCTATTATATACCTCAAACGGCCGCCCTGCAGGGCCCCACTTTTCTGTCAACTCTTCCCTCCTTTCCAGCGGTCCAGCCCTGGTTCCTTTTCCTTTCCAAACTTGCAGCAAGCACCTACTTTTTTACCTCCACTTTGGGTTCCCAGCAAGCCCCCTCAGTAGGTTCCATGTCCCACCTCAGCCGGGCCCAACTTTCTTTTCATCTTCCTTCCCCATGGCCACGGGCGTCCAGCAGGCCCCCATAGCCGCTTTCTCCTCCTACCCTGCCTTCTCAGCCGACGCCCCCTAATTCACCCAGAACTCCAGTTTTTCCATAACCACCCTGTACTTCCTCCCTCCGCAGTGTCTGGTTAGCATTTAAAATCATGCCCATTGATCCTGCGCTCTGGCATCTCTTCGGAGTACAGTGGTGGTCCAAATTTTACTTTTCTGTTCACCTGACGTTTGGCTGCAGAAGCAGCCCAAGATATTTGATACCCTGTGTGACAGAAATACAATTGTTCTTGGTTGTAAATCAACCTCCCGACCTGTGAGGGCGCTAAGCAGCGAGAACAGAGTTCCTTAGATGAGCTGGCCTGACAATTCTTTCCCAGGGTTCAAGGGAAGCCAGGAAATGGGCGAGACTCCATTGCAATAATGCATTGACCCGGAAGGGAAATGACGTGGCAGCTGCAGATTGGAGAGGCGGTTGCACTCGTTTATCAAGGGGTCATGTGTAACAGCATAAAAGGGGGTGGAGAATTTGTTCCTTTGCTTTGGTTTGTATTAGAACCTAGAAGGACTGTGAGAGACCCCAGAGAACGTAACAGTTTCGTGAGTGTTTTGTTTGTTTTTGTTTGTCAGTAATTTATCTTGTTTGCAAATTGCCAGACGGCTAACACGTTTCCAGAGTTGTCGCCTTGGGCCAGCACAAAGCTGGAACAACACTTCAGCACTGTCACGAAATAAACTTGTATCACCCACCATGAGCACTACTGCATGAACCCAGGACTGGTGACCATGTCGGTATTGTTGTGGGGCATATACTTATTGTTTATTGTTTAGGGTCTAGAAGCCCGTTATTGTCTACCCCGTGCAGTACACATTGCTGTGTATTGCCGGGGGATTATTGTTACTGGTCACCAGACCTGGATTAAAATAAAGCACACTTTCCAAGCTGGATTACAAGGCTCTGTCTGTTTAATTACAGCACTGCATCACTTCTGCACCTGTTCCCACTAAGCCACTTTGTCACACCCTGTCAGAAGCACTGTGCTGGATCCTCCTTAACAACTGCCGGATTCCTTTTCTGCTGCATCTCCTCGATTTTCTTCTCCATGCCTTCCCTGCCCAGAAAATAACGATCCTCAAATCATTATTTTCAAATCTCGGCACCAGAAAAGACCTTGGGTTCTCTCACTTCCATCGGGTTTCTAAGCATCACCCTGGATTCTCAATCTTTTTCAGCTTATTATTTCCACCTTTCTGTCCAGTCCCCCTCCTACCAAGTGTAATCTTCTGTCCCTCCTAGGCCATTTAAACTACACCATGAGGATAATTCCTCAAGTAAGAGCTTTCATCTCCAACCTTCTTTTCCTGATCCCTTCTGTCAATTCCCTTAACACTGTCATACTTTTGGATCCTTTTTGCCATGAGGAACTCCTACTACTAAAGAATGGAATGGCATTACATTCTTTTACAACGACTGTCTCCTGCTCCACGAAGACATTCAGCTGTTCACAGATGCAGCTCCCTCTCTCGGCTTTGGAGGATACTACAAGGGAAAATGGTTTTCTGCTCCATGGCCCGAAGAATTCAGCACCATTCCTATACCCGATCACTCCTTGTCATTTTTGTATCCGGTCACTGTATGGGGGGTCCTTCTGGGCCTAAAAATCAATTTAAATCCACTCAGATAATTCAGCTCCAAATCATTAACAAAGGTCGTACATCCTCCCACCATACAATGAGAATATTCAGAAGGATTACCTGGTTATCTTTTACTCATCAGTTCATT
Organism: Acipenser oxyrinchus oxyrinchus; assembly: GCA_030684275.1. Taxonomy (NCBI): domain Eukaryota; kingdom Metazoa; phylum Chordata; class Actinopteri; order Acipenseriformes; family Acipenseridae; genus Acipenser; species Acipenser oxyrinchus. The sequence goes on from CM060249.1 coordinate 54,446,458, forward strand.
CTCAGAGCTCAACACATTCCCAGCCACCTGAATGTAATTGCTGATTCCCTTTCTCATTTCCAAATGCAGAGATTGAGAGCATTAGCTCCCAAAGCCGACCTCCTGCCAACTCAGATTCGTCCCCTTTCAGACCTGACATTCCTGTGAGCCACCCACTGCATTCTTTGGTTCTGCAGGCTCAAGAAACAACTCTTCTCAGCATCGCTCCCCGCTCACTGCAAACATACTGGTAATCCTGGAATTGCTTTAAGATTTTTCACATTACCTTCAACATTCCCTTCCCTTCATTTTCAATGCCTGTAGTATCATCCTTTATTATTTCCCTTAAGAATAGAGCTATAAGAGTTTTGCTGCTGAGCACTTCTCCTGTCACCCCTTGTGGTGGAGTGTCCCGCCCCTATATATTTATTTATTATTATTTGTATTTTTGCTTGCGGCGCAGATAAAAGCGCCGCGTATTTATTGTTGATTTTATAATTTAAAAACCTTGTGAGGATGTGTGGCTGATCAGCTACTGATTATTTAACGAGCTGACAGTCACGCATCCTTACTAAACTCGTGCAGACTGTGGCCGAGGGGTAATAAGATAATTAACAGCTAGTTAACCCCTCGGCAGGAGTATAAGAACCTGCAGCTGTCCGTGCTGCGGGGAGGAGGGTACAGAGGAGAGTACTGGGAGCAGAGAGAGCGAGGAGAGAGAAAACAGTTAAGAACAATTGCTATATGTAAATATACTTGTTTCTGTTTATTTGTTTGGCCAACGCGCCTTTTTGTTTTGTGTTTTGTTTGTTTAAATCTTTTGGTTTATTGATTTAATAAATTCAGCTGAACGCCGTTGCGTTCAGTTTCACCCGCCCATCCACTGTTTTGGTTCAGTTACTTCCTGGTCCATGACATCACCACACCTCACCACTGCAAGCCATCCTGCCACACCCCTTCAGAACCAGAGCAGCTACTTTAGCTTCTCGCCACGGAGTTCCAGACTCCCTTATCAAACAGTTAGGTTGCTGGTCCTCCAGTGTTTACCAAGTTTACATTAGGTCAAATATTAAAAATGCTTTTACTACTATGTGCTCTTAAGCGTTAGTAGCTTGCCCGGAGGATGGGCAATCAGATCAGCCATGGATTCCCAGAGGTTTATTTCCCAAATGGGGTTTTGCTTTCCTCTCCTGCGTGCTGACAATCATTTGTTAAAGGCTGGCTAAACCTTCAAGTGGGCTATAACTAGTACTACTCGTGGCATTGAGACCGTCTTGTTCTTTTTGGGGGTCTTTGCCTCTTCCAGTCGGCCAGGCAGCGAGCCCTCAAACCAAGTTAGGTTTGATGCCAAATGAATGTGTATATATAACATACTTCTCTGTAAAATTGCATACGCTGCATTCTCCTCAATAAATATTTGTACTAAAACATTTTGTGATTGGTGTCTGTCCCCAACTACAGAAATACATTTGTAATGTGACAAAGTTGGTCCTTCTTTGCGTACTTTGTTTACAAGTATGAGCGGGGACAACACAATAGACACAACAAGTGTAAGTTTATTTTAAACAGAATGTTACCTGCGTGTTTATTTTCAAGGGAAGTCCAATAATCAGAGTCGTAATGTTAATCCAGAGTTCGCAAACAATCAGGTAGTCATCCAAAATAGGGTCAAAACAGCCAACAGGGTTATCCAAACAGTCCAGAGTCATACACAATAATGCAATCCAGAAATCAAAGGAACACACCAAAAACCTCTCAAAACACAGCACCAAACTCCTTCTACTCCCCTCTCACTGTGGTGCTGTCAGTTTGCTCCTTTTATAGGGCTGGTCATTACCCTTGATCACCTGCAGGTGTGCTGACATACCTTAATTACCTGATAAGGATCCTGGGTAGTGTAGTTTGTGGTGGACGACCATTTTGTGAACTGTAGTCCTATTGGGACCTCCATTTTGTGAAAGGACAAAGTCCTAACAAAATCTCTGCCCTCACATATCTCCCATTCAGGACCATGCCCTGAGGTTTATCACAGTATGTTAAGACATATTGAGCGATTTTCATTAAACTTTTTCTAATCCTGCACCTGTTTTTTTTACCCAATAAGAAAAACAACACTGTGTCAATAACTATTTCAGGTTGCTAATTTAAGAGTTCATGTAAGTTCTAATGTTTCTGTTTGATCGTGAAATTGAGTAGGTTTTTCCTTTTTCAAAAAAGTGTGATAAATTTAGCATGGCAGAAAACAATTTAGTAATTAGGCCTAAAAGTCTGTTTAAATATACACTTTTTAGACTTCTCAGACAGTATCTAGTGTGTGTATATATATATATATATATATATATATATATATATATATATATATATATATATATATACAGTGCCTTGCAAAAGTATTCAGACTCCTGACCAATTCTCTCATATTACTGAATTATAAATGGTACATTGAAATTTTGTTCTATTTGATATTTTATTTTTTTAAACACTGAAACTCAAAATCAATTATTGTGAGGTGACATTGGTTTTATGTTGGGAAATATTTTTAAGAAAAATATAAAACTGAAATATCTTGCTTGCATAAGTATTCAACCACTGTGCTGTGGAAGTTCCCAGTTTACACCGGGAACTGCCCTAACGAGGACACAATTACCTTACCACCTGTGAACCATTAAAGTTGCTGTCACATTTTCTGGATAAAAACCCCACTGTTGAAGGATCATTGGTCAGGCTGTGAATCTGAAGGAAAATGAAGACCAAAGAGCATTCTACAGAAGTTAGAGATAAAGTAATACAAATGCATAGATTAGGGAAAGGGTAATATCCAAGTGTTGAATACTTATGCAAGCAAGATATTTCAGTTTTATATTTTTCTTAAAAATATTTCCCAACATATAACCAATGTCACCTTACAATAATTGATTTTGAGTTTCAGTGTTTTAAAATAAAATATCAAACAGAACGAAATTTCAATGTACCTTTTGTAATTCAGTAATATGAAAGAATTGGTCAGGGGTCTGAATACTTTTGCAAGGCACTGTATATATATATATATATATATATATATATATATATATATATATATATATATATATATATATATAGATATATATAGATATACAGTACTGTGCAAAAGTTTTAGGCAGGTGTGAAAAATGCTGTAAAGTAAGAATGCTTTCAAAAATAGACATGTTAATAGATTATATTTATCAATTAACTAAATGCAAAAGTGAGTGAACAGAAGAAAAATCTAAATCAAATCCATATTTGGTGTGACCACCCTTTGCCTTCAAAACAGCATCAAGCATCAATTCTTCTAGGTACACTTGCACACAGTTTTTGAAGAAACTCGGCAGGTAGGTTGGCCCAAACATCTTGGAGAACTAACCACAGTTCTTCTGTGGATTTAGGCAGCCTCAGTTGCTTCTCTCTCTTCATGTAATCCCAGACAGACTCGATGATGTTGAGATCAGGGCTCTGTGGGGCCATACCATCACTTCCAGGACTCCTTGTTCTTCTTTATGCTGAAGATAGTTCTTAATGACATTAAGCTGTATGTTTGGGGTCGTTGTCATGCTGCAGAATAAATTTGGGGCCAATCAGATGCCTCCCTGATGGTATTGCATGATGGATAAGTATCTGCCTGTACTTCTCAGCATTGAGGAGACCATTAATTCTGACCAAATCCCCAACTCCATTTGCAGAAATGGAGCCCCAAACTGCAAGGAACCTCCACCATGCTTCACTGTTCCCTGCAGACACTCATTCGTATGCGCTCTCCAGCCCTTCGCTGAACAAACTGCCTTCTGCTACAGCCAAATATTTCAAATTTTGACTCATCAGTCCAGAGCACCTGCTGCCATTTTTCTGCACCCCAGTTCCTGTGTTTTCCTGCATAGTTGAGTCAAGCTTGGCCTTGTTTCCACGTTGGAGGTATGGCTTTTTGGCATAAGTCTTCCATGAAGGCCACTTCTGACCAGACTTCTCCGGACAGTAGATGGGTGTACCAGGGTCCCACTGTTTTCTGCCAGTTCTGAGCTGATGGCACTGCTGGACATCTTCCGATTGCGAAGGGAAGTAAGCATGATGTGTCTTTCATCTGCTGCAGTAAGTTTCCTTGGCCGACCACTGCGTCTCACGTTCCTCAACGTTGCCCGTTTCTTTGTGCTTCTTCAAAAGAGCTTGGACAGCACATCTGGAAACCCCTGTCTGCCTTGAAATTTCTGCCTGGGAGAGACCTTGCTGATGCAGTATAACTACCTTGTGTCTTGTTGCTGTGCTCAGTCTTGCCATGGTGTATGACTTTTGACAGTAAACTGTCTTCAGCAACCTCACCTTGTTAGCTGAGTTTGGCTGTTCCTCACCCAGTTTTATTCCTCCTACACAGCTGTTTCTGTTTCAGTTAATGATTGTGTTTCAACCTACATATTGAATTGATGATCATTAGCACCTGTTTGGTATAATTGTTTAATCATACACCTGACTATATGCCTACAAAATCCCTGACTTTGTGCAAGTGTACCTAGAAGAATTGATGCTGTTTTGAAGGCAAAGGGTGGTCACACCAAATATGGATTTGATTTAGATTTTTCTTCTGTTCACTCACTTTGCATTTAGTTAATTGATAAATATAATCTATTAACATGTCTATTTTTGAAAGCATTCTTACTTTACAGCATTTTTCACACCTGCCTAAAACTTTTGCACAGTACTGTATATATATATATATATATATATATATATATATATATATATATATATATATATATATATATATATATATATATATATATATACTGTATATACATACAGATCACTCCTTGTCATTGTACGAGATGTATCCGGTCACTGTATATGTAGGTATGTATGTATGGATGTATTTACATGGGGTCGGATCTTTACATATATAAAAAAGGTTTAACATGTTATAATTCATGTTTAGAAGACAAAAAAAAGGAAAAAAGAAAAGATTTCTCAGATACTTTGCATATCGCAGATTTGTACTGTGGGTGTTTGGCATCATGGGCTGACATAACAGTGTGATTTTGCCAGCATGTGTGGTGACGAAGATTAAAGACACCATCACATCTGAGACATATGTTGGATTTAAATATTCTGTATATTAGTTAATATTTGTACTATACAATATCAAAGTTCTGATTAATATGTATAGATGTTTTTGTTAGATGTTACGATTTAAAACATGTATTTTACTGTATGTAATAAATCTGTTTAAAGATAATATATTTATGAATTATGTAATTCACCATGAGACTGTGTACTATATGTTTTGGACAAACCTCTCGACATTGTGATTGTTGAAGTTTTAGCCATGTGTTTTCCTCTAAATGTATTTGAAATTAACTTTTACAAATACTTTCTTTTTTTAAGAAAATGGGACCTGTGTTTGAGTTTTTAATTTGTTGTATTGATTAAAATTAATTGTCCCTAGGGAGATGCAAGACCGAAACAATGTGCCTCCACCTTCCTCTATCCTTTTGCTGCACATTCTGCCTCACAGTTTGAGGGTGAGAGACCAGGTGTAAGGGCAGTCAGTCTGTTCCTCCTGGTTCAGGGTTGGTTGTAAGGCTAAGTTATAAAACAACCTCATAAAACAACAGAAGTTATACAAACTGCAACAATAAATGCCAATACTGATTACAATTTTTCAAATTAAATTGTAATATTTTGAATTACAATGTAAAAAAGTAAGCATGTATAATTAAAAACCAAGAAACAAATGTATTTGTTTCTTTAACAAATTTATTAAACTCAAATGTTTAAAAGAAACTCCTGAATCGACTGTATTGTTGAACAACCAGCTCACTCTTCTCAGCTCGATCAAACTGTGTTGTTAATGGTTCGGGAACGGCTGTACTGACTTCCAGTGCCACCTGTGCATGTGAGATATACGGCACTCAGACGCAGCACTTCTTCCCAAAGCATTGCAACATAGTCTGCAAGAGTGAACATGTATCATTGATACAGTATAGATTTTAAATATTGAACACAAGTCTAAAAGTTGGTAAACAAACCAGAGGAACAATGAAGAGCAGCACTCCCCACATGTTCCCCTGGTTTGGTATAAACATTTGGACTTCCATTTACTATTTTTGTATTGGAGCAGAGCACCCAATTTACTGTAATTTACAATAATTACTTGGGTTCAGAGTGCACCTTACTTCCTTCTATTTTAGTTAGATTTAAAATATATTTCCACATTTATTTTATTTTAATAACATTCTTAAATGCTACACGAAATTAAAAGAATTAGAATATATTACCATATGTAATGGAGACTTTCACTTTCTTCACAACTCATTGTCCTCCTTTGTACTTTGGATAGGAGATTGACCACTCTGCTGTTTCCCTTGATTTGTCACCAGTTGCACTCGTCTACTGTTTTCATTAAAATGTAAAGCAGCTAGGTGACAGCTGAAAATAAAAAAAAAACAACTTGATAAAAAGCTGTTGGATGAAAAGCTTCTCTAATTCAATAAATTTTCCCCCATTCCCACCAAAACTATCCACAATTAAATATATGCTTAGGATTATTGCAGTTACAATTGCAGTAGTTCATACTAGTCATAAAGTTTGGCATTATGAAGTATACCTGGCCTGCATCGGTGGGTAAAAGAAATGTGTCGACTTGGGTGCAAAGAAGCAGATCATTTTGTGCAATGACTCTACAGCTGATGTCTGGTGGTTTGGTGACAATTTGGCTATGTCATTACACAACCTTGTATCCCAAACTATGTACTGCACTGCTTTGTGAGTGCTTGATCCTAGGAAAATGTAAGAGCGTGGAAATGTATATAATTTTAAATAATATAAAGCTTTTTTTTATTTATCAAATTCTAGGTTTAACATTTGATAAACTATTTTAAATGATGTTATCCTTACCTCTTTTGATCCAATTCCTGTCATCCAGTTCCCCATGCTGACACTGGGGGAACAGGTCACCCTCATGGAAGTGGATATCCAACACATGGTTAGCCATTGACCTCTATTTTTTAATGACCAGGTCAGGATTGCAATCTCTTGTTGTCGCACATCAATATACATGGTTGACAATGGATAGGATCCAGTCTCTAATGGTGTGGTATTCCTTTCAGCCGGAGATAGCCAGAAGCTTCTTTGTAATATCTTAACCCCGCAAAAATATAAATACTTAATTATACAAACTTCTATAATGTGTGTGTTCAATTCAGTTTAACCTTAATTTAAACTACAACCTTTGGAAATATGCCAGCAGTCATATAACAGGACACTTGGTTCTCATTAACTTCCTAATGCTGATATGTCAGTCTGTCACTATCTGTTTCACTTCCAAATGGTTTTGGTGTAGCTTTGCCATGCATCTTTTCAGTCCTTCAAGTTCCATAGCATTGGAACTTGTTGTTTCATTTGACTGAAAAAAATAACCAATCTGTTTAATCCAGGAGCATATTATTTCTAAGAGCTGACTATTGATTATTATTATGATGATTATAATATTAGGCAGCCCGATACCTTGTTTTGGATGCTAAATGTACACCTCATTTTAAATGTCCTTCTACATTCCAAGGTTTGAACTTTGCCTTATACCCTATGATTAAAATAAGTGAACACATTAAATTATTAAGGTACTAACACAATCACTTATTTTATATTAATATCAGCTGAAGTTGATAGTAGTACTGTATATGTTCTGGTAAATGTTATGAAATATCTGTACCTGAATCAGCTGCAGTTCCAGAACCTTATTCTTTTGTATATCCATCCAGGCAAACTAAAACTCTGGTGCTTTCAGTTGGTCTACTGCCGAGGCTGCTGTGGCCACTGACTGTGTACGAGGTTTCTTTGACAACAGCATAGAAGCTGGAAGCTTTAATCAGTTCATACATCAGGAAATGCTTGGGAGTTCCACGCTGCCTCAGCAGAGTGGGACTTTATGGTAAAGGAATACTGCAGCTACCAGTCTCCGCTCTAACTGAGGAGTTAAGTGCGCCAACGTCCGACTGGAAATGACATGAGTAGAGACACGCGACAAATGCGTAAGGGAGGCAGCACCTGTGTTGGAAACTGGAAGAAAGTGGGCGGCAAAGAAAACTGTGGAAGATGCAAAGGCTGCCCTTCGAATTGGTGATATCATGGGGCAAGTTCAGCATGGAAGAGGGGGTCTTGGTCTCAGTTCAGCTCCTCCTACATGGCACAAGGCAGCCCCAGCTCAACGGAGGAAGATGGTAGTCAACGAGGTGCAAAAGCAGGAGGAGAGGATGAGGTGCATAAAGGCCATTTCCCAGGCCAAGCAGGGAGAATGGATGAGAAGGGAGAGTGTGGAACAACGCAAGATTGGCTGGCAAGCCCTATGGTCAATGGAACAGAGCAGGATCAGTTTCCTTATAAGGTCAATATATGATGTTCTCCTATCACCACAGAACCTAAACCTCTGGGTAGGAGAGGATCCCTCATGTCCTTTGTGTTCATCACCTGCAACATTAAGGCACATTTTGACAGGATGTAAGGTGGCTCTTAGCCAAGGATGGTTTACTTGGTGCCATGACCAGGTGCTGCGATGTTTGGCCTTAGCATTGGAAGACAAGCGTAACATGACAAATAAGTTGCCACCAGTTCTATCAAAGCATTGCACACAAAAGACAACATTCCTCTGCCCAGGAGAGCAACCACCAAGAAAAGGTGTTAAAACCAAGCCTCGCCCAGGACAACTGGATGCTGCAAGAGACTGGAAAATACTGGCAGATGTTGGTCAACGGCTTATTTTTCCACCGGAGATTGCCACCGCAAACCTTCGACCAGATATTGTCTTGTGGTCTGGATCAGCACGCCTTGTTCACCTGGTAGAGTTAACAGTGCCATGGGAGGATGCTGTAGATGAGGCGTATGAGAGGAAGAAACTGCGGTATGCTCAACTAGCCGCTGAAGCGGAACAGCGAGGATGGAGAGTCCAGGTTTACCAAGTGGAGGTCGGATGTCAAGGATTTGTGGTACAATCTACAACCCGGTTTCTCAGAGACATCGGATTCAGTGGCGAAGAGTTGCGTCGCACAGTGAAGAATTTATCTGAAGCAGGAGAGAGGAGCAGCAACTGGCAGTGGTTGAGACGGAAAGATTCTGGCTAGGGATCTCAAGCACAATAGAAAGAAAGAAAGGCTGATGTACGGGTAAGTAAGCTGGGCTGATTTGAGTGGGTGGCGGAGGGGGGTGATGCTGGGATGCCAGAATCACCGTCGAGTCCTCTTGAGGTGTCATGGGCTAGTCGACGAAACACCGAGGATGGAAGGTGCCCACTTGAAAACCCCAGAGATGTACCCTACTTAGGTCAATCCAGACGGTTGTCATGCTGATGCACTGGGGAGACCGCACTGTGTTTGATCCCCGGAGCCAGCATCGCAGCCGTTGTGTGTGCTGATGCGCTAGGGAGGCAAATAAGCTGATCCCTGGAACCAGCATTACACTTCAGCCATCAACTCCAGGCAGAAGGATATCTACATCATCATATGGAAGGAAACGCAAATGGATGGCGACACAGATGGATCACCTTAGTTTACTGTAAAGCTACGTCTTAGTTGGTGCTTAAGTTTTAACATCTACTCTCATGTAATGGAAATCTTGTCTATCTCTATTACAGGTTTTTATATATATATATATATATATATATATATATATATATATATATATATATATATATATATATATATATATACAGTATATACTGTGAATATATATATTTTGAAAGTGTAGGTAGAAATCCTGTCAGACACATCCGCTTCCTTTGAGACTATGTCTATGCTAAGAGTGAATCCATGAAAAAAATTTACTTATACTTTGTCAAACTTCTTTTTTTTTAATTAGTAGTTGCCAATTGATTTTACCACGTCTTTCTCCCAATTTGAAATATGCAATTGTATTTTAGGCTCAGCTCACCGCTGCCATCCCTGCGCTGACTCGAGAGCAGCGAAGATGAACACACGCTGTCCTCCAAAGCGTGTGCTGTCAGCCGACCACTTCTTTTTACTCAGCAGGCCTGTCATGCAGTCAACCCAGAGCTACAGGAAATGCAAAGCAATAAATTATCTGCAGCCGGTGATCACACTAATTGCATTTATCTTTTCTGGTTACACTTAAGGCAAGAGTGTGGTGTAATTTTATAATTGTGGGTATCTGTTGTATATAACCTAGGAACTGGTATTACATTAATTGCTTTTCCACAAGGTAACATGCTCAGGTAGTTTAATATATGGTTTGATACTCACTCCTGTCCTAATTTCCTTACATTGAGGATGTGTCTGACTGGGCTCTAGGATAACTTTCTTACACTATTTGTTTATGGTAAGTCTGGAGGAAGCCCTGAGTGAGAGCATTGAGATTGCCTTGCTTTGGGACCAAACATTTCAAAAGTTCCAGATTCTGGATCCCACAGTTTATTTGCTTTTCAAGCATAACCCCTGTAGTTTGAAACTGTGTGGTCTTGTACTATTAGTTTGTTTACAGAAGTGAACTGAACCTATAGAAGCGCCGCAGGCTTGCATTCCTCCTCCCTGGTTAACTCTATGGGTGATTCTTGCAGGAAAGAAAGCTGTGCCTTCACTTCTGTTGCCAAGGGGCTTTATTCAAATTATTCTGAGTCAATCACGCTAACATTCTGTTAGAACAGGCTTCCCAGCAATACAGGGAAACAACAGAGGGTGTTCAACAGTGGACTTCAAAAAATATTAATTTAGGTTAGCTTTTGAGAGGATGGCTTTAACATGGAACAAGTATTTCTTTTTTTAATCTGTATTATTATTATTATTATTATTATTATTATTATTATTATTATTATTATTATTATTATTTTACATGGTGAATGATACATTTCCTATACACTTCAGTGTTTTACAGTCTTATTATCCACAGTGGTGGTGTGAGACCAGTGTGTAGTAAGATTAACCGTGTATAATAAATTTGATGATAAAACTGCTAACCTCAATTTTAAAAACAAACTATACTACCAGTACTGTCAATACCAAAGTAAGGAACAACGGCCTGCAGTTTTATCGACAGAAGATAGGGAGATATGTGTGAATAATACAAGTACTGTACCCTTAGATAAACAATAAAGGACATAGATTTAGTAAGAAATTACCTCAGCCATATGCACTCTGTGGGATTTCAAGCAGTGTAGACTGATAATGGCCCTCACAAAACAGAAGTTCTTGAATGATGAGGAAATCATTGAACTCCATCCTCCAAAAAAAAAAGAAGGACATTTTCTACTCTGATTCTTAGTAATAATACCTATAGGTTTCCCCTGCCTCCCACCCCAAAAATGTTAATACAATTTTAAAAATACTTAAAATGAATTGTTGAAAAATAAACTTGTTTTACAAGTCTTTTTTTTAAATTCTCAACGCTTCTTCAATTGTTAAAAGTAAACATTGCTAGTTCTACAATTTCTGACTGGATGTACATTATTACTTAGATTATTATTATTATTATTATTATTATTATTATTATTATTATTATTATTATTATTATTATTATTATTATTACTATTATTATTATTGTTGTTGTTGTTTTTAGTTTTATTAGTATTATTTAAAATTGCAAAAGGCCTTTCAAATGGGGTGTAACGTCTTAAATTTAAGGTAATAGGTTAAGTTGGAAAAATACGTGACGACACCAAAATCAACGACGTTAGCATATCTTTATGAATTTATTTCCAATCTTTGAACTTTAGAATGGGCATACTTAGAACCGACAGATATAGTTCACAGATAACCAGTAATAGAAATGGGACCTCCCATTTGGAAATAAAAAATAAACTTCATAATATGCTTTGGAAAGACATTGTTTAAAAAAAACAAAAAAAACAAAAACAAAACTTTGTCTACATTCTAATCATATTTTTAAACAAACCATGCCCAAGCGTTTACAGTTAGTATATATATATAAAATGTGTGTGTGTATTTTTGTATTTTAGATACAGTTTCTAAGTACATAGCAATCTATGTAGGTTCTCACATATTTACCTAGATAAATTAATTTTAAAATGAAGCACACCCCTTTTGGTAATGAACCTTTTTATCTAGTTTAAATAACTATATAAGTATGCTCACACCTTGCTAATAGCAAATTAGTGATACTGTGATACTTTTTGGTGTTATCTTCCTAAGTTCCCACACAGGTGTGTTGAACGATAAAGTGAGATATAAACTATGCATCTGATAAGATTTCACAAGTGAAATCTTTCTGATATGAATGGCTTTGTTTATCAGTATAAGTAAACCATTTTTCACAGTTTCTCATTTGCCACACCCCACTTAAAATACCTTATGTTAGAAATAGAATGCAGTCTGTCAACAGTTCAGTTAGATATTGTATTCCCTAATGGCTCACATATGTCAGCCACCTGTTAGACAATGCTCCACACTGGTTCAGTTATATTCCAGAATGCTGTTCAAGTCATTATTCTAAGATTTATGTACAAATTACACTGATTAGGTAGCCACGGAACACTTATACTATTAACATAGGATGTTGACGGGTTGAGCTAGTGCAAATATTGACATTTTATTTATGTATTAATTTAATAAAAATAAATAAATAGCAGATTTATCAGCTAACGTGGAGTTTATAAGGATGTTCAGCACCCATCTGGGGTAGACATACAGCTCTGGCTCAAAGTGAAGAGGGCCTGTGGCTGAGCCACCAGCACCACGTCCTGCAGCATGGAAATGTCCTTGTTACCCATCTATTGGCTCAACCCTGTTTAGATTCTAAGATGATAGTTACAGTATGTCCTTTCCTTTTGAGCTTTGTGCTTGAATCTTCCACATGTTGGATTAAAATGGTTGTGTTGCTCAACCAAGGTTTTTCCACTGGCATACTAGCCTGAGCATACATTATAATAATAACAATAATAATACCTGTTGTTGATATTGGCATGTCTAGAAGTGTGTCAAGAACCCTCATAGAACTTATAAAAGTGCCCTACCCCACCACCCCTTCCCTCATTCGCACAAACTTGTGAGGACACAAATGAACACATACAGTACATGTTACCACAAACTACCTATTTTCCAGGGTTGTGTCGATCTCCAATCGATCCTGGTCTTAAGACATTTTTCTTTTATGGTAATAATTGCTGTGCAAATTTTCAATAACCTTGAATTTATGAGTTTGTTTTAAATCTGTATTGTCGTCTATCAAACTCCTTAAACACCCTTCACAATACCCATGTACCCAGGTCACTAGTGAAGTAGGATACACCTCCTTCAAAAACAATCATGGTCCTCATCATTTACCTTGAATAAAGTATGTAATTACTTGAGGGGAGCATAGGTATTGACCTCATATATCTATTTACCTACTCTGGGTGTATGTTCCATTCCAATTTCCATCTAATCACTAAGCAGCGTTTGACTGTTATTACTACCGTGTGAAGAAACAGGCAGCAGCCATTAGACGTATCAACAAACGTATTATACGTATTAGAGGCCAACAAACATATGATTGGGTCTGTGCTCACTGTGACCTGGAGAACATCTGATAACATCCCACATACCTTCTCCCACCAACTCTTGTTTTTTTCATACAGCCCACTCTCCAACTCTCTACCAACAGGTTGACACTGCCCTTTTTAAAAGGCGCCCAATTGTTTAATTTGATAAACGGAGTCAATATGGAGGCACATTTACAGTATTGTTTTTCATCATGTTATTTTAGCTGATTTATGTGCACAATATGTGCTTTACGTTTCTGCTGCATTTATAAAAATGTAAACTTTGATTTGCAGCGCTTCTATTTACAGATTAGATGCTACAGTGTGTCTGGTATTACAACTGAACTGTTCATTATAGTGGCGCGGTACCACCACAGGGTTGCGTACGCACTTTATTGTTAAACACCAATTTTTGCACTTTAATAATTTTGAGACCTTTACCACTGTTCCAGTAGTATTGAACTTCTTAATCATTGCCCTAACAGTGGTAAGTGGTATATTTAGTTTTTTAGCTATTGTTTTGTACCCATTGCCTGATTTATGAAGGTCAACAACCATTTGTCTCTTTTCATTTGTGAGTTCTTTGCTTTTCCCCATGGTGATGGATGACAGATGGATTTCATTTTTATACCCCAGTGAAACAGAAAGCCATGGAAGGCCACAATACAGTTCCTTAAGACTGAGGTGAACTTAAAGAAGTAGAATGTTAATGCAGATTTAATGTTGTTTGATTTTATTTATAAGAATCTTTTGGGGTGCCAATAATTCTGACACCTGTTTTTGAGAACATTTTTGTATTACTTGTTAATAAAAAAACCTTTTTCTCTGAGCAATTGTATTAGAATAAAAGAATATAGTTTTCCCATATATTTGAGCATAAAATATAGCTCATTACCTGTGTTGTTTATTTTTTACAGCTTTTTTTATCAAGGGTGCCAATAATTTTGAAGGTGACTATATATATATATATATATATATATATATATATATATATATATATATATATATATATATATATATATATATATATATATAAAAGTAAAATGTAACCTGCTGAATAATGTTATGTAAACATATTTAATTACATACCGCATTGTAGTTTTCCATACACTTAAAGAAAAACTGACAAAAATTGAAAAATGGGACATTTTGAAATCTAACTTGAAATACTATACAATTCTGACTTCCGGTAGACTTCTGTGATATAATTTTGTAGTTTATTACATGATGTTAAATAAAAGATCTAAATTATGTTCATATAGTTTTTGTTTTCTTATATCTCAATCTTAAAATTCTAGTTGATGCACAACTTGTGGCCATAGCTGTAGTTTGTTTAAACAAGTGGAGTAATGAATCTCTGTAAAAACTATGTAAGCCTGAAATTTGAGCTAATAACACATTGCATTTGACAACTCTTGAGGAATAGGAAACTCCAAAGCAGTTTCCCCATTGTGAACGAACTGACCTGGGATGCCACAGCAATAATGCCTTAAGCCCCTGAATGGTAAAGGTTTCAAGCAGTTTATTAATGTAGTCACTTTGATTTAAGAAGTGATTTAAAGATAATACAAATGGCATTGTGATTAAAATGGAACTGGGTTACTTAGTCATTCTAATATTGTACGTGGAGCAGCTGCTGTTCTGTCTCTACACCCAGATAAATTAGTTGGATAAATGGCAGCAATATTAAAACATTTACTAAAGGTTAACAAATTGGCTGTGGAATTTATTTTTGGCATGACAAGACTTGACAAGTATTATAAATCAATTACAATGCTTCTTTATCATGCTTTGTAATGCATTATCAAATGTTTTTGATACTGTAACTCAGATACAACTGTATATGTTTGCACTGTGAGTGTTTGTCAAAGAATTGTTCTCAGGGAGAATGGTTTTACAGGTTTCAGTTAGGTTTAAGGTGAATTAAACTAAGTGTGCTTATCACCTTTAAACACAATGCCTTAATAATAATTGTAGTCAATGCATTATGACTTGAATATTATTGTATTATTTTATTTGGTCTTGGTTATATATTCTCACATTTATCCAGAGAAAAATAATATTATTTTTATTTGTAATATTGTTTGTGAAGAAATACATTTTCCAGGGTGAAAATATTGTATAACATTGAATTAGTATGTTTGACTGCCAGAAAGCTTAGTAATCCACCCAACAGGTACTTCAGAATAAGGTAAAGTTGCAGACAGGGAAACAAGTAAAAATAGTAAACAATTAATCAAAGGTTCTGCTGCACACGATTACTATAGCAATACTTAAACTGATCAGTAAGAACACAATTATGAATAAAGTTTATTCTGTAAGAATCAAAACCATGTAAATTGATGTGTACATTTCTGATAATAATGAATGCACTTGACATTTTATTTTCACTGGGTTCCTGCTTCCAACTCATTTTAAGGGTAGGACTGAGGAACAAGGTCATGTGACTAACTTGCCCATGGAGTGAGGCAAAACTGTCTTTGTGTTATACTGTTATAATCAGAGGACATCACTGTGTCTCTGTTCTTGTTGATTCATACATTGTGTATTCAAGACAAAACACCAGACCTCCCTATTCTAAATAACAATGGAACTCTTCTCTATCCTTCTCCCACTTCTCTTGTGCTGAAGGTAAAAAACAAAGTGAATCCCTATATTTGTTCACTGAACTGGCAAAAACTATAATCACGACAACTCCCTTGTGTTTTTTTTCCTTTCACAAAAAAACATGGTGTAAAGTTCAACCTGGAAGAAAGGTAGTTGTTTAAATCTACTTTCTCAAAGTCTACATATTTTATTTAATTATCTGAGTTACCAGATACTGATCAGATCAAAAAATAAAGTCACATGTTAACAGAGGGAACAACTGGGTCCAAAACCCATCGCAGAGGAGGAGACTCAACTGTAAGAGTAGGGGGCCTCGACATGCTGTGTACAATGTAACAAACACAACTGTCTACCTCAAATGCCTCAAAGGATCAAAACACCCGGATGAAGAGATTGAGTCTGTCACCATTCGTATCGGAACTATAATGACAGTTTATGGAATATCAGCCAAATAATTATATTGTTATAGAATAATATACAACTGCATGAAACAATTTCAGGATGTACCACTAATCCTAATTAACTTGTAAAGGACCTGAAATTACATGTTAATAATCCATTTTTACTCATAGTTTGCAGTCTGCTCGGGCCTAAATTTAAAACCTGATCCGAACCCGACCTGACCAAACAAATCGTTAGTTTACTTACCGTAACCCTGGTTCCCTGAAAGAGAAGATGACCACCAAAACATACTTATGGGATACGCCTGCCAATTGGTAGGTGTTCACTGAGCTCTTTATATCAGAGCTGCCGATAGGCCCCTTCCTGAGAAAACGGACTGCCAAGAAATGCGCACCTGGAGATACAGAATCAACCAGTGCATGGCACGCAGAAATGGCCGCCAAGTACACCTTCAGTGTAAAAGGTGACCGACCGGCATTGAGCAATTCTTGCAGAAACTGCAAGATAACTGGCATAGGGCAAGAGACTGGGTCACGACCCTTAGTCAGACAACAAATATCTCCATTTGTAGACGTATAACAACCTAGTTGCCTTAGCATTCTGCAACGTACCCATGACCACGTCAGATAGCCCTAGGGCTGATCAGCGGTCCCATTCAGGGTCCAGACCCATAATTGGAGCCTGCCTGGTTCCGGATGCCAAAGACTGAGGAGATCCAGGCGAACTGGGTGGCCTTGTAAGAGATGGCACAGGGTCAAAAACCAGATTTTCCTGGGCCACCAGGGGGCTACTAGGCGAACCGTCGCCTTCTCTAGTAAGGCCGGGAGCAAAGGTATTGGCAGGAATGTGTAAAGGAGTGTCTTGGGCCACTCGTGGGCTAGGGTGTTGACGCCGAGTGGACCACCTAAGCGGTGGAGGGAGTACCACAGGGGGCAGTGTGTTGTCTCCGCCGAGGCGAAGAGATCGACCTGCGCCTTCCCAACCATTCCCAAATGTGCGCCACCACCTGAGGGTGGAGCCACCACTCCAATGGATGCACACCCTCCCTCGAAAGGAGGTCCGCTGCCCAGTTCTCCACTCCAGGAAGATCCGTCGCCCGTAGGGACAGCAGGTTCCTTTGAGCCCAAATCAAGATCAGGAAGGCAATGTGATGCAACCCTGGGGACCGAAGGCCACCCTGGTGTTTGACATATGCCACTACTGATGTGTTGTCCGTCCGGACCAACACATGTGTTCTGCAGCACGGGGAGAAAGTGCTGGAGGGCAAGGAAAACAGCCTGCAACCCCAGCATGTTTATGTGCAGGGACGTCCAACTGCCCAACCAGGTGTCGTGGACTCTTCTGCCTTCCCATACTGCCCCCCAACACAAGTTGGAGGTGTCCATTGTCACCACCTAACAGTTCAACACTACTCCCATCCGCACACCTTTGCACAGATGAGAGGTCCTCCTCCATCAGCGCAGGGCTGCCAAACACGAGCGAGATTCTGTCAGCCAACGGTGTCTGTCACGCTTCAGATGTAAATGAAACACATTGAACCATGCTTGCAGCGGGCGCATGCGGAGTAAGCCCAGCTCGATGGCTGATACGGCTGCGGCCATCAGACCCAATAGTTTCTGACACAACACTGAGGTAACCTCCGATCCCTGTTGAAACAGGGAGAGGCAACCTGGAATAGCTGCTACCCTGTCGTCGCACTGGAGTCTAGCCGGAGCCCCAAGCATGTCATGTACTGCACCATTGTAAGCTGACTCTGCATCGTTGATGGTGAGGCCCAGCCTCACCAGGTGCTCTGTCACAATTGCTGTGTGGGCCACTGCTCCCTCTCACGACTGGGAACAAGCCAATCAGTCGTCAAGATTGTTCAATACACTGATTCCCTGCAACCGCAAGGGGGCCAGGATAGCGTCCACGCACTTTGAAAATGTACAAGTAGCTAAGGAGAGGCCGAATGGCAGCACGGAAAACTCGTAAACGCTTCCCTGAAAGGCGAAGTGGAGGTACTTCCTGTGCTCAGGATGAATGGGAACGAGGAAGTACGCGTCACGTAAGTCCACGGTGGTAAACCAGTCACCCGGCCGGACAGACTGGAGAATGTGATGGTGGGTCAGCATTTGGAACCTCCTCTCCTTCAGAAACTCATTGAGGAGTCTCAGGTCTAGCATGGGACGAAAGCCGCCGTCCTTCTTAGGTACCAGAAAGTATCTCGAGTAGAACCACTCTCTGTGGGAGGTGGGGTCTACAAGACGAATGGCTCGCTTGCACGGTAAGGCAGCCACTTCCTGCTAGAGTATCGAGACCTGAAGAGGGTCTGTCACGGATGTATTCGTGACCCCTCGGAAGGGAGGAGGCCCCATGCGGAACTGTAGCACGTAACCAGGTGCAAGCGTGCCAGTATTGCAGCTGGTGTTTCGAAAACGGATGGGTCTGAGGCCGCTGAGGTTGGGACGGAGCACGCTACGGCGGCTGCCTAGGGCGACGGCCCTGGAACTGCCTCATAGAAGGGCCGCTGACGGCTCGGCCACAGGGGACAGAGTTCCATCCCCGTGGCCCTAGCCAGCCTATTGCCATGTCACAAAAAGCCTCGTCCCCGAGGGCCAAAGTGGCGTCCTAGACACCCAAGCACCGCGCACATAGGGAATGTCCATCCTCCTGGGGCATGCTTGCCATCACTTCTTTAATACTGCCTGGTATATAAGCCTCATGCGCTGCGCAATGCGTATATACTAACGCCTTGTGCACTGAACACCATGCGCACCGAGTGCACCAAGCACTGTGCGCACCAAGTGTATGGAGTACTGTGCGCACCGAGTACCATTTGCACCGAGCGCCATGCACACCGGGTGTACTGAGCACTGAGGGCGCTATGCACACCAAGGTACTAAACACCATTCGCACAGAGTACCGTGTGCACCACGTGCACAGAGTACCGTGTGCACCACGTGCACAGAGTACCGTGTGCACCAGGCATCGCATGCACCGTGCGCACCGAAGTACCAAGGGCTGAGCGTGCACCAAGGTACCGAAGCACCGGGGGGCAGCTAAAGCAGCGGTGCCTACCCTGACCGCGATAGTCACACACCTGGTCAGCACGCAGCACACACCAGGGAGACAAACAAGCTAAAGACGCGGTGGGCAAATTGAAAAACAACAGTTTTTTTTTTATTTTTAATCTACAGCACAACGCAGGCAAAGTGGGGTTGTGAGATCGGTTCAACACACAGGTGGACGCACAACAACTACAGTACAATTTTAATTAATTTATTTATATTTCGCCCAACTGCATGCACGGCAGCCAGTGGAATCACTGAACGGCGGGGTACTGCAAAGCCTAGCCCCGGTGGAGGAACTGCGTTCTCCCCAAGAGTGTAGGCTTGAAAAGACACACAGATGCACTCCTTTAAATCAATACTGCACAGGCAGTCTCACACATACGACAGACAGTAAAAAAGACTGCAACACAAACGAGACAGGCTGCTGAGGAAAGCAGAGTAAAGAGGTTTTATTTTAGAGCCCCTGATTCCACAAAAGCTGCAAAGCCAGTTTCAGCACGAATGCAGGGGAACTGCAGTTCAAAATACGCTCAGTTGTATAACACAGAGGTCTTACCTTACCATCGGTGAGAAGCAAAAAGAGAACATGGCTTCTGTGGGTTGACTATTTAATCCCTCGGTAGGTGGGACCGAGGATGTCACCCCAGGAAGGGGCCTATCGGCAGCTCTGATATAAAGAGCTCAGTGAATACCTACCAATAGGCAAGCATATCCCATAAATATGTTTTGGTGGTCATCTTCGAATTGAAAGGGAACCGAACCATACCCGAGCCACAGATCTTTAAAATATCACGTGACCCGACCCGTCCATCTCCACAAATATATTCCAAACATACGCTATTGAAACTAAGTACCTTCCGTGTAGAGTATTAACGTAAATGAAGAAAAACAATCACTCCCAATGAATCAATCCAACACTGCATGATTTAAAAGAAGACAACAGGCTTCTTCAAAACATTGTTACCATTAATAGCCACAGATTAAGATGCTCTTGCAAATTCGCATACTCATTTTGGACAAGCCTATGTCATACCAAACCACAAAATTAATGTTCAACAACAAATATTACACCACAACTATGGCTTTTAAAACAGCTACAGGACGGATACATCCCTTTTCAGTGAGCCGCTGCAGAGATGAATTTCCTATCTTTTTGTTGTGATATTTTAGTAATATTTTGCAAGATTTGCATTGTACAAAGCCAAATGGATTTTTCTTATCGCTAAACACTATGTCGTAATTTTTCCAAACTGGTTTTAGACGTACCCTTTCCAGCAATGGAACGCTCCACTGGTACACATTCTCCTGTTGATAGTTTTTTTTACTCCATCAGCCTATATGAACACACTTTATATCATGATTGCCGTGCAGGCATAATTTGTGATAGAAAGCGGGCCACGATATAAACCGAGTTTCACATTTGCCTATGACAGCACGTTAGTGCGAGAGAAAAATAAAGAAAAATAACGGTGAATTAGAGAGCAGTGTTTTCATACTGTACATTTAGTCATTCTTTACATTTAAACAAATGCATATAGTTTACTACAGGACAAATACGTTTTGTGTCATTATCTAAAAAAGGCATGAATTGACGACTGATGAAAGCTATCAATTAGGCGTTGCACTTGGTGTTTTTTTTTTATTTTGTGCATTTGTATAAGACTGCCTAGACACAAAACGCGCTTCACTTACAGACTCATGCAGGTTGACACACAAATGGTGGGAAAGACAGGACAGCACACACACACGCTTAGTAAAGGCCGGCCATGCAGCATTTGACAGGCTGCACAAAACGTGACAATAAGCAGGTTTGTGAGATGATATTAAGAGAGGTAATTTCTCAATGAACCTATGGTGCATGGCGAGTAGTTTTTGAAAATGTGTTATAATAAATGGAGTATGATATTACACAAGGTGATATAAAACAGGTTAATCTGTATTTTTAATGTAAAAAATCTCTCCTTGGTACACATTTTTGGTTAACTGGTGTGCACGCTAGAAGTCCTTGCCACTCACGGCAGGAAGTGAGTTTTAGGAAGCACTTGCACACAGAGGAATAAAAAAATAATAATCCACACACTGACCCGACCCGACCCGAACTATAATATACAAACTACTCCGACCCACCCGAACCCGACAGTTATTATCGGGTCGTCGGGTAGCTCTAGTTTATGGTGTGTCATTCTAATTACAGAACATTTACAGGAGGGTATGTTATTCAATATTTGGTTTAATTCTTGTATTACATATGTACATGTTATTAAGTAATTATATACTATCTATATGAACAGTCTAACAGTTTAAATGCAGATGGTAGCACTATAATTGCAGTACCTGTAGTTATAAACAAATATATAGTTAGATATGTGTTATTCTTATAAAGACAAAAGTAGAAACACTTGCCAAACCACTGTCAGGATGCGATATCCGCAATGTATTTAATATTCTGGAGTTATATGTGACCATTCCTCAATAATTACCCCCTCTAATTCCTTCATGGAAGTTGGGAATCTGTAGTGAAATCTGTGTTCCAGAATGGCCCATATATTTATGGTTTTGAGGCCTTGTGAAACATCAGATAAAGAATCGCCTGCCAACAGAGTGCCTGATATCAGACAACTATCAAAGATCTGTCTTATCTTCTGTCTTACCTCGGACTACAACTATCAGACAACTATCAAAGACCTGTTTGATCTTCTGTCTTACCTTGGACTACAACTATCAGACAACTATCAAAGACCTGTCTGATCTTCTGTCTTACCTCGGACTACAACTATCAGACAACTATCAAAGACCTGTCTGATCTTCTGTCTTACCTCAGACTACAACTATCAGACAACTATCAAAGACCTGTCTGATCTTCTGTCTTACCTCAGACTACAACTATCAGACAACTATCAAAGACCTGTCTGATCTTCTGTCTTACCTCGGACTACAACTGACAGATCCTTCTTTTATACTGTATTTTATAGACAATGTAGCAGTGAGCTCATTTGCATAATACATGCATTAATCAAATCAGGGACAGCCCATTTACACAAGTTTGGACTGTAGTTTTTCAGTTTTCTTATGCTTTATTATGTATAGTATTACTATGCATTTGATATAGTTTACCATGATTTACCGTGTTTTTAATATGCTTTACTATACCTCTCTGCTTTGCAGTGATAACTTTACTTTACTATGCTTTCACTGTGCTTTATTACAATTTGCTATGCTTTTACTATGTTAAAGGAATGTCATGCATATGGCAGTTGCTTCTATTTTTTTTTATCCAAACCCAGTAGTTAAACAGTATGGCAGCTAAATTCACTCACAGCACTATTACACTGCAGCCAAACTACATACACTTTTTCCTGCTGTTGATATTCGGGTTTTTTTAATTTCAATTTTCAACACATTGCCTTTTAATGCCGTAATCATGAGGTATACAATATACAATGCAAATGTGCCTTTTTTCTTTACCTTACTGTTATCAGCAAGGTATCCTACACCACAATACTGTTTGCCTGGCCAAACAAAGTTCTTGTATAAACTATAGGTCAATTTCACACCTAAACATCCTTGCAGTCTTGTGTTTGTATTCAGTAGCTCATAACCAGTACTCTTTCAGGTGTAAACTGATTTTACAGTTGCCACTACTAAAAGGTCTGTTTAGTTAGTAGGCAGTTGTGTCTGAAATGTATCGCCGGGTAATGATGGATCTTGTAGTTTACATATAAAGAATGCCATGCCTCAAATGAAAGTAGACATGCAACAAAATATTCAGTGCCGCAGATCACTGAATATTTTAGTTTGACCCTGAAACAAGCATTGCCATTTTTTATATACTTGTTTAAGTTGTTTCTTGTTAATTTTATAATGATAACATTATTTTATTCCTCTTCAAAAATTTGCCTTTTTTACTTCAAATTAGGATATGGTATGTGAGATAAGGGTTTAGGTATGTAAGAAATCAGTGGGTGCTAAAAGGAAACATTGGGGTCTATTTTGATAATCTAAACAGCCGCAGATACCTCTATCTTTTAACTAAAGTCTAATTCTCCAATGTTTGTTTCATGATTCAAGTTTCGAGGTGACATTACCTGGAGCATCAAAGAGTCTATTGAGGGATGTCCCCGAGTGGCTCAACCAGTTAAAGGACTGCCGCTGGGAGCGCAGGATGAGTCATACAGCTTGGACAGCGCCGGTTTGCGTCCAGGCTGCACAAAGAGGCCAAACTTTCCTGGGGACTCTGAAGGGGCCGTCACATTCATCTGATGCTCCTGGGGTGGGAGATGGGAAACCGGCAGGGATTGCTTCTCTTCATTGAGGGACAGTGAACCCTACTGGCCAGACACCAAGCACATTCAGAGTGGATAAAAAGCAGGGCTAATCTCTATTGACATGTCTGGTCAGGGAACAGAGGAAAGAACACTCAATCCCACCGAAATGTTTATTATTATTAGTTTATTTAGCAGATGCCTTTATCCAAGGCGACTTACAGAGACTAGGATGTGTGAACTATGCATCAACTGCAGGGTCCCTTACAACTACGTCTCACCCAAAAGACGGAGCACAAGGAGGTTAAGTGCTTGCTCAGGATCACACAATGAGTCAGTGGCTGTGGTGGGATTTGAACCGGGGGCCTCCTGGTTACAAGCCTGTTTCTTTAACCACTGGATCACACAGCCTCCTTTATCTTGTTGCAATGGAACTTTTGCAAATACTTATCCACTAAAAGACACATTTTTCTACAATAGCTTTCATTCATATTGCAGGGATATTTCGAAACAAGTTTCTTTATCAACGCTGATTTCTTTGACCCAAGTGCAGCATGGTATTACTGTATAGTATGTAGTAAATTGCTTTCCTGCTCTCCCTCTTCCTCTAGTATCCTCTGCCTCCTCTTTGGGAACATTTAACCTGGGAATCTTTCAATGAAACAGTGATTGAAAAGTCGTGTAAACCAGAAAACAGGTGCAAAGTCAACGTTACAGTAGTTTGGAGCTGGAAAGAAGCTCATTAACTTCACAGCATAGCGTGACAGGGGAAAACAGCTGTCTAAAGGTGTGGAAAGTGTTCTTGCCTGCCTGATGTTCTCAGCTGTGTAAACAATCAACAAACTGCTCAGCAGAATCTCCCCTCTGGTAAGAAAGAGTAGAGGCAAGCAGGCACAGCAGGAGTTGAAAGACAGCTTAATTGATATAACTCAATTTCCCCAGCAGCCTTAAGCAACTCAGGTAACAGTACAAATTGGCACTCATGAAGAAGCACAGCGCAGTGGCGAATGCTGCAGTATTTTGCCTTGCCAGGACCTGAAGTTGCGTGAATAAACAAATTAACAGGGTGTAGGCGTGCTATTTTTTTCTTCTTTTTTTTAAGATATAACATTTGTAGAAGTGGTGGGGGTGTTATTTGCTGTTACAGGCAGTTAAAATATTTAGACAATGGCATAGAACAAAAGATATGCACGTCAGAGAGTAAAAATAAACCTTTTAATGTCACTAAAGTGTTGGTTGTGCAAATTGAGTCAGATTGATCATAAAACACCGCAGTCAATACCTTGTTCAAACAGCCTAAAGAAAAATCATGAATAACAGGAATACTAACACGCAGAGATCATGGTGTCTTATGTGAGAACGTCAAGCCTCATACCCTAATACCCTAGTTCTGCAATTGGTTTGTGATTTTGCTTTGGAAACCAATTGCCTAGAGATATTTTGTGCCAAATTATTTGTTCATACACGTGTTGGTTCTTAAAATAATAATATGTAATATTTATCTTTACTATTTCATGAAGTAGCTTAATTTTTTAGTAAAACTTATTTTTGCAGTGTATTGTTTCAATAGATAACATGTTGACATAATTCAGGTTAGTCCCACATTCAAAGATAAAAGCTTCAATTCATTTTTAATCATTCATCATTTTTAATGAGCATAACATTTTGTATACTGAAAGCTATTCATCATACTATAACTATCCTGGTAGGGGCATCGCTTCAAAATTTTAAAAAGACAGCAAATTAAGGTTGAAATGGTATTCCCAGATCAGCTCCACACCCTGGGCACTTTTAATGACAGGAACCTGCGGCCTAATTCCCAACAATTTCCTTGCAGGCCGCATGTTGGATGAGTCCAACCATCGCCTGCCACCCTGCCATGGGTTTTCTTGCTTGTCTGCTTCCTTTAACTCCTCTTTCACTACTGCCTGGCTTCAGTATAAATCCTATCCTAACCCAAGCCAAGTGCTCTGCCAATGATGGACCTAGAATTTAGCCGTATGTTTCTAAACAAGCTCTCCATTCAGGCCTATGAATGTGAAAAAGTTTTTTTCTCAAACAAGTTTGACTAAACTCATTTTTTCCTTGCAACCAAAACTCATTTACTTTCATTTTTGTATTAACCTTTAGCACAAAAATGACGTGTTTACAGTATAGCAAGAATGTGTTTGGATAACAAGGTAAGTGTAATACTATTTGACAAGGCACACCCAGGAGATCAATCACTGCAATTATTTAGTGCACTTCAAGTTAAGCAATTCCTTACAATTCTTTATAAGGATTGACTTGTTTAATAGTTAACAATGATACTTATATCTTTTAACATAGATGTTTGGAAGATATTATGCTTTTATTAACCACACACACAGCATGTGAAGTTCAAAGAGTTTGAGCACTTAATGCAATGCACCTGTGTACATTTTGCTTGAGAATGTGCTAAGAAAACAATGTTTTAAATATATATATATATATATATATATATATATATATATATATATACTGTATATATTGAAGCAAATATTAAAAGTATAATGAGATTCCACTGTTACAAAATATAAAAATGTTTCCACAGCACCAAATTACCAAAGACTCTACCTTTGTAGATTTGAGATTCAACATTAACCTCTACTGAAATCCTGCGTGTTGGAATTTGAGAGTTCCATTCTGCCCCCTGATTGGGTGATGCTTGTGAGTGCATCCAATCACAATACAAGTAGTGTCTACATCAGGCAGCATCTATCATGTCGACCTACCTACAGCCAATCACAGTAGTGCTTTTGTCAACAACACAAACCTACAGATAATAAGATGGCATCAGCAGCAATGCAAATAATCTTCTACTGAATGAAATTGACTTGGCCTAAACATATTTCAGCACAAGCTATTGAGTGCAGGGTGTGCAGATACTTGGAAAATCTGATTAATTCTCTTTAACATGTTTTAAGTTGTTAGGTATTGAATAACATTGAATAAAACCTCTTAAGATGTATTAATGACACAACACAAAACAAACATTTCCCATGTCCACACAATTATTGAGAAACAATCAATGTGTGATTTAGTGTAGAACCTGCCATGAACTGACCAGTTAAAAACAATTATATTTATTTGTATCGACTTTTTTGTATCCATTTCATAAAAATAAAAAAAAACTTATTTAGATTTCACTTCCTGATTTTCACTTTGCTCGATGGCATAGAAACATGCCAATTTCCCAATGTGAGCAACATCTCTGCAGTAAATTTTGGGATTGTAGTCCTGGGGAAAGATTTCACCTCTAATTAAACATGACAAACAAATAGATACCCCAGAATACACACCAGTAGATAATTCAGTCAGAGTAATTGCTCCTAAGGTAGGGCTGTATGTGATGAATCAGTGGAAGTTGCTAGTTTGACTACTTGTTTTGTGTCAGTGTCAGTTTACAACGTCACCTGCGTTATGGAAGTAAACATGTTTTGAGTTTAATTTAATACCCACCAACAAAAACACGTTAAAGGGAATTAAACCCCAAAGTCATATGTCTCATGTTAATGTAACTGCTGTCTGTGCTTTTGAGCTGTGGCAGGAAATGAATGTCACTGACATGCTTGTTCATAAAGCATTTGGTCAAGTGTCATTTTTCCCCCAAATTATTACTGATCACAAAACTTTAAGAATGTCCCTGGAAAAGACCATCACATGTACTTAAAATTACATCACAATGTGACCAAATAAGGTAATAACTTACAGTGGTGTTAGTTCCTGAAATCTTTCAATTTTGATACAGAAGTGAATACTAGGTCCAAAAAAACAACTATAGGGTTCACTATATATATATATATTACAATCCTGCAATGTTTAAATAATTAAAACAGGGGGAAAACACCTAAGCCCTGCATGTTTTTTGACAATAGAAAAAACGACAACATGTTTGCTATATTTCTTCCATTAATTGTGAAGGTGTGCCAGCTTTATAGTGCAAGCCCATTGTACTATGAACTATGAGATACTATACCAAGAGAACATTTCATTACACTAAGAGGTTTGCTATTTTTAAAGTAATAACTTATACAGGAATGCAGTTCGTGCCAGTGCGTAGAGGGATTACTAGTTAACTGGTGGTTGAACGCATTATTTGACACATCTGTCTTGAAATCCAGTTACTCTACTACCCTGGAGGTAAATACGTTCTTAAAATCATAGTGTGCCTGTTCTAATATAGAATGTGTGGGATCATAATATTATAAAATGTCTTTATATTCTTTTGTGGCGCCTAACCGCCATTCTTCAATAATAATAATAATAATACAAAATTAAAAAAAACCTGCCGTGACAGTCTGGTAAGTTATGTTCTTCATGTAGTACTGTGATTCTATACAGTAATCTGCCTGCATTTGTTAAGGGAATATTAAAGGTTGCCCTGTGATTAGCATGTCATTATTTACATAGAAACTGTCAAAAGTGTCATGTAGATCACAGTCGATTACAAAGTTGCTGGATAAACAGAAGTCAGTTACCAAGTAAAGCCTATACAGGCTTCTAACCGGCAGCCTGGAACTGCTGCCTGTTTATGAGTACTGAGTGGAACTCTTATAACTGATAGCACTTCCAAAGCCTGCCATTCAATTTGGAGCAACTGGTTGAGTGAAACTATTGTACACAATTTAGCTTGAAGGAATTTTGAGTGTCTAATGCAAGCAAAGCTTAAGGCATGTGCAATAACAATTATAATCTTCAATGATCCCAAACATCAAAGGTCTCCTATTATGAATCTATAACTGTTCACCTTAAATTAAAGAATCAATGTGAAATAACTTGCCAAAAAAATAAAAAATAAAAAGTAATGTCAATATTATATTTGTCTGTGTGTTCAATAGAGTAATCGAAAGCAGGATGAACCCAAGCTCCTGCTATACCTTTAACTACATCCCAACATAACACATAAATGCAAATAGATCTCAGGAGACGTTAGTGTCTATGGTCATTTGGGATTTTAATACTAGAAAATATTGTCTTGTCCTTTAACTGGGAGTGATATGTAGCAATTGTGTTGAAATGACTAGGTTAAAAGAGTTTTAGGTGTTGTTAAATATCTATGGTTGTTTGCATTGGGGTTGACTGTATTAGTTGTTTCGACCTGTTGTTGCTCACGAGAAGTTTTCATGTTCCCATGATTTCTAGCAATGTTTTCTGTTGAAGCAGAAATATACAGTGTAGGTTCCAATGATTAAAAAGTAAACATATAAGGCCCTATTTAGCACATATGTGCGCAGCAGCTTTCACTCGGACAAAAATTACAGTGTTAGCGAACCGCCACAATAGCGTGCGTAAACGTGATTTAGAAGTCAGGTCTCATGCGTGGGCTAACGCTCATCAAATAGTGAATCATGCGCCCAGCCAATCAGAGCACAGTGGGGGGAGTAAGGTTACAACCAATAAGGATACAACATTCTGGTATTTTGAAAACCAAATAAAAAAAGAAAGGAGACAAAAGCGCAAAAAATTTAAAATGTCCAGCCACCCAAGTGAGGAGGATGACCAAGCCCCTCAAGCAAGGCCAAGATATTTTTTTAGCAGCCTAGAGGTGGAGAGTGAATATTTACGAAATAAAATAAGTAATCTATAAGGCTTTGTCTGACATGCCTGGCCCTTGCAGCATCTGCAACCTCCACCACTGGGTCTTCAAGTTCAGCATCTGCTTCCCTCAAAACCCTGTAATCTTTCCTCTGTAAGTTCAATATCACATCCATTATGGTGAGCTATGTTATGTAAAACACAACCAGCCAGGATGATATTGCTAACCTTCTGAAGAGTGTACTGTAGTGTTCACCCAGAGACATCCAAACATCAAAATTGCATTTTGAGGATTCCAAATGTTCGCTCAATTACAGTATGAGCACATGGGGGGTCGTGGGTTGAGCAGCAGTGTCAGTAGCCACCGCTGCAGTGGATACCCGTTGTCCCCTATCAACCAGCTTCACAGACTGTCATCCCGTTGAAACGCAGCTGCCACCTGTGAATTAACAAGGAGAAACAAGCCATGAGCAGAGCCAGGATAGTTTGCGTACACATTTGTGATGTAGTTGTTGGCATCACACACTTCTTGCACGCTGACAGAATAGGTCCCTGTGGCAATGTGGCCACGCCCTTGTGCGTAGTTTATGTGTATATGTTACGTGTTGTGTGTAAATGTTGGTGTATAGAGATGGCTGCACGGGATATAAATGGGTGTGTGCAGCACGAGTTATTTAAGATGCAATTGTATTTAGGCACGGGATTGCACATCATTGCACGTGCATTTAAAGTATTTAATATGTGAGCACGAGGTTGCACGTAATTAATTCACGTGGTGGGATTCAAGTGAATAATTAATTAGTAATTGAATCCCAGCACAACAGTATAAATAGATGCACGTTTCATTCACTCGGGGGTTTGGGTGTTCGTGAGTGGAGAACGGGTGGAAGAAGAAGAAGAAGAAGAAGAAGAAGAAGAAGAAGAAGAAGAAGAAGAAGAAGAAATTTTACTCACCGTGTTTGTTTGTCTCCGTGCACCGTTTGTTAAGTGTTAGTTCGTTTTGTTTGTCTGTTTATTTTGGCGTAAGTGCCGTGTCCTGTGTTTTGTGTTCAAACCTTTTATTTTCTGTTCTGTTTAATTATTAAATGCTGAGCGCGATCACGCGCTCAGCTTCACCAAAACCCCAAGTCTCTGTCTGTTCTGTGTTGCTCCCGGTCTCTGGTCTGACGTCACTCACTGCTGCCGCCTTTGTGACAGTCCCCTTATGATTTTTGTAGAGGTGCCTATTCTGTGTTGGTGCATGTAGCTGCAGATGTGTACAATTGATTGCTCCCAGGACACCAGGAAATCCATACCTCCCAAAGAAAACCCTGCTTTATATTTTGTTGCAGCTCGTGAGAGACAGGGAAATGGATGAATTCTCTTTACTAAAGCTGCAGGTACATCTCCTGCACAGCTGATTGGCTCATGTCTGCAGTACACTGTAAAGCCATAAATATTTGCAAGACTTTATTATGCATTTTTCGAGTATGAAAAAAAAAATGCTAACGTTTTTGGCACGAAATCAAATTCCACTAACAATACATA
Organism: Acipenser oxyrinchus oxyrinchus; assembly: GCA_030684275.1. Classification (NCBI taxonomy): domain Eukaryota; kingdom Metazoa; phylum Chordata; class Actinopteri; order Acipenseriformes; family Acipenseridae; genus Acipenser; species Acipenser oxyrinchus. The sequence goes on from CM060249.1 coordinate 54,477,324, forward strand.
CTTTGTATATTGTAACAGGTAGCCAACATTTCTGGAGTAAAATAGGTTTTATGGGTGTGATTAGCCAAAATATTTTGGTCGCAAATATTTATGGCTTTACAGTAACCCACAGTACGTTGGAACAAGCCAGTGGCATAAAATGTTAGTCCAGCGGGTACCCTTATTGCTACAGGCAAACAGTGTGTTCTCCACATGTCTCCTTCCAGGTCAGCTTGAAGCAGTTGGCAGATGTCAGTGATTGTTTGTCTGTTGAGGCAAAATTGCTCAGAAAAGACAGATGACTTCTAAATATTTGGGGACATCTCCTCCTCCTCCCTCTGGCCACATAAAAATCCAGTGTGCACTTCATATTTCTTTCATTTCTCTATTTTTCTCTCTCTCTTTTCTTTACCTGCTTCCATGGTAGTTTCAGCAGTATTTATAGTTAAAAATGTAATTTGCGCACAGTTTAGACCTGGTTTTCACATGTAAATTGAAATGCAAATGCTAACACTGTTGATGGTTTGCTAAATCGCCCGCTAATCACAAGAAGGAGCGCACCTGGGTTTTAGTCGTAAGAATCGGCCAATCAGCCAAGGCTTTCATCTTTGCAGTCAGAGGTCTGATTATTATTATTATTATTATTATTATTAGCAGTTTTGCATTATGCAGTGTGTGACAGGGAAGATCTGTGCTGGCTATCGGGTGCGTGCGGGCACCTGCGGGGGGTGGGTCGGAAGCGCTGTTTGACCCACCTGTCAATCATGGTGATGACACAAGGAAGTTGAGTGAGGGTGTGTTGCGCAAATCTCTTTGATTACCTGAGGGGTGGGTCTTGAGGGGATGGTCGATCCCATAAAAATGATGGTCTCCTATTCCTTCGTGGCCGCTTTCAGGATACAATAGAGCAGATGCTCTGGCCGGAGAACTGGATTAAAAGCCAGGAGCCGACAGAGTACCAAGGAGGAGACACAGACAACAAAGACGGCGGAATAAGACAACCGTTATAAGTGGGAGACGTATCCACATTTGGATGGAGTTTAGTCAGCTTTGGGGAGCTGGGCAACCCCACTAATGATAGTGAAGGGAAAGGAGAACATCTGTGATACTCGAGCCTCACCAGTTAGCGGAGGCTGCAAGACGCTGCATAGAGCAGCACTTTTGTTTGTAGTTTTCTTCACTGTATTTATTTTTGCTTTTGCTTTTTGTTTGTATTATTATTTTGCAGCACAGACTTGTACCACCCAAGCATACTTACTGTTGTCGGTATAGGCTCCCCAACACAAGGGTGTCCCACACATTAACAGTGTAGACTGCTACACAGTAACAGTGTAGACTGTCACACAGTAACAGTGCAGACTGTCACACAGTAACAGTGTAGACTGTCACACAGTAACAGTGTAGACTCACACAGTGCAACACAACACAACAGTTTCTTCACTTTTAATTTTCTGGCTGTCTTTGTAAAGTAAAGGTTTGTGAAATTATAATACTGGTTGTGATTATTATTCATCAATGGTTTGACTGGACTTCTCTCTGATTTCACTTTAATCCGAGTTGATTTACGTCCGATTTCACTTAGATCTGAGACTTGACTTATGTCTGACAGTGCTTGGACCTGATTTTGGGATACGTTGACTGTGAACTCCACGGGACTTGGGAAGAGAGGCATGAATCTTATTGCATCTCCAAGCATTACAGATGGGTGTCTGTTATTGAGGGGCCTGACAAGTTGTCTGAAGTTATTATGGCTGAAACACAGCTATATAAAAGAGGTGTGTGTTAACCCTTTGAACCTGACACATTTTGTCTACAAAAGATGTGCTAGAACTCTTGGGTATTCAGACTACCTTTCACAAATCACTAGTATTACTGTTCACAGAAAGTAGATGTCATCAAAAAACATTTTACATACCATATAATGCCAAGCAGAATAACTGTCATATCCCTTTGGGGCTTTTACTACTTCCTGAGATATGCCTTGCTGTTCCTTAAAGGAACCATAGATTACAATGCCCAAGACAGTTGCTGGAACTTATAAGGGTCTCTAGAACATGAACTGTTTATCTAATTGGTGGGTCAGTAGGAGTTATTGGTTTAGGTTGATACAATCTGTAAAGCACTCCCAAGCAGATGTCTTCTAATGATTTTTAAATATATTAGAAGACTTTAAATTATTATTATTATTATTATTATTATGATTTCTTAGTAGACGCCTTTATCCAGGGCTTAACGTACAATTGTTACAAGATATCACATTATTTTTACATAAAAATACATTATTTTTTTACACATTATTTTTTACATACAATTACCCATTTATGCAGCTGGGTTTTCACTGGAGCAATCTTGGTAAAGTACCTTGCTCAAGGGTACAGCAGCAGTGTCCCCCACCTGGGATTGAACCCACGACCCTCCAGTCAAGAGTCCAGAGCACTAACCACTACTCCACACTGCTGCCCTCCATCTCTCTGAATGATTGAAAACATAACAAACATCAGGGGACTGTAAATAAAAAGTAATATAAAGCTACTAACTATTTAATTGTAATTAAATTGTACTAGGTCCAGTAAAGTAGCTCCTTTAAGGACATGTTTGTGTTAAAATGCATGTTTCACACAACATAAAGCTAAATAACCTGCTGGATTAATCTACTGTATACATTGTTATTTTGAAATGTGATTAGTTCTTATTGAAAGTAATCCCATTTGTTAAATTACATTTCAGCATCTTGAGTATTGGTATTGTAATAAACCTTCTGTTTACCGGCTACTGGCTAATATTGGACTCTTGATCGGAGGCTCGTGGGTTCAATCCCAGGTGGGGGACACTGCTGCTGCTGTACCCTTGAGCAAGGTACTTTCCCTAGATTGCTCCAGTAAAAACCCAACTGTATAAATGGGTAACTGTATGTAAAAATAATGTGATATCTTGTAAAAATTGTAAGTCATCCTGGATAAGGGCGTCTGCTAAGAAATAAATAATAATAATAATCAATAACGTGCCGCTGCCACAACCTTTGTTGAACCGGAGGGTCCATAATCAATATTAGTTTACTATGAAAGGAGGAGAGAAAGTGTGAAAGTCATGGCACAAAGAAAACAGGAGCATCAGCTCAGGGCAAATAGTTTATAAATACACAATAGTTTATAAAAACACAAAACAGGTGATTAGCAATCTCACAACCACTCAAGCAAATTAAACAGTCGATTTAAGTTAATATCATCCCCCCAGTGTGCTGTATAAGAGAAGGGGGCAGACACACCCACTGCAAACCTGCACTAGTGTAAAGAAAATAATCAATCAATCAATTTTTATTTTATATAGCGCCTTTCATAGTGGACCACCATCACAAAGCGCATTACAAGATGCAGTAACAACAAGAAAATGCATAATACACGAGATACAGTAAAAAAAAACAAAAAAAACAATGCATAATACATTAAATACAGTGGAAAGTGTATAATACACGATAGTAAAATAATACATAAAATAGTTCCAGCAACACAGCAGCTAATAGCAGATATCAGGCTAAAAGAGCATGGAAAGCAAGAGAGAACAGGTGGGTCTTGAGAATTGATTTAAATCGAGTGATGGTGGGAGCATCACGCACCAAAGCTGGGAGAGAGTTCCAAAGAGTCGGAGCCATGAAGCTAAACGAACGTTCTCCAAGTGTGATGCACTTTTGCTTGGGGATAACAAGCAGGCCAGAGTCTGAGGACCTCTTCTTGCGGCCAGGGACATAGCGGGTCAGCAGGTTGAGGAGGTACTCGGGACCTGTGTGATGAAGGGCATTGTAGGTGAGCAGGAGAGTTTTGAAAATAATCCTGAACTTTACAGGTAGCCAGTGCAGCTGGGCATGATCATCATGTGATCACATTTTTTACATCTGGTAAGGATCCTGGCAGCGGCAGTGGACAAGGTTAGTCTGCCAGGGGTCCAGGGGGCATGTGGCAGTAGTTGATTTCAACAGTAAGCCGGAAACATCAGCAATGGATAGAGGAGAGAAGGAGAGGGCAGGAGGGGCAACCCGGAGGAGCGTCAAGGTGGTCAAGTAGTAAACTGGGTTTGTGGTGGGCGAGCGTAGAATAGATGTTGTCGATTTTGTTCCAAAAGAAAGAGGATAAATCATGACAGGTAAGAGAGGAGGATGGACGGGAGTTGGGTCTGTCAGTGGCTGGATGTAGGATTTGGTCAATGGTCTTAAAGAGAACATTGGGTTTACCGTGTCCCATAGTTATGATTTCAGAGAAGTATTTCACACACACCTGTAGCTCATGAGATGGTCGGTCCAGATCTCTCTGTGAACCGTTAGTCCAGATGACCTCAACAGTATCAGTAGCGGAGGAAGGAGCAGGGAGATTAATATTAGTAGTGATTAAGAAATGGTCAGAGAGAGAGAGACATCTGAGACAGAGAGATAGGAGACATCAAGGCTCCTTTTGATGAACAGATCCAGGGTGTGTCCTCGGGTGTGAGTGGGGACGTTGACAGATTGAGAAAGTCCAAGACAGTCTAGAAGCGTGTTGAATTCGGTCACTAGGGGGGATGAAGGCAAGTCAACATGAATGTTGAAGTCACCTGGGAGTAGGATTTTGTCAGTAGAAGTGCAGATGAGGGAGAGGAATTTTGAAAACTCGCAATAAAAGCAGAGTTGCTCTTAGGTGGACGGTAGATATCAGCAAGGGTAAGGGACATGGGAGAGGGGACCTTGATGGCGAGATGCAGAGAAAAGGCAGACAAAGAAAGAACTGAGGAAGCGAGCACAGAATCTGCAATAACAGCAGTCCCCCTTCTTCGGCCTGTGAGGCGAGGTTTGTCAAAGAGGGAATAGCCCTTTGGGGTGGCTAGATGCAGCGAGTGCATGCCGTTTACAGAGTGCCAGGTTTCAGCTAGACAGAGAAGATCAAGATTGGTGTCAGTTATAAGTTCGCTGAGAAGCAGAGATTTGTTAGTCAGAGAGCGTGTAACAGGGCGAGGAGCCCTATACATGATTGTTTATTTATTTTTAGAACGGGGTCTCCCCCTCCGCCCCTGTGTTATTTTGTATTTTTGTTTTATGATTTATTATGTATTTATATAATGGCATAGCCGCATGCTTGTTTGTTATTGATTTGTTTTCATTTCATCGTGTTCTGGCAGAGGCGAGGTTGGTCACTCGTCCTCTGCTAGGAGTAATTAAAAACCTTGTGCAGAAGGTGGCCATCTCCCGAATTAAGTGATTAATTTGTTGCTAAATTGGGAGATGGTCACCTGCATATAAACCTGCAGCGCTCTCGGTTCCGGATGGGGTGTTCAGAGGAGGAACGAGAGCGAGTGGAGAGAGGAGAGAGGAGAGATTTTTCACCAATTAGCCAGTCTGTCACAGAGTGGCAATTGAAAAAGGAGATTTTCAAGTTTGTAGCAGGCGGCGTAGGGGGAGAAGGAATTAGTAAGGGTATGTGCAGCAGGTACTTCCCAGTGTTCATTCTGGGAGTGGGGAACGAGCGAGCCCGCTTTGTCCAAGGGATCCAGACGTTAGGTGTCAAGGTAGGAACTTAATAAACCACAAATCATATAATGTGCACTTAATATTCAAATAAAGTGATAACTTCCAGTAACAAGTGAAATTAACAATACACAAAGCACAGCAAACTCAAATATACAAAGATAACCCCCCACCAAAGGTTGAAGTGTTGTGTCTGTCCCTTACAGATCCACACACAGGTTCAGTAATATTGTATAATTTAAAGTTTTAAAAGACAGCACTTCCCTTGAATTACGACTGCCCTCACAGGCTACTACTCTCTGGTACACAGACAGAGCTATCCCTAGTCCATGCACACCGTTTGCTCGATGCAGGTTCTCTTTTAAAGTCTAAATTGGCAGCCTGTAATTGCCAGCACCTGCCTCAATGCTAATTAATTAATTAACAGGTGTGTGTATGTATTCAATCCTGATGGGGTTGCCAAGCAAAGTCCATCACACCATAGACAGAAATATTACCAAAGCTAAAAAGCTTTCTTGATGTTGGCAATAAGCTCCCAGTTGGTAAAATGTCTGGTCAATTGATTGCAGGGTGTCTACTAAGTGCCGGTTCTGTTTGCAGTAATACTATTCATTAAATATTTAATGAGAATATTTTCCCCATACCGGTTACCAATACATGGTCATCAGTCTAGCTTATTATGGGATTGCCTAGCTACATGACTCATAGGATCAGGTACAAGTTGGATCAAAAGCAGTAACAACAAACATGCATGCATTGTGAAACAGTGGAAACACCCATATACAAAATACATTTCAGGGCAGGATTATGATGTCAGGAAACCTCAAAATGTTGTTGTTTTTTTTTTTTTACACAATCATGGAAAACAGTACTATATCAAAATCATATCTGAATATGAATGAGTTTTAAGAACCTGCTCAGGATTCCTTTGCTGGCATCCCAGGAGGACTTAAGCAAAGTTCAGTAATGTAGACAGTGGGCCTCATTTACAAAGCTGTTTTGTTGGTTTCTTCTCACTATACTTGACTGTTGTTATGAAAGGTCAAGTAAGAGAAAAGTTTGGCTTTGTAATCAGTTTATTGTAAATCTCTGTGGACAAAGATTTTTCATGTATAATTTTTTTCAGTAACTGTAAGGTTTGGAAGGTAAAAGTTACTTTTACACGTAAAACTAAGAAACTCAAGAGAAGAAGACACACGTGGATGATGCCTTTTCTCAGATTTTGTATGAAAGCTTGGCTGTAGTTCTAAGAGGCCCAGAGACAAGCCCTGCCTTCAATTGAACTGCAATCACTTGACACTGCCCTGCATGTACTATAAATACTGTACTCACCTGTACTTGTCTTTTATGGCTCTTTTCCACTGTACAACCAAGCTACGCTGGGGCCGGGGAGTCTGGGTTGTTTTTCCACTGCAGAGCCGAGCCATGCACTGATGTCACACACAACAAAAGACACTTGTTATTAATTATTGTTATTATTAACTCAGTTTGCCAAAAGATGTGCAAACAAATGGTGTTCAAAAATGAATAGACCAACGGTACAGCTGTATCTTGTATCGCTAGATTTTGTAAATATATTTTAGTTTCTATATTAATTATATATATTTCTATATTAATTATATATATTAATTTCTTTATAATCCACACATTTTACTGTTAATTTCGACTTTATAAAGTTCAATTAATGCCGTTGAAGGGAAAAAAAGAAAGTTGTAAAAATATGATTTGCCAAAGGTATCCCATATAAGTTGTTTTTTCTAGAGTTGTTTTTTGTTTGGGTGCTTAAAAATAGAAGCTGCATGAGCGCAACGAGAGCCGTAGTTGTATGTATGATACAGCTGTATTTTGTTTTACTATATTTTTGTAAATACGTTTAGCATTTTCTTTATATTCATATAATAAAGGTCAAGGTTGAGAAATTCGGTAGTGTTTTTAATTTTGTGTTTTTGAGTGTCTATCTATCTGTCTATCTATCTATCTTGCATTTATATAGCACCCTTCATGTGTTCACATCACAGAGCGCTTCACATAAAAAAAATTACAAAAAACAAGTGACAGTTCTAACAGTTAAAGGCAGCTCTGAACAGATGGGTTTTCAGTAGCTGACCAAAACAAAAAGTGGTCTGCATGTCGGATTTTGTCTGGGAGGGCATTCCAGGCTTTTGGGGCATAACAGCAGAAAGCTCTCGAGCCGAATGTTTTGAGATTATTTTGAGAGATCTGTAGCATTCCTGTGGTAGACGATCGCAAAGTGTGCTTTGGAGCATGAGGGACAATTAGGTCGGACAGATAGGTTGGGGTCAGATCATGCAATGATTTATACACCAGTAGAAGAATTTTATAGTCAATGCGGGACTTCACAGGGAGCCTGTGTAGAGACTTCAGGACAGAGGTGATGTGCTCAGTTGATTTTGTCCTTGTAAGAACTCTAGCTGCAGAGCTTTTAAGCAGTTGAAGTTTTTTCAAAGTGCAGTCGCTAACACCGGAAAAGAGAGAATTGCAATAATCCACTCTTGACATGATGAATGCATGGACAAGCATATCAACAGCTCGGCTCGACAAATAGCCAGTGGAGGACCGCCTCTACCCGTACTGTACCGAGCCCTCACGGGTCAGATGTGCCAGTGGAGAAGTTGTATTAGTTTTTATGCAACCTACACCTCCCCATTACCTCCATCACCATGTGGTTAATTATTTTCCACGGGGGGTGGAGGGAGGCTGGAACCTTTCCACCATCTCATCCTCTAACCAGTCAAGCTGTACATCAGCTGACATGTCAGCAATGAAGAGACAAAAAAAAAACACCTAACTAGGACAGCTTTGAAAGGTATAGTTACTTTCAGGAAAATTATTCAATATCATCAAAGAGGAGCAAATACATTATGATAAGGCTGTAAGGAAATCGTGATTTTTTTTTTTTTTATCAAGAAGTTGCAGCCATTGTGTATGAAGTTGCGGTTTCGGCGCAGTCATAAATATAAGCAGTTTGTACGTATATATACTTGCTTTCAAGATGGATTTTTGTTCATTTGTTCAAAAACAACAATAAGAAAACAACATATAAATAGATACCCAGAACATAAGTTCTTAAGATTCCCTCTTTATCACCATTTGAAATAAAATGTTTTATGCTGTGTTTCATTACAAGTGAAGAGTTGCAAGCTAACAATAATGATGCATAACTTACAGTACTTGCATAACAGTAAAAAGCTCACTGTGACAGAAATATAATGAATCTTGGTTGTAAATCTCCCTCCTGGTAAGTCTGGAAGAAGGCGAGACTCCGTATTGAATGTTTTGACCCAGGAAGGGAAACGACATAGCAGCTGCACTCGTTTACCAAGGGGTCATGCGTGATAACTTAAAAGGGGACGGAGAATTGCAATCTACTCCTTCGCTTGGTTTTGAGCGAGAGCGAAACTGGAAGGACCGGGAAAAACCCTAAAAAGAGTAAAAGAGGATTTGTGAGTGTTTTTGTTTGTTGTTGCTGTTAGTAATTGTCTTTTGTTTTGTGAATCACTAGATGGTGTAGACGGTGTATCCGGAGCTGTCGCCTTGGGCCAGCACTACCCAGAAGAACACTACACCACAGTTGCTTTATAATTGTTATCACCCACCACGAGCACTACTGCACACACCCAGACTCGTGACCGTGTATTGTATCATTGTGGGGCGGATAACGTTTGTTTATTATTTGGGCTGCAACCCATTTATTATTGTTACCTCCGTGCTTTACACATTGGTGTGTGTTGCCGGAGGTTTATTGTTTGGTCGCCATACCGGGAATTACAAAATAAAGACCCATTTTCCAAACCGGATTACAGTTTCCTTTGTGTGATTATTTCTGCACTGCATCACCTCTGCACCTGTTTTCAATCAGCAGCCACACTCACTCACAAAATTGAACAGCCACTACAGTATTTGCAAAATGGCAATAAAATTTAACAGTAAGAACAGTACTTGCATCATGGCACAGTCTTCTTTCCCGTTATCACTGATTGGCTAGAGAGGATGACAATGCATATCAATCCCCCACTAGCAAAAGACAATATGAGAGTGACGACTCCTTTTGTTTCAGTTTATTTTTCAGCATTATTTTGCAACAAAATTACATATAAATCACATATAAATAATATAAACTGTAGTCGCATTAAAAGTTGTGGCAACCATAAAAAGTTGTGGTCTGTGTTAAAAGTTGCGGTTTCCGCAACCAATTCACGGCGTGCAATTTTCTTATAGCCTTAATTAAGGAGGATTCTCAGACAAGCACCCATAGGGAAATACAAATACAATGTGCTCCAGTATGTGAATGCTAATTCGATTGCCACTGGGACATTTGCATTGAAATTGATGGAAGTCATGTTGTAATTGCTAGAGGAAGCAGTCTGCATTTTATGATACCATCAGTGTTCATATATTTAGGGAACACACTGTACTTTGTTATCAATTATGTGCCTACAACTGTCTGCTGATCAGGAGTAGGCTGAGATTAATAGGAAGGATTAAACTTGTATTGTATTAAATTCCTGTTTAATACAATATGTTTTCAGTATTTACACCTAATCCGTGCTGGATTGCAGAGGTCCACAGAAGACCAAATAGCACTTTTAGGATGTGCAATGAACATGGCCTTAAAAATATTTTAATGACCTGGACAATTGCATGGTTGCAGGACTTGTTATCTGTCCCGTATGTCTTGTCTATCTTTTATGTTACCTGTATTGCAAGGGGAACGGGTCACGCTGTTAGTTAGTAGTGGGAAAAGGGGGACTGCAGACCATGGGTTTGATTGGTTCAGCCAGACAGCGGAGGAAAATGAGCAGAAGATACATAAGGGGGTGCATGAGTGATAGGGGGGAGAGAGAGAAAGACAGCAAGAGAACAGTGAGTGACAGCAAGAAGAGATGGCAGCAGAAGCGAGAAACATAATAATAAAAGGGTTTATATGGAGGCTGTGTGGTCCGGTGGTTAAAGAAAAGGGCTTGTAACCAGGAGGTCCCGGTTTCAAATCCCACCTCAGCCACTGATTCATTGTGTGACCCTGAGCAAGTCACTTAACCTCCTTGTGCTCCGTCTTTCGGGTGAGATGTAATTGTAAGTGACTCTGCAGCTGATGCATAGTTCACACACCCTAGTCTCTGTAAGTCGCCTTGGATAAAGGCGTCTGCTAAATAAACAAATAATAATAATTATTATTTTGGTGGAGTGAGTCCCAGCCCCTAACAGTAATCCTCTGTTTATTATCAATACATCTTACAAATCAAGAATTCCACACTGAGTCCTGCTTCATAAGCCAGACAAAATGCTACAATATATATACTGTATATATATATATATATATATATATATATATATATATATATATATATATATATATATATATATATATATATATATATATATATATTAAATTACAAGTAAAAAACAAACATGTATTTACATTAGGGCTGTCAAGCGATTAAAAAAATGTAATCACGATTAAACATTTTAATCTTAGTTACTCTTTGTTTTAATTGCATATTTAATTGAATTAATTTAACGGATTACTGCATCAATCTAATTTGTTTGTTTTAGTACTGATGCTATTATTATTTCAGAGTTCATCTTATTACCTATAAGGCATTACATGGTCTTGGACCTTCTTATCTTCAAGATCTGCTGACCCCATATGACCCTGGTAGTTCCCTTAGATAAGAAAATGCTAATCTCCCCCTAACTTCCCCTAGCTCCCGATTCATATCAGGAATGCTAGCACAATTGAATCTTTTAAATCCTGTTTGAAAACTTATTTGTTTGGGTCTGTTTTTTTGTAGCTGGATTATATATTAGACACAGGCTTTTTTATATTTATTTTGTAAAGAGCCCAGGAATGCTTGCATAAAGTAACATTATTATTATTATTATTATTATTATTATTATTATTATTATTATTATTATTATTATTATTATTATCCAAAAAACAACCCAGCATAAAAAAACAAACCTGTTGTCCTATTTCTGGATTAATATTGGTTGCCACTTCTTTAAAGTTTATATTTATTTACACAGAATTATACAGACATTCCGGCATTTGCTGTTGAATCAACTGCTAAATCACAATGGAGTCAGTTTATTACTCACCTTAATGCATTTCAAATTATACTGTATATTTTCTTATCTGTTTTTTTTTATATATATATATATATATATATATATATATATATATATATATATAGATATAGATATAGATATAGATATAGATATAGATAGATAGATATAGATAGATAGATAAAGACTATAATTGCATCCTGAGCCATTCGGAAAAAAAAGTCAAAATGTCATAATTCCTCTAGAGGAAAATATACTTGAACTTTGACCCATTGGACTCAAATGTCTCGTTTTCAATCACTCGACAACACCCACAGTGTTCATTACTGAGCAACAAAATGAGTATATGTTAAAAAAAATAAAATAAATGATGTAAAAGTGGGAAAATTTGTATCTCAGAGAAACTGGAGAGGAACGGGAAAGTAAAGACATTCCTGTCAATGACTTTCAAAAATGAAATCACTCGACAACACCCACAATTCGTGTTTTTCAGGCACTTTTAACAAATCTGTTGTTGTAAATATTTACAATCATCCTTCACCAACGGGAGCACCAACCAAGCGAGCGACACAAATCATTGATTGACAATGACTAAATAGATACTAATATCCATGTATTATAAAAAATAATAGATGGGCTTCAGTGAGTAAAAGGAAAATAATTCCATCTCAGGTTTCTGTGACAGTTTATAAACTACTCGACCTAACAGTCTCGTAGTTTATGACATAATACCCTAGATGGAATTATGTTCCTGTAACTCACTGACGCCCATCTATTATTCTATATATATATAACACAGTATTATTATTATCTGCTAAGAAATCATAATAAACAATGATATATATATATATATATATATATATATATATATATATATATATATATATATATATATATATATATACAGTATATATATACAGTATATATATATATATATATATATATATATATATATATATATATATATATATATAGTAAAACAATAATCATTGTTTATAATAATTATAAGAATTATTATTTTATAAAAACAAATAAACAAATTATAGTAGTCATTAGACAGATCACAGGCATTGCTCTCAGTTTCATTTTGTTGCACTGGCTTGCTGCAATATTATAGAACACTTTCTTTGACAAATCCATAAATGTTTTTGTGGCAGAGCAGGGCTCTGCCCTTGTAAATATTGGCAGCGATGGGGTTAAATTATCCTCCCTGCCCAGGTTTTATGTGTCAGGTGGGAGTAATTAGTAATCAATTAATCAATTAGCACCCAGCCACCTTACATAAAAGGAGGCCTCAGCGCCTCAGCAGAGAGAGGTAGCTGAGGAAGCAAGGGTGTTTTTCTTTGTGTGCTGGGTTTTTTGCAATCCAGTGAAGGCAATGCTCAGCCCTGAAGCCTTATTTTTGTAAGTTTTTGCTTCATGTTTATTGTCTGTGTTTTAAAAACCTTTTTGTTTGGCTCTCGTGCCTGTTTTATTTTGTGTTTTTTATTTAATAAAAGTATTTTTGTTTGAACTGCAGTCTGTCTCTGGGCCTCATCCCTTGCGCCATCCTGTCACATGTGGTGTCAGAAGCAGGATATAGCGCCCTTGGAGGTTCAGAGCAGTAAGCAGGATTTTTTTTGTGAATAGCAAATCTTTTTTGTGAGTGTTTTGTGTTTTTTTTTTTTTTTTGGTTTGAAAAAAAAAAAAAATGGGCAGAAGAAGCAGGCAGCGGCAGCAGCGACAGCAGCAACAATAGCTGCTGCCACCCCAGCTGGAGGACCCAGCCAGCCTTTTCCCCTGGTGTTCCTGGTGAGGGAAGGAGGACCACCGCTGGAGATCCTGCCCAGTGGTGCCACCAGCGGACTGGTGTGGGCGCTGCGAGGAATACGGTCACAACTGGGCAGGATGCTTCTACGCCCAGGCCCAGGAAGAGGAGCAACTGCCACCCCAGGTACCAGTGTCCACCCCTCTACCTACACTGCCACCGGGTTCACCACCATCCCAGGAGATTTGGGACTGGTTGGTACACCCAGAGGGGGACATCTTCAATGAATGGATGGATGGGAAAGGCAACACCACCCGACATCCATCCAATAAATCGCCCTGATGGTTTTAGGGTATATGGCCGAAGACATGGGAGAGGCCCCAGTCGTTCAAGAGCCAGAGGGGGTGTAGCCGCCATCCCGAGAGCCAGAGGGGGTGGAGCCACTGTCCCGAGAGCTAGAGGGTGTGGAGCCGCCGTCCGAGAGCCAGAGGTGGTGGAGTCGCCGTCCCGAGAGCGGAGGGGTGGAGCCGCCGTCCCAAGAGCCGGAAGGGGAGGAGCCACGGACCTGAGAGCCGGAAGGGAAGGAGCCACGGACCAGAGAAACGCACATTGCACATGCTGCTGAGAGGAGCTCAGTGGAGGCAGATGGGCTGCCCTAATTAGACGGTGAAATAACTCACTTACTCTGCACTGGACCTGGAGTGACACGACTGTTATCTTTACTTGCAATGCTTGTATGTTTTATTATTAATTAGTTGAAGAGTTCCTTTGTCATGTGAGTGCATTACCCTACACCTCCACACCGGTAATCATTAATAAAAGCAAAAGCACAATATTATTATTAGTATTATTATTATTATTATTATTATTATTATTACAAAGATGGAATCACATGATTAAAAAATAAATAAATCCTGAAATCCTGGGATTGGATTCCCTACTCCAGACCTATTGAGTGTGGTCATAACATACAGTGAGTGCCCATCAACAAGTTTTAATTAAGAACATAAGAACGTTTACAAAGAGGAGGCCATTTGTCTCATCTTGCTCGTTTGGTTGTTAGTAGCTTATTGATCCCAGAATCTCATCAAGTAGCTTCTTGAAGGATCCTACGGTGTCAGCTTCAAAGACATTACTGGGGAGTTGGTTCCAGACTGCCACAATTCTCTGTAAAAAAAAAAAAAGTGCCTCCTATTTTCTGTTCTGAATGCCCCTTTATCTAATCTCCATTTGTGACCCCTGGTTCTTGTTTCTTTTTTCAGGTAAAAAAAGTCGATATTGTCAATGCCTTTTAGAATTTTGAAAGCTTGAATCAGATCGCTGCGTAGTCTTCATTGTTCAAGACTGAACAGATTCAATGATTTAAAAGGCATATGACATGCCTTTTAAACCCAGAATAATCCTGGTCGCTCTTCTTTGCACTCTTTCTAGAGCAGCAATATCCTTTTTTGACAAGAACTGAACACAATATTCTAGATGAGGTCTTACTAATGCATTGTAAAGTTTTAACATTACTTCCCTTGATTTAAATTCAACACTTTTCACTATATATCCCAGCATTTTGTTGGCCTTTTTTATAGATTCCCCACATTGCCAAGATGAAGACATTTCTGAGTCAACATAAACTCCTAAATCTTTTTCATAGATTCCTTCTTCAATTTCAGTATCTCCCTGTGACAGAGATCGAATGATTCTTGGTGTTAGATCTCCCTCTCGACCTGTGAGGGCACGGTGCAAGAGGAACAGAGTACCCTTAATTAAATGGCACGACAATTTATTCCGTAGGGTAGGTGGAAGTCGGTCATTTAGGAGAGGAACGGAGCTACGGTATCCAAACTCAATGACCCCGACGG
This sequence comes from Acipenser oxyrinchus oxyrinchus, assembly GCA_030684275.1. Lineage (NCBI taxonomy): Eukaryota > Metazoa > Chordata > Actinopteri > Acipenseriformes > Acipenseridae > Acipenser > Acipenser oxyrinchus. Next base: position 54,492,478 of record CM060249.1, read on the forward strand.
TAAACGGTGTGGCATCCGAGGATTGGAGGAGCGGATGCGCTCGTTAACTTAGGGGTCATGAGCGAGGATATAAATAGGGGGTAGCGTCGTGATCTGTTCCTTGCATATGGTTAAGTTAAATAACCGAGAAGGAGCCCGTACTGTGAATAAACCGTGAGTGTTTTCGTGTCTGTGTATTAACACTGTGTGTCTTGTGTGTTATTTGTCACTGAAGATTACTGAGCACGATCCGGAGCTGCAGCCGCAGGCCAGCGAAAACCGGACTTCAACACTCACCTTTCCACTACAGAAACTGTCTTTGTTTTCACTACTAGCACTAAAATCACGCACTGTCTAAATAGTGTCTGTGTTTTGTGTTTTGTGTGGGTGACGGAACGGGACTTTGGGTTACGGGTCAAACCCGTGGGATTACAATTCGAAGTGATACACGCCGCTGTACCACTTCCCACACTGTTATTATTTGCAGGTTTGCCTTAAGGCTCTGGACATTTATTAACTTAAATAAACACCCTTGCACCTGTACAAACGTTGTCTGTGTGATTACTCCGCTCTGCACTGCACTCACCTGCACGTCTTTACCACTTTGCCACACGTGGTTGTCAGAAGAGGGATGGACTACGCAGCACTGTCGGCGCTGCTGGAGCAGCTGGACAGCAGACACGAGGCTGAGGAGAGACGGAGAGAGAGAGGTACACCGCTGATCGAGAGGGTCGGGCTGGGGATACCGCCCACAGTATCAGCGGGACCTACTATGGCGGCCCCAAAGGCGAGGGCGCAGAAAATGACGGTGGAGGATGACCCGGAGGCATACTTGGTGGCGTTTGAGCGGCTGGCTACCACCGCGTCATGGCCCGAGAGTTCTGGGCGAGCCAATTGGGACCCTGCCTGATTGGTGAAGCACAGGCAGCATACCAGGCAATGGCTGATGGCGGCGCCGCTCAATACGACCTGGTAAAGCTGGCCATTCTCCGCCGTCTCAACATCACGGAGGAAACTCACTGGAGTGCGGTTCAGGGGTACAAGAGGTCCCGAATACACGCCCCAGGGTGGTCGCGCAAAAACTCTGTGACCACATGGTACACTGGCTCAACCCTGCTCAGAAGACAAGCGCCCAGATGGGCGAGGCCATTGTAATTGAGCAGTTTTGCCATGTGGTCGGCACTGAGACCCAAGCGTGGATACGGCGCCACAACCCGACACCCTGGAGCAGGCAGTGAAACTTCGCTGAGGACTTTGAGGACTCCCTGACATCAGCCCAGATAGGGCTACTCACCTCTCCGGCCCAGCGGAGCATCATCTCACCAACCCTCTCTCTGCACCTCCACCCCCACCACGGGACCGGGTCACAGACCTTCTAGACCGCCCGGCCCCAATGGGCAACCTTGCCTCCCCTCCATGGAGACCAAGGTTGACCCCCAGCTGAGGTAGAGGTGCTGCCCCGCCCGTTGCCATACCAGCAGCGGGACAGGTATCTAACCTCTGTGCCCTCCTTTCCCCCTATCTGTTTTAGGTGCCACCAGCCGGGTCATCAGGCCAAGTCATGCCCATCTGCGATGGAGTGTGACGTGGCCGCATGCAATCTGGCATCAGAAGCGGGTAAGCGAGGGAAAAATGGTCGGGAGGGGCCTTGTATGGTTAATGTAATTTTGGGAAATGTGAAAACCCATGCATTAGTGGACACAGGGTGTGGTCAGACCTTAATTAGAACATCTCTCTTGGGCGGTGTGTTGTGATGGCTATCTCCTGTATCCATGGAGACACGGCAACATACCCCACAGTCAAAGCATACTTATTGGTCGGTCCGATAAAACGTCACCTGATAGTGGGGGTGGCGGAAAGGTTACCATACCCAATTATTCTGGGTCGAGACTGGCCAAACTATAGAGAATTGGTGAAATTAATGGCAGTCCCGACCACACACGTAAACGTGGCAGAAAAAGACGAAAGGGAAATGATTGGTAATGTGTTTCCCTTTCAAACTGAAATGTTTTCTCCCCTGTTCCGTCCAAGAAAAACAAATAAAGAGAGAAGGATGCGGAAATGGGAGGGAGCATTAATGAGACAAGGCTGGGGGCTGGTGGGAGCCTGCTACAATGGTAACAAACGCCAGTCAAAGGGGGTCGGAACGCAGTGTGACCGAGAGGGCGAGGTTACTGGGCCATCAAGGGCAGATGTTACTTCCGCCCCTCTCAACATACCGGACATGTGGGACCAAAGCGCGGACATAGTGTGGGGCCAACATAACGACCCCTCACTGGTGCAGCTTGGGGACAGGTCGGTCTATTGAAGGTAAGGATGTTGAAGGCTGGGGCTAGTATTTCCACATTTCATTATCAAGGGGCAATTACTGTATAGGGTAAACCTTGCCACGGGCACAGGACAGCCTGTAACACAATTATTGGTTCCCCGTCTTGTCGACTGGAGGTCATGAGGCTGGCGCATGATATCCCTTTTGCGGGGCACCTCGGAGCTGACAAGACAAGCGGCGAATATTGGCTCGATTTTATTGGGTAGGACTTCATAAGGATGTGTTGAAATATGTAGCCACATGCCCAGACTGCCAGCGAGTAGCGCCGGGTCGAGTCGCCCGCCCTTTGGTTCCACTGCCGATTATTTCCACCCCTTTGAGCGCATTGCAATGGACATAGTCGGCCCTTTGCTACCTTCTGACTCGGGTATACGCATATATTAGTGGTGGTAGATTACGCAACACGATACCGGAGGCAGTTCCATTGAGTCCACTAGTGCCACTGCGATAGCCAAAGAGCTAGTGCAGATTATGGCTAGAGTAGGGATCCCCAAGGAGATCTTGACTGATCATGGAACTAACTTCTTGTCTAATACGTTACAGCAAGTATACAAAATATTAAAAATACGTCCCATCAGGATGTCTGTTTATCATCCACAGGCGGACGGTTTGGTGGAACGTTTTAATCAGACCCTGAAGGCGATGCTGAGACGATTTGTGAATCAGGAGCAGAAACATTGGGCATCACTTCTCCCCTACCTCCTTTTTGCAGTGAGAGAGGTGCCGCAGAGTTCGACAGGGTTCTCCCCCTTCGAGCTCTTGTACGGCCGACAGCCTCGCGGCATTCTCGATCTGTTGAGAGAGGGGTGGGAGGAGCACAAAGGCTCGTCCAAAAATGTAGTGCAGCATGTGCTCCTACTTCGAGATCGCCTGGATTTGGTCGGTCGTTTGGCTCAGGACAATCTCAAATCGGCTCAGCACCGACAACAGCAGCATTACAATCAAAATGCATTAATTCGAACCTTTCGACCTGGAGACAAGGTAATGCTGCTGCTTCCCTCCTCAGAATCAAAACTATGTGCTAAATGGCAGGGGCCGTATGAAGTGATTCGGGCTATAGGAAAGGTGAATTATGAAATTAGACAGCCCGATCGCCGTAATGAAAAAGAAATTTATCATATAAATTTATTAAAGCCCTGGCAGGAAAGGGAGGCCTTATTTATAGCCCCAGGCAATGTAGAGGATGATTTGGGCCCCGAGTTAGAGACCTCTAGCACAAAGGACATTTCGATGGGGGAACAGTTACTTCCTGATCAGCAACATGAGCTGCGTATGTTAATTGAGGAATTCAACGATGTTTTTCTGGCGTGCCGGTAGAACTAACCTTGTTGAATATGCCATTGTCTCTCCCCAGGTGTCACAGTGCGAGAGAGACCTTATCGGATCCCAGAAAGTCGACGGAATGGCGTTAGCAAAGAGGTATGGGACATGCTCGAACTTGGGGTGATTGAGCCTTCCAGGAGCGAGTGGTGCAGTCCAATTGTGATAGTGGCCAAAAGGGCGGCACCAACCGCTTCTGCGTTGATTTCCGCAAGGTAAACACTATTGCCAAGTTTGATGCGTATCCCATGCCTCGGGTCGACGAGCTTCTAGATAGACTGGGGACGGCAAGGTTTTTTCCACTCTGGACCTGACGAAGGGATATTGGCAGATCCCGTTAACTTCGTAGTTCTAGAGAAAACCGCATTTTCAACACCAGAGGGGCTGTTTCATTTTACAACCATGCCGTTTGGGTTACATGGTGCGCCTGCTGCCTTCCAGAGACTGATGGACCAGGTTTTACACCCACATCGTGAATATGCGGCGGCGTATATTGATGATGTGGTTATTTACAGCTCCACCTGGCGAGAGCATTTGGCTAGGATCACAGCCGTCCTTCAGTCTCTAAGGGCAGCCCGGCTGACAGCTAACTGCGAAAATGTGCGTTTGCCAAGAAAGAGACACAGTATTTGGGATTTATAATGGGGAATGGCAGGGTGAAACCCGTTGTCACCAAGGTCCAGGCCCTGGTGGACGCGGCAATCCCCAAAACCAAGGCTCAGGTGAGGTCTCTACTGGGGTTAGCCGGTTATTACCGCCGCTTTATCCCCGAGTATGCCACCGTGGTTAATCCCTTAGTTGACCTCACCAGAAAGAGCGCACCAAATTCAATTAAGTGGTCAGAAGAATGTCAGGGGCGTTTGATATTGTTAAGCAGAGACTTTGCCAGGCCCCGCTCTCATCACTCCAGACTTCACCAAGAGATTCATCCTCCACACCGATGCTTCGGATGTCGGTTTGGGTGCAGTCCTGTCCCAAATGGTGGCGGAGTAGAACATCCTATTCTGTACATAAGTAAAAAATGCTCCCTCGGTGGCGCAACTACTCCGTCGTCGAAAAAGAGTGTTTGGCCATCAAATGGGCTACTCACTCTTTGAGATACTACCTGCTGGGGCACTCATTTGATCTCGTCACTGACCACGCCCCACTCAAGTGGTTAAGCACAATGAAGGACAGCAATGCCGGATAACTTCGGTGGTATCTGGCATTGCAGCCCTTCATGTACCACATGGTACACCGTGCAGGAAAAGACCACCAAAATGCGGATTATTTTTCCGGGAGGGGAGTAATAGGAAAGGTAGATTTAGCCGAGTGTTCCTTCGGCTCCACTCTGGCGGTGGGATATGTGACAGAGATCGAATGATTCTTGGTGTTAGATCTCCCTCTCGACCTGTGAGGGCACGGTGCAAGAGGAACAGAGTACCCTAAATTAAATGGCACGACAATTTATTCCGTAGGGTAGGTGGAAGTCGGTCATTTAGGAGAGGAACGAACTACGGTATCCAAACTCAATGACCCCGACGGTAAACAGTGTGGCATCCGAGGATTGGAGGAGCGGATGCGCTCGTTAACTTAGGGGTCATGGCGAGGATATAAATAGGGGGTAGCGTCGTGATCTGTTCCTTGCATATGGTTAAGTTAAATAACCGAGAAGGAGCCCGTACTGTGAATAAACCGTGAGTGTTTTCGTGTCTGTGTATTAACACTGTGTGTCTTGTGTGTTATTTGTCACTGAAGATTACTGAGCACGATCCGGAGCTGCAGCCGCAGGCCAGCGAAAAACCGGACTTCACCACTCACCTTTCCACTACAGAAACTGTCTTTGTTTTCACTACTAGCACTAAAATCACGCACTGTCTAAATAGTGTCTGTGTTTTGTGTTTTGTGTGGGTGACGGAACGGGACTTTGGGTTACGGGTCAAACCCGTGGGATTACAATTCGAAGTGATACACGCCGCTGTACCACTTCCCACACTGTTATTATTTGCAGGTTTGCCTTAAGGCTCTGGACATTTATTAACTTAAATAAACACCCTTGCACCTGTACAAACGTTGTCTGTGTGATTACTCCGCTCTGCACTGCACTCACCTGCACGTCTTTACCACTTTGCCACACTCCCATATGGTATTTATAATGCACATTTTTTTATTGCCTTGTGACCGAGCTGTTGTTGAGTGCTGTGTGGGTGGTGATGTCACGGACCAAAAACAGGAACCAAAACAAGGAATGGCGGTGGTGAAACTGCAGCGCTATGGCGCTCAGTGTATTTATTAAATAATAAATAAACAAAAGGTTTGAACGAACACAAAACAAAAAGGTGCGTTGGCCAAACAAATAAACAAACAATAACGGAAACAAGTATATTTATATACAGCAATTGTTTTTCTCTTTCTCTCTCCACTAAACACATCTCGCCTCTAACACTCTCCGCTTTGCGCAGATAGCTGCAGGCTTTTATATTCTGGCTGAGGGGTTAACTAGCTGTTAATTAATTATTACCCCTCGGCCATAGTCTGCACGAGTTTAATAAGGATGCGTGACTGTCAGCTAGTTAAATAATCAGTAGCTGATCAGTCACGCATCCTCAGGAGGTTTTTAAAATGACAAAACAATAACAAATACGCGGCGCTTCACCGTAATACAAACATAAATCATAATATAAAATAAATAATAAACAAAGGGGAGGGACACTCTGCCACATGCCTGCATGCATTACCTTACACTTTTCTCTATTAAATGTCATTTGTCATGTGTCTGCCCAGTTCTGAATGCTGTCTAGATCATTTTGAATGACCTTTGCTGCTGCAACAGTGTTTGCCACTCCTCCTATTTTTGTGTCGTCTGAAAATTTGACAAGTTTGCTTACTATACCAGAACTCATTAATGTAGATTTGAACCTTAGTTTTGTTTTTCAGTAGCATAACCTAGCTGATTTTGGCCTTAATTTGGACTCAGTACGGCATACTTATTGGAGTCTGGATTTTGAAAAAATTTTACATAGCATTTTTAACAAATTTTATTTTATTTTGTTTGTTTTTAACAGCAATTTTCCATTTACAGTACTTGGCTGAACTCTAGCCCCTCTTTCTTCTCTGTGTGTCTTCTGAGCCAGCAAATCAAGATGCTTTTTTTAATGGGCCGCTTAAAGCTATTTGTAACTTAAAGTCCTATTGGTTTATTTTTAAATATAGAATTACATACATACACTCTCTGTGTATGGCTGCATTGTTTACTAAGCAGGGCTTAGTTTTACTGAAATCTGCCCTGCAACACATGACAAATCTGAAACTGAAATATTGGCTTGCAGTCTAATTGGCCTCATTCTAACAAGCCGTTATCGCCTTTTGGTGTCTAGAGTTAAGAGGTTTTGCAAGTACTTAACTATTAGAAAAGACCATATTTGTTCCTGTTTTCATAGGTATATTATATGTAGGGCTTCTGTTTTTTGGTTTTTATTAATTGTATTTTTCGGTGCTTATTTTTGACTATTTTCGAGTTTTATGTAAATCGTTTTTTTCAAGGCTTTCGTTTTGCTATACTGTATGAAATTAGTGTTTTCGGTTACTTTCCAAAATGCTTGAGCTTTTTTTTTTCTGTCAAATATGCATAGTAGTAACTCGACAGTACTTGCACACTTAAGTTGTACCTTCTTGCCTTTGCTGTCTTCCACCACGAAATCCCTACGGTCAGGGGCACATTCTTCTGGGGTTTTTGTGTGTAGACATTTTTGAACATTTTGCCACAATTCTGTTTTAAATCCTCTGTATTTTAACTGTAATACAGCTTGAAATCCTGCTAACAAGCCTCCATCCTGATTGTAATCTCGTTTTAAATCTTGCAAGCGGAGTCTCCAATAGAAATGTAGGAATGTGCTGTCATTCAGTAGTTGGGCCGGGTTTAAAGTATTGAGAACGAATCAATGATAGATACAAGTCTGTAAGGCGGGACATTGCCCAGCAGCACAGGGAAATGTGTTTATTATTATTTTTGTAGTAGGTTTTATTTTTTAATGGGAATAGGGTAAAGTCAACATGACTTGATTAACCATTTCAACAGTTTTTCCGGTGTTTTCTGGTGTTTATTGGCTATCCACTGATTTTATTTATTTACTTTTTTGTATCGGGGGTGTTTTATCAGTTAAAACCGAAAATCAAAAGCCCTAATTATATGATCCTCTCTCAGATGGGGGTACGCGGTAGACTAGATTATTTAGAAAGGGGTACTTGCAATGAGAAAAATATTCTGTATAGAACAGGCGATGCGACGCTCGGTAATTATTCTTTTATTACATCACATATCACTGCCTCACATCAGCTGTGACAGAAAGAGACACTTATTGCAAAACTGGAGTTTTTTTCTTTTTTTCTGCACACACTTCCCCGCCCCTCTTACCAGGGATGTCAGGAAGCAATCTGCACAGCGCACAACTAGATTCTGATAAAAACCTGGTGTTAATGCGAGAATGTAGGTTTGATTATCTGCAATGACGGTGTTCTACTGTCTGCAGTGCAATAAAGGCTGCTACCCACCAGACACGGTGCGGCAAAATGAATAGAACCTATAATTTTGATAAGTATCTTTCATTGGAGCGACGTGAAATAAATAGTATTGAATCCTATTTTTTGCGATTTGTCGCGATTCAGTTAGTGCATTGAGCAATCAGAGCTTCAATGCACATTGTCCAGCAGGGTGACGCAGGATACCCAGTGAAGCTGGCGGAAGACGTCAGTGTAAACAAAGAACAGGCAAACACAGCTGAGTGAGACAGCGTGCCTTAAAAGAAACTAAAAAGTAAATTAAATAACTATGTACCTGAGGGGACATGTGTAGTTGTACGGGGAACTCTGGCCACTCCAGTGTATAGGAATTAACTGAGTGTAGGTCGGAGCCCCGTACTGACCGGCTTAGCGGCAGTGGGGGCACTGCAAGCAGCACTTTTGTTTTGTAATTTTATTACTGTGTTTTATTTTACCTTTTTCTTTCACCTTTTGTTTTCATTGTTATTTTTGAGCACTGGACTGTATACTAGCATTGGTAAACCTGTGGTCCTGTTAACTGTTGGAGGCTGTGTGGTCCAGTGGTTAAAGAAAAGGGCTTGTAACCAGGAGGTCCCCGGTTCAAATCCCACCTTAGCCACTGACTCATTGTGTGACCCTGAGCAAGTCACTTAACCTCCTTGTGCTCCGTCTTTCGGGTGAGACGTAATTGTAAGTGACTCTGCAGCTGATGCATAGTTCACACACCCGAGTCTCTGTAAGTCGCCTTGGATAAAGGCGTCTGCTAAATAAACAAATAATAATAACTGTTGCCAGTATTCAGGCTATGGACAACAACGCCCTCTGCGGGTAAAAATAAATCAGTGCGCCTGTAACAGGGCGAGGTGCCCTGTACATTGTTTTGTTTATTTTATTTTAGAGCGGGGTCCCCCTCCGCCCCTGTGTTTATTTTGTATTGTTTATTTATTTTTATTGTATTATATTTATGGCGCGCGCGGTTGTTTTGTATTTTAAATGACAGCGTAGCCGTTTGTTTATTATTTAGTAGCGTGGATGGGAAGCCCCATCCACACAGTAATTAATAAACTCGTGCAGATTGTGGCCGAGGGGTAAGAGAATAATTAATTGCAAGACAGTTAAACCCTCGCCACGATATAAAAAGGCTGCAGCTTCGCCAGCTTTGGGGTGGATGTGAGAGGAGAGAACGAGAGCAGAGAGAGAAACTTTATTTAAAAAACAGACAGGAACAGTGAAGGCAATCTGCCCAGCCTGACCTGTGGTTTATTTATTATTGATCGTGTTATTTTGTGTTCGAGATTTGTTTTGTTAACACTTTTATTTTGCTCTGTGAGCGCAGTGTGTTTTGGTTTAAATATTTATTTTATTTTTGTTATTTTGAAAATAAAACGGCGCGAGCGCCTTTAAACTGCAGTACTTGCCTGGTTTCAGTATCCTTCCTGCTTCTGCCTGACGTCACCGCCCAGTCACCCTGTCACAGCGCCTGAGCGGCGTTACAAATAAAACCTTCTGTCTCCCGTGTGTGTCAGTGAATTGCCCACCACCCTTCCACATACATGCTTTCATTTTTTTTTAAATACAATGGCTGATCAAGACTAGGTATTAATTGGAGTCTGGAATAAGTTAAGCAATTGTTAACTTTATGGGCTGACGAGGTGGTGAATTCACAAATAGAAGGGATGGTGCGTGATGCTGTAATTTATGGGCAAATCGCTGGTGCGATGAAAACGATCTGTTGACTGACAGGTTTGAAAGTTGTACTCACATGATCCCTTTGGCTGTGTGAAAGGGTTATGATGGCATTATACCAGCATAGATTGCGCAATTTCGTGCTGTCTGAATGGGTATTTTAAATAATTTTTTTAAATGTCTCTAAGACAGCTCAGTAACGGCATTTATGTGTGAAAGAGGCTTTATTCAGCTTGGCAACAGGCAGAAATGGAATCTAGACATATTAAGGAAGAAAATTATACCAGAAAGCCATAGTCTGACAAGGATGCAGCCAACTCAAAAACTAAGGGCTTTCTGAGTTTTGGGTCATGGACTACAACTTTCTATGCAAACACTGACTGCAGTCATTGTGTTGCATTCACTCGAGTAGTACTATATATTAAAATGGTGATGCAGGGAATGAATTCCGGAATGCTAAGAGGGTCAAGACAGGAGGAGTGCGATTAACACGCATTAAAAAAATTAATCTGCAAAGAAATTAACATGTTAATCGCAGAAGTTAACTGCAATTAATTGACAGCCCTAATTTACTTTTCAGCTAGGAAAAAGCATTCAAGAAAATAGAGCTAGATTTTCCCAATTATTCTGTGTCTCTGTGGTATACTGTATACCATGGGTTAAGCATAGTGAAAACTTGGTAAAGCATTGTAAAATCTGGTCAAAAGCAAGGTATAACTGCAAAATGTACCATACCAACTTTAAGGGTTAACTAAAATGTAATTGAATTTGGCATTTATACCATTTTCATACTAGGTCTAATATAGTAGCGAGGGCACACTGAAACTATAGAGGGAAAAGAGCGCTCATAACTCCTGAATGAACTACTCATAGTTCTGATACTAAATAATTACTTTGGGAGAAATATAACTAGTGTATGTGAAAGTAAATAGAATAGAGTGAAACACGTATCTGCATTGCATGCCTATTCTCCACTTCATGTAAAAACATCCATCCTGAGTGTGCTACTTGGTTTGTGGTACTAGTATTTATTCTCAGGCACAGGCCAAATGGAATTTAAGTGAGCTGTCAAATACAGTACCAAGTATGCAAGTGAATTATTTGTTACTTCTCTGGAATAAAATGGTATGTATGGTATTGTGTATGAAAATGGTGAAAGGTGAAGGGAGCGTGGCAGGTTTCCTTTGATTTTATCACACTAAATGTCCATTCTTTAAAGGCCCAAATCTTTGTAGCTGAGTGAATATGAGAATTTAAAGGAAATAATCGTGCATGCAGTATGAAGAGGTTACAGTTTTTTTGTTGTTGCTGAGTCACCAAGCAATTATTAATTGATTCAACAGACAGTCATTAAGTAATGGCTGCGGAATATTTGGGCAAAACCAACAGTTTTGATCCTGCTCCATGCTCAATAAATCAATTTCTTGATAATATCCTTTCCAGTGCTGTTAAAAATCTATACACCCGAGTTATGGGCTATTTATCAGAGACATTACACAAGCAGACTGTCTGCACTTTAATTGTTATTGAGGATAAATGTTGTTTATAAAATAAAATCAATACTGTCTCCATTGCTTATTAACCATACCATTCAACAGTGTGTATTTGCTCAGCTTTTCAATTCGTTTCTATTATTGTTCCAATTAGCTGCTAACAAACAGATGTAGAAATACACTTACTGGTTGTAAAATAGTTATCAGAGTCAACAAAGGAATCTGATGGAAAACATTGTATATGGAAATGTATAGTAAAAGGACTGAATGTCTTTTGCTTGATAAAACATCATATATTTATTACTATACACCTGTGTTACATGTGTACACTATCAATTATTTATTTTTGGCACTAATATATTTGTATACAGTACTTTATTTTTTTGCCTTTCTTTACATTTATTTATATATCACTGTGCACTAATTATCACTATGATTTACGTGTGTTTTATGTATTTTTTAAATTTTTATTTCACTAATGTAAACACGACATTTATCTGGAATTCATTCCACAATTGGCTAATGTGCTAATTATGCTGCCATGCTTGTACATTTTAACTGTCTCTAATTGTTGCTTAGCAGAGTTTTAATTTCTTTCATTCTTTCATCTTTCCTCCATCGTTTTTCACCAGACGCCTCCCACCAGCCCTTGTTTATTCTTGCAGCCATGCACTTCAATTTTATTGAACTGATCTTGTACACTTTATTAGGACATGGGGAAGGGACTGTGATTGGACTTTTTATTGTTTTTCATTTTTACTTTTAATCTTTTTGTTGTTACCTTTTGGCCATTTGTATTTTCTTTTAAACTTTGATTTCAAAGTACTTCCATCTTTTAAAAGTATATCTCTTGTTCCTTGTATGTATTGCCAGAGTGTTGCTTCTCCAATATTAAAAGAATCTCCATTTTTGCTGTAGTTGACAGCTACCAGGTGACAGTTTCATGCACAGTAACTTGTCAATTTAAATCAAAGCAGTTAGTGCTGTAGGTTAAATATCATGACTGTTTAGTGATCTTAGAGAAAATAAAAAAAACAAATACAAATAAATAATAATAAAACATAGATAAAATAATGGTGACACAATATCAGAGAAGCAGGTATTTATCTTAGTCATACAAATTTAAACTCAAGCAAATTCATCAGATCTACTTTTTATTTCTTACTACTTTTTATTATTTAATTCTTACTGCTTTTTATTATTTATTTCTTAGCAGATGCCCTTATCCAGCGCGACTTACAATTGTTACATTTTTACAAACACTTACATTATTTTTTACATACAATTACTCATTTATACAGTTGGGTTTTTACTGGAGCAATCTAGGTAAAGTACCTTGCTCAAGGGTACAGCAGCGGTGTCCCACACCAGGGATTGAACCCACAACCCCCCAGTCAAGAGTCCAGAACCCTAACCACTGCTCCACAATACTCCACACTGCTACTTTGGTGACAAAGTTCCAACCATTTTAGTAAACTACACTATAAGCCAAGCGTGTAAGTGTGTACCCTCCTTGGTTATATAATTAATTATGGGCTGCCATATTTTATGAAATGTATCTGTTTTATTAAACATAGTAATATACCACAACCTTTACATATGTAGTACACCGACCAGATCTCTTATCCACATGTTGTATGATGGGACTGTCTCTGATTTCCAAAACTGCAGAATACATTTTTAGCTATAAAATTTTTTTATTTTTTGGGGGGCACTATGTAAGGTTGGTGGTACGCTTTCCCAGAGATGGCTCAACTCGATGGCAGGTCGGAACTGGACATCGACCATTTTGGAGGAAGCATGTAGTTGCAAGAATGCTAAACAAATCCATTGTGATCAGCTGTGGGGCATACAATGATTAGGATAGAGCGTGGCGCCGGGCTGATCACAGGGAAGAGTTTGGCAGAACAAAGGGGACTCAGCTATATGAGTATGGCCCCTTATGTTGAACGCACTCACCCATACAGTAATGGTTACATTTCGTACTTATTATCATAATGCTGGTTCCCTGAAATAGAAATGTAACCATTAACCTTCAAGGTTGGTGCATCCATGATTGCAGCAGGCTTGAAGGAAAAATGATGCTGTGATATGTGCAGGCAGTCCTTATATGCCCTCAGGGGTGGTATGACTGTGTCACAGGCACTGCGTGCAGCTGTGTTACATCTATTCAGGTTCAGGGTCTAGCATGTAAACACTCATATAATAATGGTGATATTTCTATTTAAGGTTTTAATAAAATACCATGTGTATTTGTACGTACTAAGTGGGAAGTTGCATATAAACAGGTTATATTAAAATTCAAAATATCTAGAGATGCTGTCAACAAAAAAGTGAATTTAGGTGATGTCAGGTTGTTATATTACAATCCTTAGTTATCCATAAAGACACAAGAACTGGTGGCACATGTTACCCTGTGAATGTATGTTTTGTGTTGGTGCTAACATTGATTAATTGTTAACAACTGTGGTAATTCAAAGTCTCATCTTTATCAGACATTCTGTCTGCCTTCATGAAACCCCAACTGTTTTTTTCATTTCCCTAGTAGATGCTGATCATCACAGATTGTGTATGGTTTTCAAAATCAATTCTGGAGCTCCCCTCCACTTAGACATATTTAAGTCTAATTTGGGTCAACTTTTGTTTTACAGAAAGGGTACTGTACAGGATGTCTATCCAGGTGTATAGGGTGATTTCAGAATTATATCATTGTGTTAATTCTAGGATGCATTATTTGCTGAGCTTTAGGATATTGCCTTATCTTGTTTGCAGCCTGTTCAGAGTGCAGCTGCTAGGAGTCTCACTAGAACAACAGGCTCATATAACTCCTGTCTTGGTCTCACTGCAGTGGCTTACCGTCTGTTTTAGAATTGATTTTAAAATCTTACTGTTGACATATAAAGCACTAAATGGTTTGGCACCAAGAGGGAGATTCTCAGAGAGATTCTGTCCCCAAATATTAAATGTTTTATTTAACAGGGACAATGTACACTTTTTAACATTCATGATGTATTGTACCCAGACTTAGCTATAAGCTAATTTACATCGGGAGTCCCTGGGCTCATAAGAAACCAAAACTATAAAAATATAAATCTCTGCACACTTTAAGGTCTGCTAACGCTGCCCTTTTGGGCCTCCCAAAGGTAAAATTAATAAGGAGAGGAGAAAGTAGTATGTAGAAATGTCATTGTACAATATGAGGAATTCACCAATCATGAAGCCGGTATTTGTTTAACCCTATTGCCATAGTAGCCAAATGCACGGCATTGATGCCGGACCGTGTACAGCTACTGTAGCGCTGCTTCTACTTGATAAAAGTATGACATGAACAGGGGAGGTGAAGAGTAATGTAAAATACTGTAAGGAACATAAAATGCATATTTATCATGGTAGGCAGTCAAATACACGATTTCCGTGAAATTCGTGATATCGTGAATTTTCCAGGGCCCTAGTTATAATGCCTCAGGATTGCTGAACACATTGCCCCTTTCTATTATTAATACTGCTTCAGTTAACATCTTTGTCAGGATTAATAGACTTGCTTTTATAGTTTAGCCTTTTTAACCTGATTTACAAATATAATTGTTTTTTAATATTTGTACATAACAGTCTGCTTTAAATTAGACATGCACATTACATGCATTAAATCAAATGATACTGGTGTCACTAGCTTGTCTCTGTCCACTGCCAAAACAGAAAGTTAAAATATACAACTGCTTTTATATAATATCAAATTTTTCTGCTTTATAACATTTTTATAAGGCATTTACTAACTGAATAATTAATTTCACTAAGGTTTAAGAGTGCATTGTGCCAAATGATCAAGTGTATTTGATTTAGCCCTCCTGTGTGCACTCCCACTGGGATATGCTTTTTTAGTAACTTTTTAATAAAAGATTAACAGGGAGTAATTCTTTCTGTTAAGTAAAATGTTTGCTTTAAATACTTAAACCCAATTGTATGACAATATAATAAGCAATTTTGGTTAAAGGTGTTACAGTAATGTATGTTTTGTCAATGCCATTTAATTATGCTAAATTATATTAAATTGAAGGAAGACTTTATTAATATAGAGCACTCTCAACCCTCGACCTCAGCCTGTACCTCGGCAACCAGGTCTCTCACTGCAGCCGACTCGCTGTCGCTCTCCTCTGCACTGCTCTGCGGTATCCTCTCTGCCGCAGGGTGTGACAGCAGCTCTGCTCTGGCAGGAGGCTGCCGGGAGAGTTCCAAGTGGATCCTCCTTGGTAGTCAGGGGCAGACTTCAAGTGGGGTTCCAGTCTCACGGCCCGCTGCTTCTCCTACAGCGATGGCCGACTGTGGGGTGGACAGCGAGGGGGATCCCGACTCTGGCTGGCTGGGAACGCAGCGGCTGTGAGGTCCCTCTATCTCGGCTCTCCAGAGCTCCTTCACTATGGGCGTTGCCTTCAGCCACGATTGCACCCACTGTCTGCTCCCGACTGGCGCTTCAGCCTCCGGAGATGCTGGCTCCCTCAGGTCCCGTGGTGTGTCCTTTTCTCCATTCATTTCCAGCAATGTTTGGTCCATAAAACCACTTCTGAAACACCAATATAGCATTGCGTGGAAATGAAGGCAGACTCATTCATAGTGGAATATACCAATATATACACAGATTTTTCAGGTTTTAGAATGAAGCGGTTTATTAAGCCTGGTCACTACACTTAACAGGTGAAGCGTGCTGCTTTACCAGCCAGTAGTATCAATAAATCAAATTTATTTTGCATAGCGCCTTTCGTGCCAAGGCATCCCAAAGCGCTTAGTGCTACTCAGACTGTGACAAAATAATAAAATAAAAGAAAGTACTCAGTCCTACTTTTTTCTGGCTCTCCTTGGCTGTTTTCTCCAGTTCTCTCTCTCAGTTGTGTAGCTCTCTTTAGTTTTTCTCTGCAGCCGTTCGTCTCAGCAGCTCGCTACTTATCCCCCTGTCCAGGCCACGCCCCTGGTGCACCAGTCACCAATCCCAAGCATGCACGGCTTCCCGCACTCGATCCCTTGATTGTTGCAACATCTTATCCCCTGATTTGTGACAACAATGTTGCAACCGGGTCCCACTCACGCAGCAAGCCGAGCTTCTGATTGGTGGTGATTCTCCCATCACTGACATCCCTGAGCAGTTGAAGCTTTGAATCTGGGTCACAGAACTAGGGCTGGAAATGTTTAATCTAAAAACATATAAACTCAAAAGAAGTGGTTAAATGTTGAATAATATGCTAGACGTATAACCAGTCATATGTATTTTTGGCAGGGCACGAGCCCTGCTTGTAAATAAAGTGCAGTGCTTTTGTGTGTTTTGGTGGTGGTTGGCAGGGATGGGGTTAATTCCTGTCCCTGCCAAAAACATGTGAGAATGTGGCTGATCCCAAATAGAATGATTGGTGTTAATTGGGAGCAGCCACATCACATAAAAGGAGAGCCCAGGGCTCCATTTGGGGGAGAGGAGTTTGTTGAGTGTACACTGTGGTTGGTGGTACTGTGTTTCTGCACATTTTGTTTTTGTGTTTGTAGTAAAGACGAATGCCCAGCCTATGTTTTTGTATTTTGTTTAAACCTTTTTGTTTTGGCCCATGTGCCTGTGTATTTGTTCCTGTGTTTTGTTTTTGTTTTATTTTTGTTTATTAAAGTGTGCGTTGGCACTTTGTACTGCAGTTTCCCGGTTTTTGTCTCACCGCTATTCTGACACAGTATTCATTTTAGTAATTTATCATATACAGTAGTCTGTCGCACATCCGACTGCTGTGGTGCCACAGTAAGGGCGAATATTATAAAAAAGGAAGGGGTTTGGCAATTGCCTCCAAGTAGTTTTTCTAATTGGTGCAACAGAATGATTGACACTGGGGCAGGTTTTATTCCTGGTTGATCTGGCCCTTCATTGATACACTCTGTGGTCATGCTGTAGTAGGCGTGCTACAGTAGCCAGTCCAGGGGGTAATAAAGTTGCAGTGCTTACAAAGGTACCACGAAATGTTCCTGTCAGGACAACTGAGGAAGTCATCACCTCCGGTCACTTTTTTTTAAAGTAACAAAAATGCTTATTCACTGCCAAACATGAACTACTTTAGATGTGTAATGGCTGCAGTATAGGATATTGACCTTAGGTTTAGGGTTTCGATGTTGGAAGAGGATTATCACTGTTTTATTAATAATAATATGATAACCAATCAGAGTGCAGTATCCCGACAGGAACATTTGGAGGTAATACATGTAATAATATGCACAGAACAAAACATTAGACAGTTGAACAGAACTAACTTGCACTTATTCTTCAGCAGACCTGGAGTCACTGGAAGGTAAGGTAGACGGGCCTGCTTCGTCCTGTTGCAGAGACTCAAACTCAAACAAGTAACTGTCACCGTATAACTAGCAAAAGCCTACGTACACCTTAACCCGCTAATTTCAAAAGTAGGCGCTTTGAATGACAGGCACTTGAGCTGGCAAATGAAAGTGCACAGTCGGTACAGGTCTTGATGATTGACAGTCATTTAAACAAATGAGAGCAATCTGGCAGACAGTAAGTATAAACACTAAAAAAACTATAGATTTCTAAATTGTTTTTGGTATGAAAATAAAAAAATAGCGAGTGATTTTACATACATTTATCCTATATAAATTTATCTCAGTCAAACTCATTTTTTGGAAATTCAACATTTAACAAGCTTTACTGATTAATATTGAAAAGTAGCAAGCCTAATTATAAGCAAACTGAAGACTGTAGAAATCAAAATGCCTTGTCCACCTTAATAGAAGTAATCTGTCATTCAAATACTGTAACCTTGTCAATGGATGAGAAAGACACTTTAGTTCGCTTTTGTTTTCCTAAAATGAATAATGATATAATTTGTTTGAATAGTTTTTGTTATAAACACTTGCAAATGACTTATCAAGTCCTTGTCCTGATCATAATATTGAATAAATAAATAGGCTGTACTCAATAGAAAGCAGCACAGCAAGGTCCAATACATCTTACATGTATTGTTATATTTATATAGACATGATACTTTGAGTCTTGCTCTAATAAAGTGAATTTTTGTACACCATCTAGTGAATATCTGCCTCTGAAACACTGAGGAAAGATAAATGTATTTCATATAATGAAACTTGGGCAAAGTTTCAAGCACTTACAATTTGAAACTAGATTAATATCTTGGAGTGTACATCTATCTCCTGTCTGAATTATTCAATTGCTATAAAGAAACTACTATTAAAAAATCAAATTCACACAGGAAAATGTGAGAACTATGATATTCTGCAGTCTTATAAATACAAACAACAACAGATGAAAAATCTAGTAAAAGAGTCTATAAACAAAAGTTTCTGTAGCCATGCAGCATTCATTATACAGCTTATCCATATCAGGCCATTGCTTCCTGTGAAGGAGAGGCTCTGAGGAGAACAAAACAAACACCCATTTGAGTAAGACACTATTTACAATAGTATTTCAGTCTCACTATGCATGGTAGATTTTTTTGTGCATGTATATATGGGTCTATTACACTTTGCATGCTTAAATATGAGTCATGTTGTCAACTTGATATACTGAGGCCACAAGCCAACCTGTTTACTACAAATAGTACTCGTAGTACATTTGCAAAAGTTTAGTTAAGGACACTGAGTGAAATTTAAAAACAGAAAGAAATCTGTGTTACATAATATATGTCAAGTTTGTTATAAAGGGGTAAAACAAAGTTGTATTAATCTGTGATATGCCAACAATCTTCACCTGTTTATGATAATGTAACTGTTCAAAACCAACACTCCCTAAGTGCACATTTCAGATCTCTATCACAAGGCTATAATTATTTCAGCTTGTTTGTGTTTTGGAGAAACAAGTGAAGACAAGGTTGAGATTTTAAATGTGGCCCGTGTTGCTCAAGTTTTCTCCAATTCTTGTTTCTTGTTCAAATGGGCAAATTAATGAAAGTACTGTAGATCTTTCAAAACATTGTGATAGCAGAAGAATAACTAGAAGGTGTATGGTTCTTTAAAATCATCTTGGAAAGCTTGAGTTACTTAATTGTCCTGGCCTTCCAAGAATTTTGACAGAGGCTGCTGCCAGATACTGTAAGTGAATGTTAAGCTTTGGACACTTTGAAAGTTTGTCTAACATAACTGCAACTGCAGTCACCCTTCTTCATGTTTACACTGTACGCACCTTCTAACACACATTTAGATGTGCTTTGAAAATGCACTTCTATTGGTTTGTATTTATTAAAATACTGATGAATGCATGTGATTATATGTACTTACTGACCTGCTTATGCACACATAAATCAACAATAAAACAGAGTGAAAATATACAAAATATATTGGTAAGCAGCTTTGAAATATACTGTATATATATATTTTTTTTTGCTTTTTGTTTCTCGGATCTCATTGTACTCAAGTGCATAGTTGTTTTAAGTCGTTCCCTTCTGTTAATCACTGCCACATGTGACAGGATTACCTGCTGTCCTTTGGGTTGGGTCAAAGGCTGCACAAGAATACTGGTTTTCCACTATTACCCTAGAAAAAGTACTAAAAAAATTGCAGAATATAATTTTTCAAGCCTTTGTGCCAATCATATTGCTATTTGTAATTATTTAACCATGTACATTACTTCAGTGTTGTGGTCCCAATGAAAGTCTCATTTTATTTGAAATTGAAATCACTAGAAACACAACTAGAACTATAACCAAAAGCTTTTTTTTATTGTCTGGTATTCGAGTGGAACTGGAGCTGCAATCCCAGTATATCTCAATAAAACTGTTTGATGAACCCTGTTTGAGGAATTGAAACGCTGTTTTAAATAAGTCCAAACCAGCTTGCTGTTTTGTCGGCAAAGCTTCTTCTTCTAGCAATGGCGTGATACAGCAAACATTTAGGACTTTCATCTGCACGAAAGGTTTATGGCTTTTACTATGTACACCACTATGATGCCCATTATCAAATTAATCTGAGATCCTCAGATGCCTGCAGCATATCTCAATTTCATGTTGATAGCATGCTTCAGTTTTACAATATGTTGTAAACAAGGCAAGCACTGGCATAGTTAAGTATGCAAAAATAAACATGGCAATGGTCCATGCTTAAGCAGCAATTTTCAAAACATGTTGAATAAAAAAAAAAAAACATACAGCACTGCATGCAAATTATTTTTTAATAACTTGTGGACAATTTAATTCAAACCTTTATTTAACCAGGTAAAGACATTGAGAACAAGTTCTCATTTAAAATGCCAACCTGGCCAAGAGGCAACATAAATATAACAGACAACAATACATAGACAGTTAGAGACATTACAACAATATGAAATCAATAAAAAAACTAAAAAAAAACCTAATAAAATCAGTGTCTGCTCTGACAAGCACATGAAACAGGGAACGAAGCTTCAAGTCTAGAAAAGAAAGCACCCTCTGAGATAAAACCAGGGAGTTTAAGCCTTGATTGTAACTCATTCCAATCGTGAGCAGCTGCATATTGGAATGAGTCATGCCCAACAGCAGTAAAAACACGAGGGACAATTAAACTAATCAAATTGCTGAATCGAAGGTTGTAATAATTCGCTTAAATAGAGGGGTGATTTCCCGATTAGGGTTTTATAAATGAGTCTGTACCAATGACATAGCCGACGTGTTTGAAGTGAGGGCCAGCCAACCAAAGTGTAGAGATCACAGTGATGAGAGCGATAGGGAGCAACAGTGACAAATCTTATTGCAGAATGATATAAAGCATCAAGCTTCCTAAGGACAACATTAGAAGCAGCTTTATAAATGACACCTCCATAATCTAAAATGGGTAGTACAGACATCTGTACCAATAAATACTTAGCTGGCCGTGTGAAGCATGATTTATTTCAGTAAAAAAAGCTGAGTCTAGCTCGAACTTTCGATTGTAGTTTAACGATATGTGGTTTAAAAGTAAGTGCACTATCTAGCCAAATACCCAGATATTTATAAACTTCAACTTGCTCAAGGTCAACCTTACAAAAGGTACCAATTTTGATGAATACATTACAAAACAAAACAACCTCAATGCCTACAGGTTTTACAGTTACCAAAATCTTCAGAGATACTGATGCCTACAGCAACATAGCAGAGTTTAATTTTGATAGCGTGCTTTGTTATCACGTTATACAGGAATAAAGATAAACATTGGCACAATTTGGGATGCAGGCATACCAATGCTATTTATCATCACGATATGTGGTTCGGCAGAACCCCTTCTAGGCACTTTAGAACCCACTACAACATGCTCAGGTAATAAGGTTATTCATTTACTTTATCATTTACCCACAGTATGTGCACAATACATTAAAAGGAAAGGGGTTTTACGATTTGATAACCATGTAATTTATCAGACGATTGACTGTGCAGTGCATAATGCCTAGAGCAGCTGACTGCAAAAAAAAAAAAGTTGATATACTGTATAGATACAGGGTTATAAATCACATATGAGAATCAACCAATCACAGTTAAACATTCCAGACATCTTATCCTGTCTATAGATATCATCCTGGGCATTTAAGACAGAATAATTAGTTTAGTTCTAAATATTAGTTTTTGTGCTTTATAATAAGTTAATACATTGTGTCTTATTATGACAGAAGTCATTTCACGTAGTTTCAGCAGACAGAAATGATCAGTTTTGTTTCGCGTTCCTCTTGCCCTAACTGCATGAGATGACATCTCTTATAATAGTATGAGGCAGTCTTCATGTACACCTTGCTAGAACTGGTCTCTGGACCTTTACCTTTACTATGGGCAGGTAGTAGATATAACAGTAAG
Source organism: Acipenser oxyrinchus oxyrinchus (assembly GCA_030684275.1). Lineage (NCBI taxonomy): Eukaryota > Metazoa > Chordata > Actinopteri > Acipenseriformes > Acipenseridae > Acipenser > Acipenser oxyrinchus. Next base: position 54,514,584 of record CM060249.1, read on the forward strand.
GTCATACAGTGACAGTATACCCATAAGACAACTATTGACTGCTCTGTGTTCTAAAGAGGCTTCTGATATGAGAAAGTCTTCTGTTTTTGTTAACAATAACAATAACTCATTCTTCTTATAAAACACTTACAAAAGTAAAGAAAGATGCAAAAAGAAAATGATTACTTCTTGAGGAAAAATATAAAGATAAAAATGTTAATTGTAAAATAAGTCATAAGTCATGGTTTAAATAGAATTGAATTTGCTGCATTAAACTAAAAACAATCAATCAATTAAATATTTATTTAATATAGTGCCCTTTGCAACATGTTGCCACAGAGCGCTTCACACGGGCAAAACATGAAAATGTACAGAGCAGTAAGCATTGGAAGCAGACCAACAAATTAGTAAATACAATAAAATACATAAATACTGTTCAGGAAAAAAATCATTCATTGTATCCACAACTATATTGAAATGCTGGCGCATATATTGAATTTTGTTTGCACATGTATTGGTTTGCACATGTATTGGGCATGTATTGGTTTGCTGACACATGTATTGGTTTGCTCTTTGTTGGCATATCTATTGCTTTGCTGGCGTATGTATTGGTTTGCTGGGGCATCGACTGGTTTGCTGGCATATGTATTGGTTTGCTGGCGTATGTATTGGCTTGCTGGGGCATCTATTGGTTTGCTGGGGCATCTATTGGTTTGCTGTCGTATGCATTGATTTGCTTTCATATGCATTGGTTTGCTGGGGCATCTATTGGTTTGCTGGCACATACAGTCATGATTTGGACAGCCCCTGGCCCTGCACTTATAAGCACAATTTAATTAAATCTTTTTTTTTTCCTCAATAGAATATTCAATGTAATATTATTTTTCTTGTAAATTCATAAAACGTATCAGGGATCTTTATTTCTGAGGTATGTATAAAATGACCACCCAGAGGAAGCATATAAATGGATCTCCCCTTAAGGACCTCTACGTTTTCTTTCGTGTTGCGTTATAGCAGGAGAAAAAAGTTGCATATTTAATTTTCATTTGGGAAGATATCATTAGATAAGGCTAACATAAACAAAGGGATCCCGCATTTCATATCTGAGAGAGTTAAATGACATGTGAAGAAATTTGTGACTATTTCGTGAGTCAGATAGGTGTATTTCTCATGGTACTGTGCAATCTCTGGACTTGACACAATTAGAAGTTACATCAAGACACCTAGAGAGTCAAATATATAATTTTATCATTTATTGTTTTGCTGAGTGATTCTCAGCAAACTCCAAACATAATTACTTTTAACTCATTGTATATTGAAATTAATTCCCTTGTAGAAAGCTTTTCTGAACAGATTTATCACGTCAATCAAGAATTGGAGATTTGTGGTTGTTCACATTTTTTTTTTACATGTCATCAGAGCTTGAGAGGTTGGTCGACCAAGGTACAGGATGTAGTTACTGTATCTGTTTCTGTTTAGACATAAGACTTAATCTTTATTATGTATTGTACTATTCATTTGAATGGTTTAGTTTAAAAAAAAAAAAAGTTAACATAATAGTTAAATATAGTGTTTGTTTACAGTTTACCTGAAAAAGGTCAATTTCTCATTATGGAATAAAAAAATACAGCTGAAAGAAAATATAGTACATATATTTCCAGTATTTCCAGCACTTAGATAACTTCTGCACAAAGCTGCTGCTGACTCTATAACGCATGCCAACTCAGCTCTTCTCTCATTATTGATTTAAAAACATGTTTTTATTGTTTCTTCTTAGGTTTTTTTTTACCATGGATGTGCTAAAAATAATAAAGACATACTATACAATTTTTAAATGTTATCTAAAATAAACAGATTAAATATTAAACCCATTTTAAAATGGATCTTAATTTTCAATTACATTTTCACAACATCTAAAAAATTAACTTGCAATTTGCTTTAAACCTTTATAAGAGGGATACTATAGCAGGGATTAAATAGAATTTTGGACCTACCCACGAATTACAAATCATAAATGCTTCACGTGTTTATTTATTTATTTTTTTGGTAGCTTCTTGAATCTATCTAAATGGAAAACCAGAATTGATTAATTGAATAGTGGGTTTGGAGTTTGCGAGTGGGTGAAAGTTGTGATTGCATCCTCACCTATGTATATCTACATATATCACACAGTAAAAAAGTGATCATTGGGGAGGGGGGGGGGGGGAGAGAAATAAATAAAACAATGGTAAATTACCTTTCAGTATTAAACAGAATTTTCAAATACGAACAGTTCTAATTTGGATCATCTTCATTTAAATCTGAATAATCTGAAAGACTTCCAGTATCCAAACGATCTACATAATTCCTTTAAAATGAAAACAAAGGACAAAACATTTTTACAAACATTGAAAATCAACTAATATTGTGGATATTGCTGTTTTATTTTAATTAGGAATGTCAAAGGATTACAAAAAATAATCACATGGTTAAAAAAGTTTACTTGTATGTAGTTAATTACAGTTTTAGTCATAGTAAAAAAGAAAAAAAAAAGAATACCATTATAATTAAGAATATTTTCAGGTAAAGATCAAAACTCCCTTTAAGCAAAAAAAAAAATGTATTTCTTATGATAGCCTATCAGTAACAAAATGTCATGCTGTTATTGGAACAGACTGTGCTTGATTCACACTTGCAGCCATCCTGTTTTTTTAAACATGAAGCGAACAGAAAAGTTATGGCTGATACAACAGCTGATCTGCAAGTTAATTTCATAATTAGCTTCTTACATCGGACCTGCTGAACTACCCTGCTGACATCATGACTGCTGCTTCTCACAAAATACAGCACTCTCCGTAACCTTAAGCTATTTAGGCAAGTTATTTACTCAGTACAAGAATTACATGTTTTGTATCACTTATAGTAGGTTCAGATATGTTACCTATATGTATCCTCACATACACTGGTCTTAGCTGCCACAGATTCTTTTGTGCAAATGTGGCTTTCTGAAGGTAGTGTGTGATCAGCAGCAAATGTGCTTCTGCTGCACATATTCTCCCTCTGAGATGTATTCTCAACACAAACTGAAGGCTTTGAATGAAAATAAGCAATTCATCAAAATTAAATGACCATCTTTAAATATAAATCATACAACCTTAAAGACACATTTCAAATACTAGACAGACAAAACAAAAGTAATTTAGTGTAGACACCCACATTTTTCAGCCAGCATTATGCAAACTTATAAATATTGACTTACCTGAACAGATGAAAAAGTCAGAGGATGAGCTTCAGTTACATCAATTAAGTCTTCATCCAAACTTTCTGACTGTAAAAAATACACATTATACTGTATGATTATTCACACATTTGTGAACTTTGTTATATGCATCCGAAATTAGCAGTGGTTAAACTAAGCTTCAAAATTCTGTCCTGTCCAAATTTTCTCATCACAGAAAACTTAGCAGTGTCCAAAAGTGTGTGGTTGCTTTAAAAAAAAAAAAAGTTTTAATCTTGCTGTGCAATTTCTGAAAGCCTTTAGAAGCTGAACTGTTTATTACAAGTATCCATAAGAGGGCAAACACTCAAATTGTTTAATGATCAATGTCTAAAGACATCTTTGGTTGAAAGTGAGATGAACTATTTATTTAGATAAATCCAATACTTACCCGTTTTCCTCCAAGTTCTAAAAGAACCCTGTCAGGTCAGACATAAATTGACCTCTGGGTAAAAATCTTTTTAAGCATGTATCCACTTAGTTTTTGCCCAGGTGTTAAAGATGGTTTCACAAGTTTATTACGGCATGCTAGTAGAATTTAAATTCTGCATAAAATAAAAACTATTAAGGTACACCAAGACAAAACCATGTAGCTACAACATTAGGTTAACTTTGGGTAAATGTCTTTATGTAGTTTCTTTTTACATTGCTTTCACTGTACAAACATGAAAGTCGCTTTAAAATAATAGTTTATTATGACTTAATTGAAACACAAGATAAAATGCTTGTGCGTTTACATGAGCAAAAGAATTCCGATATTTTTCGGAAAACTAATTCCGATATCAAAAGTCATGTAAACACAGTTTGAAAATGTATCGGAATATTCCAAAAGTCAGTTTTCAGAAAACAGCACCTAGAAATTTCCGATTAAATTCCCAAAACTAACAAAGTGTATATCATGTAAACACATGTGCACACTTTGACCCTTTTCTTGTGCATGTGGTTTTAGAAAACAGAGAAAACAATAATAATATGTAGTCAGTCTGCATGCATCCATTTGTCTAGTTAGGAGTAAAGTAATACATTTGTTAAAGTCTGTATGTATTTGTTAATAGCACATACTGAAACAGCAAATGTTTTACAGTTTTAAAATGCCGTGAGAATTTAAAATAATGTCTGCAAAAGAAACTGGTAATAAAGGAACAGAATGAGCTGTTGGAAAGCTTGATTGCACATTTTGGGGAATCTGAATAAAGGTATAGGATAGTAAACTTTGAATTTAAGACCTGACACTTCGATAAAGCACTTGAGTTATTGGATTGGTCTCTGTTCTGTCGCAGAAATGTCCGGTCTGTTCAAATCATACTTAGGCTACAGTACTTTGCATACGAAAATGTCCTGCGTTTTCCGAAAACTATAATTCAACTGTATACATGGATTGAAATGAGATTTTCTATCGTTAATCATGTAAACACAGGAAAGTGACGTTTTAAGAAAATCAGTTTTCTGATTCAGTTTTCCGAAAACATTCGTTTTCAGAAAAACGCTTTGTCATGTAAACGTACTGGATTGGGATGCATTGTTAAAATAATTACAACAGCATGACAAAAACCACATGCACACAATCACATGGTGAAACTAATGTACACCAAATTTCAAAAGAACTCAGTGAAAACTGCTAAAGCGCTCACAACCAGAAATGTGAGGAGCACAGAGAATTACAGTTTAAAAAACCACCTGCAGAGAATGCGTTTTTGATTGATTTGAATACTGTCTGCTCATCCCAGCTTACGTTAAATTCCAGTGCTGAAACCACGTGCCCTTGTTCAAAAAGCATGGGAAGGAGAACCAGTTCTTTACTAAATGTGGGACTTTCCTGACTGTTTTTCCTCAATGCTGAACTCAAACTATAACAAAAGAAAAAATAATTTGTATTTTAAAAATTAAAATACACCTAACCCTGTGAGGCCCATTTCTGTAGCAAATATGCTGCAGACGTTTAGCCAACTCTCTATTATTTTTAAAAATAGCAGGTCTCCCAATTCAAAGTTTTTAATAAGCAGTACACTGTGTGTGGAAGGACAAGAAACAAAAAGTGTTTTATGCAAGAAACATAATCTAGTTACATAACTAAAGCAGCTTCCCTTACATATTTTTTTTAGCCTTACAAGATTAATATTACAGATATCATACCATCAATGCGTAATCCTTATTCTATATGTTATGCAAAACCCAATGAAGCATAGAACTGCATAATAAACATAGGGGAGGTAAACAACTACTTTAAAACATCTGGTTTAAAAAACGATTGCATGTCCTGGGTTAATAAAAATGTGACCATGTTTACTATACTGTATTTTAAAATACACTTTTAACTTCTGCAAAATTATAGTACGTAGTAAAATCAGCTATTATATTATTCACACACACAGTAATGTATATGCTATTGACAAGGTACAGCTAAAGTTATTATTTTAAAGTTTAGCTCGCTAATGACTTAAATATTTAATATACTTAATGAACATACCCCTGTCCGAATCCTTGTCTTTTGCAACCAAAATTGCGACGGAGGTTGTATATAGCGTTACTGTGACCCGTGTTGGGCAGGGTGGAACAGCTGGCTTCACCGCCTGTGCTTCGATTAAACTGACCCATCACCTCAATGTCAACATTTCTTCTTTGTGTTTGGTTAACCGCATCGGCTAACGATTGTAAAAGCCTTTGGTCCGTAATTATTCGTTCTATAATTTCTCTAACTTTTCCTCCTTCGATTACCTACAGCACCAATACATACTCCAACAAACCAATAGATATGCCAACAAACAGCAAACCAATACATGTGTCAGCAAACCAAGCTGTCCACTGTACATTGATTTAACCTCTTTCGTTGATTTCTTGACCCCAAAATTATGACCTCTGTTTTATCGGAATTTAACAGTAGAATTGTTTTTGACATCCATTTCTTAATATCAATGAGACAGATAGTTGAGGTATTTGAAGATGTGGAATCACCTGGTTTCAGATTTAGATGCAATTGTGTGTCACTGGCATAGCAGTGAAAATTTACCCTGTGTCTACAGACAACATCACCCAGAGGGAGCATAAACAGGGAAAACTAGATTGGTCCAAGAACAGAGCCCTGCAGGACGCCACATGTAACGCTAGATAAGAAGGCGGAGTGCTTCTCAATGTGAACATATTGTAACCTATTTCCTATTTGAAAGATAGGATTTAAGCCAAAATATGGTGCAACCTGACAGTCCTACACGGTTGTCAAGGCAGTCAATTAAAATCGGATGGTTGATGGTGTCGAATGCTGCACTTAGATCTAGAAGGATGAGGACAGAGGCAAGGCCTGAATCAGAAGATAATAGCACATCGTTTACCACTTTGATAAGGGCCGTTTGAGTACTGTGACCAGGACGGAAGCCTGACTGGAATTTCTCACATATATTTAATGTGCTGCAAGGAATGAGTTTAGCTGAGTTGCCACCACTCTCTCTAATACTTTTGATAAAAAGGGGAGATTAGAAATGGGCCTAAAATTATTAAGAACTCCTGGATCCAATGCCCAGAGAATCAGCATCTTGGCAACATTTAATGGTTAATAAAAATCCTTACATTTAACATAGATTGATACTTAAAATATTTCATATTACCCGTAATTGTATAGTTTTCACAATATTTTTTGTATTTATATTTTTCTGAACTGGCTCTTTCTGGCATGCTGACGATGAAACATTTGCTGGTTGTTCCAACACAGAAACTTCCATTGTTTCATCCTGACACCATCCTGAAGTACCATCTTCCTCTGTTTTATTCAACAAAATTGAGTCTCTAACTGGAAACAAATCACTGTCATGTAAACACAAACTAAAGCAAGGTATGTTATGTATTGTTTCACTATTTTTGTATTAACTCAAAATGAAAATGAAGTATCACTTTTTGATACCGCCTCAGTGCCGCAACAGACACGGCAATTTGCTTCAGTGTTATTATGTTATTATTTATTTCTTATCAGACGCCCTTATCCAGGGCGACTTACAATTGTTACAAGATATCACATTATTTTTACATACAATTACCCATTTATACAGTTGGGTTTTTAATGGAGCAATCTAGGTAAAGTACCTTGCTCAAGGGTACAGCAGCAGTGTCCCCCACCTGGGATTGAACCCACGACCCTCTGGTCAAGAGTCCAGAGCCCTAACCACTACTCCACACTGCTGCCCTTCAGTGTAAAGATGCCTTGAATCTCAGTCCCCAATGATGTAACTCTACTGCTGTTTTCACTAGCATGTGAAACTCTAAACAGTTGTTTTTATATTACTGAATTTATATATTACATCATTATTATTAGATCCCTCCAGCGTATGTAGTTCGTCTACAAAGAACTGACACAATTCTAGTATTGAATTAACTTGTGTTTTAATTACAGGCTTATCCAGGAAACAACAACACGTTCACTCAACTCAGATGCATCTCTGATTAACTCTCAAACCCTGTGCGTGTGCGTAACTACATCACGCAGCTGTTGAATATGAACACAGCCCCTCCCCTTGCATGTCATGGCACATTCGATACATCACACCCCTTCCCCCCAGTTCACATAGTCCTCCAGTTTTTTAGGTAACATATGACGATGACGAGGTCAGATCGCTGGAGTTGCAGGGTAGTCTGGAACATCTATTTGAAACGGCTGCATGGGTCGTGAAATTGAAGGGCTACCGACATCCTCGGTCGGAGATGGCATTATTGGGTTTAAACCAGTAACTGGCAAAGGTTCTTGCATCGCCTGAGACTCCTGACTTGACGGCTCTGGAACTGCCTGGGTTTGCAGTGATGAAACAACGGCGACAGGTGTTCGGTCTCTCAGCTGGTCCACATGGCGGCGATGAATCTGGCCATCTGGTGTCTGAGCCTTGTATGACACAGGTCCGGTAACCCCCACAATAGTTGCAGGGATCCACTTCGGATCAGCAGAATAATTTCTCATGTGAACATCGTCCTGAGGGTGAAAAGAGCGCAAACGGCCCAGGCTCTGCCGTGCAGCTCCATCTTGCTTGTGTTGCATATTGGTATACAAATCAGGATGTAGTCGGTCTAGGGCAGTTTTCAGTTTTCTATTCATCAACAACTCAGCAGGACTCTTCCCAGTTGTTGAAAGCAGTGTGGTGTGTTGAGCCAGTAAGAATCTGGCTAAGTGGGTTGGCCAGTCGTCCACTGAGATTCTCTTTAGTGCCTCTTTTGTTGTCTGCTTGCCCATTTGATGAGGGGTGATAAGGTGCTACCGTCACGTGTCGGATTGAGTTGCGTTGAACAAACTCCTTGAATTCAGCTGAAGTAAAGGCAGTGCCATTGTCAGACACTAGTACATCAGGCAGGCCATGTGTTACAAATAGTTGTCTCAAACTGCCAATTACAGCACTTGATGAAATGGAGCTCATCATTCTGACTTCTAACCATTTATTGTGAGAGTCCACCACAATCAGGAACGTCTTCCCTTGAAAAGGTCCAGTAAAATCGATATGCAGTCGTGACCATTATTATTATTATTATTATTTGTTTATTTAGCAGACGCCTTTATCCAAGGCGACTTACAGAGACTAGGGTGTGTGAACTATGCATCAGCTCCAGAGTCACTTACAAATACGTCTCACCTGAAAGACGGAGCACAAGGAGGTTAAGTGACTTGCTCAGGGTCACACAATGAGTCAGTGGCTAAGGTGGGATTTGAACCGGGGACCTCCTGGTTACAAGCCCTTTTCTTTAACCACTGGACCACACAGCCTCCTGGATTAGCGGTCCATTCCCATGGATGTAATGGAGCTTTTAGTGGAGCATGATGTGTCTCTTGACAGGTTGCACAACTTTTCACCACTTCCTCCACCTGGATATCCAGTCCTGGCCACCACACGTAGCTTCTTGCTAGTGTCTTCATGTGCACGATTCCCGGATGCGCAGCGTGCAGCATAGTGAGAACCTCCTCCCTTGCTAGCTCAGGAATTACCATTCGTCTCCCCCACAGTACACAGTTCTTGTGAGCTGACAATTCATTTCCACGTCGAATGAAAGGAGTAAAGTTATTGTCTTGACAATCTTCAGGCCAACCATGCAAGATCCAATGCAACACTCTGGACAAGACAGGGTCGCTCACTGTTAGTGTAGCAATTTGTGTAGCATGCAATGGTGCTTTAGGAACCATCTCTAACAATAACACTTCCAGTGGAGGTGGTACCTCTGACTCTGCAGTGTTCAATGGTAGGCGGCTAAGTGCATCAGCATTGGCCAACTGTTTTCCTGGACTGTAACATAACTCATACTCATAAGCTCCCAGTATCAGACTCCATCTTTGCATGCATGGTGACAGAATTTGTGGTATAGGCTTTGTGTGGTGCAACAGTCCAAGAAGTGGCTTATGATCTGTGTAGATCACGAAATGACGACCAAACAGGTACTGGTGGAATTTTTTAACAGCAAAAACCACAGCAAGTGCCTCCTTGTCAATTTGGGTGTAATTTCTTTCAGTGGGGGTTAGTGTTCTGGATGCAAAGCTAATTGGAGCTTCCTTCCCCTCAGGGACCGTATGAGCCAGCAATGCCCCTACTCCATATGGCGAAGCATCACAAACAAGCACCAAAGGCATTTTCTCAACATAGTGGGCCAAGATATCATCGGCCTGCAGCAACTGCTTTCCTTGACATAAGCCTCTTCATGTTTAGCTTTCCATTCACATTTAACTGACTGGTCAAGAAGCCGATGCAATGGTTCCAGAATGGTAGCCTTGTTACACAAAAAGCAATTATAAAAATTCAAAAGTCCCAGAAATGCTTGGAGTTCCGTCTTGTTTCTAGGTTTTGGAGCGTTCTGAATAGCCCTCACCTTTTCATTGGTTGGGTGGATTCCGTGCTGAGCAACACAAAATCCTATAAACTCTACTTTTTTTACTGCAAAATAGCATTTCTCCTTCTGCAGGAGCAGCCCAGCATGGGCAAATCACTGTAGAACTTCCTGCAGACATTCATCATGTTCTGCTTGTGTTCTGCCAGAGACAAGTATGTCATCTAGATAGTGCTTTACACCTGGAATCCCAGCCAGTGTCCACGAATCGTTGAAATATGGCTACTGCAGTTGAAACACCAAACTGCAACCGCAGTGCGTGAAAAAGTCCCTTATGTGTGTTGATCGTTAATAACTCAGCTGATGTCTCATCAAGAACTAGCTGCTGATACGCTTGTTTGAGGTCTAATTTAGTAAAAATTGCTCCACCAGCAAGTGATGCGAACAGTTCAGCTAGTGTTGGCAGGGGATAGGTATCAGATTTAACTGCTGTGTTTACAGTGCAACGATAATCCCCACAGAGACACAGGCTACCGTCTTTCTTCATGACGGGCACTATGGGTGTGGCCCACCTGGAATGTTTCACTGGCTGGAACACTCCTTGCTCCACAAGTTGTTCTAGTGCTTCATCTACCTTGGGGTGCAGTGCAAATGGAACAGGGCGTGCTTTCAAGAACTTGGGAGCGACAGTAGGGTCCACTTCAAATGTGACTGGCCACGGCAGGCTCCCAGTTCCTCCTTGAAAATGCTGCTATACTTCTCCAAGATCGTTGACACAGATTGTTGTTGTACCTGGTGTACTCCACTAACTGAAATACCCAGAGTATCAAACCAATCACGGCCCAGCAGACTTGTTCCATGACCCTTGATCAGCAATAGGGGCAAGTGGTTTCTTGCTTCATTGTATTGAACATCCACTCGCATGCTACCTATTACTTTGAGTGGTGTCAATGACCACTGTCGCAGAGTAGAGTTGTTCTTGCTCAGTTTTAGTGGTTTGCTTGGCCATAACTGCTGATATGTATCATCACTAATAAGTGAACACGATGAACCAGAGTCGATTTCCATCCTGTGTTTCACTACATTTAAGCTCACTTCAGCATAGAAAGGTGCTTGTGTTTGCAGAGTTGTGCCTTCGTTCACATTGTGAATGACATACTCTTGTGTTTCATCCAGTCCGACAGCATGACTCTGCTGTGCAGGTGTTGCTTCTGCTTTTGAGGCTGGCTTAGTTGACTTCAACTATGTCATACAGACACAGGCAATATGCCCTCTTTTTTTTTGCAAAAGTTACAGTCAGCATTTACAAAACGGCATTCAGTGGACTTATGGCCACCCCCACAGTGAAAACAAGGCTTGCTGGCTTCCCATGTTTTCTCAGGCCTCCGAAAGCTCTGGTCCTCCCTTTTCGAGGTGCTTTGCCTTGTTTGGTAAACCTCGGCTGATGCAGATGAATCAGTTACAGATGCAGGGCGCAGTATATGTGCATGTATCAACGTGGTTTCAGCTGCCAGTGCTTTTTCTTCAGCCATTTTGAATGTCAAGTCTGGTTCGGACAGAAGCCGACGTTGTAGGGCTGCATCTTGCACGCTGCAAACTATTCTGTCACACAGAACTTTTCTTTCCTGCATCTTAAATACCGTTTGCATCAAAAAAAACATCCCAATCTCTCAGCATATTCTTGCCAAGAGTTTTTTTTTTCCATATTAAACTCTTCTATACGGCCCAGTGTTGCCATGTTTACAGTTACTACGGCGTGTGTTGTAAATATAACAAAAAACTACCACACTCTATCGAGAGAACAAAGGGGAGGACAAAAGAAAATTGTATACAAAAAAAGGTCTCGCTTCACTTACACATTATGTGTAATGCGTTTATTTAACTCACAGTTCTTCAGTGTCCCACAGATGATGTGGATTCAGTGGCTGGAAAAGGCTTTTTTCTTTTTTTTTTTTTTAAACAAAAAAAAGAAATCCTGTCTCGTCGTCAGTATTAGATCCCTCCAGTGTATGTAGTACGTCTACAAAGAACTGACACAATTCTAGTACTGAATTAACTTGTGTTTTAATTACAGGTTTATCCAGAAAACAACAACACGTTCACTCAACTCAGATGCATCTCTGACTAACTCTCAAACCCTGTACGTGTGCGTAACTACATCACGCAGCTGTTGAATATGAACACAGCCCCTCCCCTTGCATGTCATGGCACATTCAATACATCAAAATTATATTGCACATTGTGCTTATAAAGACCCTGTGCTTGCACTGTATTTTTTTCTGAAAAAACAAAAACTAAAAACAAATTACTAGTAGTAAACCGGTGGTGTTTAATGCAAAACTTACACAATACTGCTCCTGTTTCTCAAATGCCTTTCTTGGTCGTTTCACTTGGGGACACACATCAATGCCAGCAGGTTGGAACTGTGGTTGGTTTTAAAATACGCCTTCTTTTTACATCCAGGCCCATCTCTGCCATCATCATCGGTCTTTCTTCAAAACTATCTGGTGTGAAATGCACACTACATGTATAGGTGTACTGCCAGTTTGACACATACCACTTCGCTCAGGTTGTTTTAACTTTTTTCTCATATGTGCTGCATTTTTGTGAATTTTGTGAAAACAGTGAATACTAATGTTCTTTTGTTTGTTTGCCTGATTGGAGCAACCAGCTACAACACAAATACAAGGCATATTATTATTACAAATTGGCCAGTCTCTGTGAATGTCAATCTGTTTTTTGTTCACCTTCTCCATCTGTGATGTCACTACCGGTATCCTGAGGCTGCTTCAAAACTGAGACATGAAGTTGTGCCCATCACATTAAAATTCACAATTTATTAAAAAACTGCACCACTGACAAAAATTTAAAATCTTGTTTAGGAATACTTGTTAGTCATACATTATGTTTCTTAAAAATGGTTCAGAGGGTGTCATAGGCACTTTAAGGTTGTGTTATAATCATCTAGTAATACATCAACTGATCCTGAGTGGGTAAGTGCTGAGGTGGACAATCCATCGAGTTTTAATAATGTTCCTGGGGGTTTATCGGACTGGGGAGTATTAATTAAAAAATAATAGGAGAGGGATCTGAGATTGCAGGATTATGGGGTAGCAGGATTAATAAAAGGAGAGTGGTCTGAGATTGCAGGATTATGGGGTAGCAAGATTAATAGGAGAGTTGTCTGAGATTGCAGGATTACAGGGTAGCAGGATTAATAGGAGAGGTCTGAGATTGCAGGATTACGGGGTAGCAGGATTAATAGGAGAGTGGTCTGAGATTGCAGGATTACGGGGTAGCAGGATTAATAGGAGAGGTCTGAGATTGCAGGATTACGGGGTAGCAGGATTAATAGGAGAGTGGTCTGAGATTGCAGGATTACGGGGTAGCAGGGTTAATAGGAGAGTGGTCTGAGATTGCAGGATTACCAGGTAGCAGGATTAATAATGGGAGAGTGGTCTGAGATTGCAGGATTACAGGGTAGCAGAATTACGTTTTGGATGTCAAGACCACAAGTAATAACTAGATCAAGTGTGTGATTGTGGGTGTGAGTGGAACCAGGTACATGCAGGAGTAAAGACTCAAGTAAAATCAGGAGACAATCACACAATTCTATCGTGCTTGATAGCAAGGCTTCGCTAAAGTTTGCTAAACTCAAAAACAGAGAATAGGGACCAGGAGGCCGAGCTGAACTTGAGTTGGACCACTAACCTCAAAAGTCAGAATTTCAAACTATGGATATCCGTCTATAGTTTCAAAATGAAAGCGAAACCACCACCCCGGGCCCATGGGGCGCATCTTCTGATGAAAGGAGAAACCACATGGAGAAGCCTCTACAAGCAGTACAGTCTCATCTGGTCTCAGCCAAGTCTCAAAGTCAAAATATCCAGTTTTGAGTCCAAAATAAAATCGTTAATTAACAGGTACTTGCTGCCTAAAGATCGTGTGTTTAATAATGCCAACCCGAGAGAGGTTTGTGAAGTACTATTAAAATTGCAGTTCGCTAAAGTTTTAATTTAAATTAAATTCCCAGTAGATGAACACCTGGTAGAGACTAAATTGTCACAGCGGGGGGACAGATACTAACTTAATAGGATGCACAGGTTGTTGAATTTGACTGTATGACTGAGACCTGAGGGACACTGCAGCAAGTCAGGGGTTATTATAATAATTCCCTACATTTTCTGTCGATCTAAGTGAGCCCCTTCTAAACAAAAATGTTATTGCTTTATCTGTTTTGGAAGGGATGATGAATGCATTGCTGTGTTTTTTTTTTTTTTTTTTAAATATACTTAAGTATTGCCAACACAAAAATAATTATATTTCACAAAGAACACATTTAAAGTAATGTAACATACAGCTTAATAGTTGAAATTAACCATTTATTATCATACTGTAAAGAGTCAGACATAATTTCTGATTTGTATTCACTATATATTCTATTATTTTATGACAACTGAAAGTCTGTGGTATTTACTGAAGATTATTTTACTTAAAAGTACAGTATTTAAAACATTGTTTAGGATAATGAATACTGATATATTTATTGTGTTTGGCATATTAAATATGTAGACCTACTAAGTAAATAATTCTGCTAATGTTTTTATTTAAGAAGGAACTACAGGTTTGTTAATGTAATTAATTGGTACATTTTTATATTGTAGCTTCGCAGCATGTTTACGTCTCGTGACAAAAACGTGCATTATGATTGGGTTGCATTACGTTGTTGCCTGTGTGTTGCCAGCTTGTCGACTGCAGGCTTGTCTCCCATGCAAGGCAACACGCAGGCAACAAATGTGTTCCTCTTGTTACCATCGACAAAAGTTGCCCGTGTGACCAGGCCTTAAAGCACTGGGGAGATGGATTCCATCATGCAGTTCTTGTTATCCTGCCACTGCATGATGTCTTTCTTAAGATACTAAAACACACATCTTTAAGGGACAATATAAATAAACCAAATGCATAAAAAGAAGAAAATACAATAAACCCCAGATTGTATTTCTTTTGGAGAATTATGAAAATATTTCAGTGTGGCTGAAGTCTCTCAAATTCATATCAGCGATCACTACAAAGAAAACTTTCTTGATACCCAGTGAAATGAATACATTTACAGAAGGACAACTATAATATAGCATATTATTAAGGAGGTAACAGAAGTGATAAGAATTAGTTTGTTTGTGTGCACATTGTTCAAAAATCCATCCACTGTTCAACAAATCTCTGTAAAATAAAATCTTGTTTAATCAATCTCTATAAAATAACAACAAATATAAAGGTTAACTAATTAAAAATGTTTACAATTAGTAATTCAACCCAATGTAAATACAAGTAGGGTGTGTGTGTGAAGTCAAGTGAAGCTGCTGGTTTGCTGGTGATCACCAATCATCTTTAAATCACTTAAAATCCCCAGCGGAATAAAGGGGAAATAGTTGAGGCAGTTGGATGTACAGTATGTCTAACTGCACATATTGTTGCATTTATTTGGAGAACCGCTTTTCCAATTGCCATGAAATTTGATAGTAACATTATTATCTTACGTTATTGAGAATTTGATTCTGGGGCTATAGAGGATGTTATTCTATACCAATGTATGCTGTTGATATAGGTCTGCGTCATCAACTTACTTCATCATACTAATACTGTATTTTGTATTTACAGCTATTGTATGTTACTGGCATACTTGTTCCATTAATATTTCAATTTCCAATGGATGCTCCGATGCTTCTCTGAATTGAATTGGATTATTGTAATCTCGTCTTCTTTTCTTACTGTCTTGCTTATTGGGACATTGAGAGAGACTTTTAGTCATAATGTCATTAAATTTAGTAAGCTTGTATTCCTAAAATTAGCCTTGCTTATATACTGTAATGTAATGGCATTTTCTACTGTCTCCTTGCAGGTTCTGGTTTATTATATTGTCAAGTCTTCTCTGTACAGTAACTCCCTGTCTAATTGTCTGGCCAAACCACATTTTTTTTGTGACAAGTTATTTCTTAAATGTTTAATAATTGTTTTGGTTACCTCATGCATAAGCCATGCAGTGCATCCCTCAGGTCTCAGGAGACATTCGTGGGGTTTGTGAGAACTGCTTCAGCTGCACGTCTTCACTGCTGGAACTTTCTGCTACATTGGTTTGAAGTTAATTACTGTTTTTATAATTGTAATCATAGATATGCATTTGTATCATGTTTAAACCATGTGTACAATGGTTTAAACATTACTGATAGTAAAACTATGAACATAGTCAATCCTGATTTACCATGGTTATACTATCCCGTTTTTTAAAATAAATAAATAAATAATAATAATAATAATAATAATAATAATAATAATAATAATAATAATATCTTTATTTTTATATAGCACCTTTCATAGTGGCTCACCTTCACAAAGCGCTTCACCGAGGTAGGCTGTGAACTGTGCATTATTTGCAGAGTCACTTACAATAGGACTGATTTAACATCTCATCCGCAGGAGCACAAGGAGGTTAAGTGACTTGCTCAGGGTCACACAGTATAAGATTTGCAATACTGCTCTGGGCTTTACAATGCTTAACAATGCTTTACCATTGCTTAATTACACTTTGTTATGCTTTTACTATGGGGACCTTTTTTAATGGTATTGCAATACCTTTTCCAACATATAACTCCATAGTCTGTGGCAGGGTTTCCTTCCAGATTAATTCTAGTTTTGTGCCATGTAACCTGTCTCAATGAATTTGGTTTAAGAGATTTTATTTCAGCTCAATAGGTAGTCACTCAAGCCTGGTGCTGTTGGTAGCCCACAGCAACAATACAGGAAACCACTGGCATGAATTTCCAGCTATGCTAATACATTTTGGGTTCCTTGGTTGGTTTCCATCATAGATGCTACTTAAGACTAGTGCAGAATTACTGACATCTTATTGCTAAGGGACAAAAGTCTAGACTGAAAGCAATCATCTATCCGATGACCAAACACGAAAATAACAAAATTGTAAAGGATGAAAAAAATATCTTTCTGTGCTTTTCAAAGGGCTTTGTTATTTATTTATTTACTCATTCATTTATTTATTTTATTAAGTGATCGTTAAACCCCTATCCTATATGCTTATTTTTTATCCTATTTGGTGAAAGCTTGCCAGGGCTTCTTCCAGCAGATCTCAGTATTTAATAAATAATTGCTTGGTACGACCTTTAGTTATAGCAGAAAGTTGCGCAAGGTTACGTCACAAATGGGATCTTCACTGCTGAAGTCCGTGAACATAAGGTATGGCTCTTGTACTTGTTTCCATGCAAAAAAAAAAGTTTTTGGTCAATTGGCGCAGCTCTTCAGCATGAGAATCAGTTTACCTATTTTTTTAAGTTGTACCGTGTTTTGGCCATGGATTTCCTATAGCATGAGGAATGTGCCTCATGTGTGTGTGCTACTGTACGTCACATTCTCACGACAAAGGAGAGAGAATTTGGAGTTTCTAAACTGCATGGAAACCCCACCACGGATACAGTACTGGTACTATGAAAGATGGAGTTGATTTATCTGAGCCACAATAATCTTCTGTATTTTCGGGCTAGAATAGCAGTGGATTTTACTTTACCAAGAAGAGCAGGTGTAACATTAATTGTTAAATAATTTGAACGCTGATAAAATGGCCTTCATTAATATGGAATTTTGGTCTTGACTGTTTTATTTTTATGCTTTGAGGTTTATAACTTGGCATCAAACTACTGAAGGAAAAGTAAAGATATTTGAGTGTATTATACCTGCTGCAGTTAAATGACTATCTACGTTACCTGACCTCACAAAGATGGCAGCCTTAAAGGACTATCTGCAGGGGCTCCCGAGTGGCGCATCCAGTAAAGGCGCTCCGCATGGAGTGCAGGATGCACCCTATAGCCTGGAGATTGCAGGTTCGAATCCAGGCTATGTCATTGCCGACCATGACCGGGGGTTCCTAGGGGGCGGCGCACAAGTGGCCAAGTGCCGCCGGGGTAGGGAGGGATTAGGTCAGCAGGGTAATCCACGGTTCACTGCGCACCAACGACCCCTGTGGCTGAAAGGGCGTCTGCGGGTCTGCAATGGAGCCATTCAGATCTGTGATCCGGCACCATAGGTCTGATGGCTTTGCTGTGGATCCGCAGTGCGAAGAATGACAGATCGGCAGGAACACGTTTCAGAGGACACGTGTTTCAGCCTCTGTTTCCCGAGTCGCCGGGGGGTTGCAGCAGTGAACCAGTATAAAAACAATAATTGGGAATTCTAAATTGGGGAGAAAACAAACAGCTTTTTTTAAAGCATATTAGACTGTGTAAATGTTTTTTTTTTAACTTTAGTTACATTAACCTCTTAAATAAACTACAGCATGGAATGTTACCTCTCCAGGTGTTGGGTAACCTGCCTGTCCATTTAAGCAAAATTAGCAGAGCAACACTCTCACAGATTTGACTTTCACTCAGATGAAGCCCAATTATCCTCCTACAAAGCTTTGATGAGAGTGCTTCCTCTCTCCATTTACTTCCTGTATTTCAGGTCGTAGGGAAGGGAAAGGGGGTGTTTACCTTTAAAAATAATGGATTTCCCTCATTACAATATAATCTGAGCAATGCTATTTTTTATATGGATTGCAAGTGACATTCTATAGCCTTTGGTATTTTCATTGCAGGAAACTATTTCTCTTTTATACTGAACAGATTAGGAGGCAGACAATACTGCCTCTCTCCTTATCAGACCACGCAATACAGCAGACAAAGATTTATCTGTAAATCCTGGTCTTTGTGACATTGGCCATTAAGTAAATGACTTGTCTTTAATATCCTTAATAACCTTTTAAATATTCAAAACATGTGGAATTTCCGCACTCAGCATTGAAATGATCTCATGTAAAGTTCATCACTAAGTGTAATTGATCTTAAGTTCACAATGATTTTATTTTTATTTGTGTATCTCTTCCACTGGAGATCACATTACAGAGGTGTCAACACTTGGGAATGGTTTTGTTTTAGACAATTGTCCTCTTTGTGAGAAGTACAGTACTGTGCAAAAGTTTTAGGCAGGTGTGAAAAAATGCTGTAAAGTAAGAATGCTTTCAAAAATAGACATGTTAATAGATTATATTTATCAATTAACAAAATGCAAAGTGAGTGAACAGAAGAAAAATCTAAATCAAATCCATATTTGGTGTGACCACCCTTTGCCTTCAAAACAGCATCAAGCATCAATTCTTCTAGGTACACTTGCACACAGTTTTTGAAGGAACTTCGGCAGGTAGGTTGGCCCAAACATCTTGGAGAACTAACCACAGTTCTTCTTTGGATTTAGGCAGCCTCAGTTGCTTCTCTCTCTTCATGTAATCCCAGACAGACTCGATGATGTTGAGATCAGGGCTCTGTGGGGGCCATACCATCACTTCCAGGACTCCTTGTTCTTCTTTACGCTGAAGATAGTTCTTAATGACTTTAAGCTGTATGTTTGGGGTCGTTGTCATGCTGCAGAATAAATTTGGGGCCAATCAGATGGTATTGCATGATGGATAAGTATCTGCCTGTACTTCTCAGCATTGAGGAGACCATTAATCCTGACCAAATCCCCAACTCCATTTGCAGAAATGCAGCCCCAAACTTGCAAGGAACCTCCACCATGCTTCACTGTTGCCTGCAGACACTCATTCGTATGCGCTCTCCAGCCCTTGGCGAACAAACTGCCTTCTGCTACAGCCAAATATTTCAAATTTTGACTCATCAGTCCAGAGCACCTGCTGCCATTTTCTGCACCCCAGTTGCTGTGTTTTCGTGCATAGTTGAGTCAAGCTTGGCCTTGTTTCCACGTCGGAGGTATGGCTTTTGGCGCAAGTCTTCCATGAAGGCCACTTCTGACCAGACTTCTCTGGACAGTAGATGGGTGTACCAGGGTCCCACTGTTTTCTGCCAGTTCTGAGCTGATGGCACTGCTGGACATCTTCCGATTGCGAAGGGAAGTAAGCATGATGTGTTTTCATCTGCTGCAGTAAGTTTTCTTGGCCGACCACTGCGTCTCGGTCCTCAACGTTGCCCATTTCTTTGTGCTTCTTCAAAGAGCTTGGACAGCACATCTGGAAACCCCTGTCTGCCTTGAAATTTCTGCCTGGGAGAGACCTTGCTGATGCAGTATAACTACCTTGTGTCTTGTTGCTGTGCTCAGTCTTGCCATGGTGTATGACTTTTGACAGTAAACTGTCTTCAGCAACCTCACCTTGTTAGCTGAGTTTGGCTGTTCCTCACCCAGTTTTATTCCTCCTACACAGCTGTTTCTGTTTCAGTTAATGATTGTGTTTCAACCTACATATTGAATTGATGATCATTAGCACCTGTTTGGTATAATTGTTTAATTATACACCTGACTATATGCCTACAAAATCCCTGACTTTGCACAAGTGTACCTAGAAGAATTGATGCTGTTTTGAAGGCAAAGGGTGGTCACACCAAATATGGATTTGATTTAGATTTTTCTTCTGTTCACTCACTTTGCATTTAGTAAATTGATAAATATAATCTATTAACATGTCTATTTTTGAAAGCATTCTTACTTTACAGCATTTTTTCACACCTGCCTAAAACTTTTGCACAGTACTGTATCTAAAAACAAGAAAATGATTATGTTTTAAATAGTTTTTATTATTAATACTGACTGTACGTACCATGCTTTTCATCCTCCCCTATGCTGGCATGATCGCTTGACCTTAGCAATACATGAGAAGAGCCCATAGTTTCTATAAACATTATGGTGTTCTTTATTATGGCCAATTACGTCCTGACCTGACCCTGTGCTGTGGATATTCTGGCCAGTGTTGCGGGAAGATCTAAATTGCAAGTGGTTTTCTTTGACGATACAGCAGCACATGAAACATGGCTTACAGGAGTACGAGAAAGAGCATTGGGTATTGCATTCTGGCTTCCCTTCCTATACAATACTTTGAATGAAACCTGCTGTAAACGCAAAGTCCATCTGGTTAATCACAATGAAGTTTTTGGGGGTATTGAAGGCCGATGCCAATGCCGCATGGTCAGTTACTACTTCGAACTGATCTCCTTCCAACTAATGTGTCCACTTTTCCACAGCCCATCACGATTGCGGGCATTTCTTTTCCGACATTGAGTAGTTTTCTCTGCTTTGGTGAGAACCGGGATCACGAAAGCCAGACACATTCATCCTCCTCATCTCTTTGAGCAAGAACTGTCCAATCCCTACTGTGCTAGCATCTGTATAGATTCGAAACAACTTTTTTGGATTAGGATGAGCCAGAATAGGAGGAGCAAGTAAAGCCGCCTTCAGGTTTTCAAAGCTACTTAAGATGATTGGGAGGGCCTGCAATGTCTGCAAAGTGGGGAATTTATTTGTGATATTAACCCGATAGCCCAAGGGATCTCTGAACCTTCTTAAGTTTGGTAGGCACACAGTAAGCTTGAATGGCTCTGAGTTTGTTAATATTGATGGAGATTCTGTCTTTGTTCACTACATGGCCCAAGAAAGAGAGTGTAGACCTGAAAAAATGACACGATTAAAAACCTGGTCCAAATTTGTAAGATGCTGCTTTTTGGAAGGAGAATATACATTAATGGATTCAATGAAACCAAAACAACATTGACTTCTTTACTGTCCAAGCACTTGTTCCATTAGCCGCTGGAAGGTTGCTGCAGCAATTTTGAGTCCGAAGGGCATCACTTTGAATTGGAACAGCCCATAGTGTGTAGTGAAAGCAGTCTTCTTCTTGCTGTCTTCGTCCAATATCCTGAGCGCAAATCAATGGAACTGAAAATGGAAGCTCTGTTATGCGACTCAAGGATATCATGGATAAAATGCATGGGCTATGCGTCAAATCATGTTTTAGCATTGATGCCACTGTAGTCGATACAAAAATGAAATGTTCCATCTCGTTTGTTGGAAAGTACAACTGAGGCTGACCTGTCAGATGTACAGTAGATGGTTTGATCACTCTATCCTTGATTATCTCATCCAGATGTTTATTTATCAACTCCTTCCTCAAAAGTGATACTCGGCATGCCCAAGATCAAACTAGGACTTTGTCTGTGGTATGGATACAATGTAGTGTGGAACTTGTTAATCCCAATCGGTCAAAACACTCTGGACCACTTCTTCATCAGCTGGGATAACTGCGTCCGGAAGCCCTACTTTTTGTGCAGGAACGGTTTTGGCCCTATTCTGTGACAAGGTAGATTCTCATGTGTCAACTACATACAAACCAATGCTCCTGGTAGCTTCAGTCTGCACAATTCAGGAAAGGGTAAAATACATAGTTGCCACCTTGCTGCACACCGTACATCTTCCATATAAAATCCAGTTGAATACGGGACTTAACTAAGAAATCAAGACCCAGAATGAGGGGAAATGCCAAGCTCTTATCTGCCATGATGTAGGTATCTATGGATCAGTAACTCTCATGAATCACATAGGTCAAGTGTACAGTTTGTACAGTTCTTTCACACACTGTTATGCTGATGCTTCTAAATCCTTGGCTTTTAATCTTGGATTTTTTTTAGCTGCTCGGACGATTCTTCTACCTGCTGAACCTGTGGTACTTCTTGATTATTCCTCTGATTGTGGATTTTGGTATTCCATATTTATTTTATACTGTTCTGTAGCTATTTCCTTTGTTGTAGTTTGCTACGAGTACTTTTCTCAAATGTGAATCCAACTCCTTTGTCTTGACCATCATTTTCGCTGTGTTGCCAAAACGTTCTTCCTCAACAGATGCTGGAAAGAATTACGTCTTTGTTTGGCTGTTGACTTTATAATGCAGCTTAGTTACTTAATTGTTGTTTTTTTTATTAAATATATTACATTTAATGTAAAGGTGCAAATACTTTTTCATGAAGAAATATTTTAAATTGCTCAGTGCTTTAGTTTTTTTTATAAAGATTATGTATTAAACCACCAGAATTCTTTTATTTTTGTCTTTGTCTTATTAATTAGTAGCTAATGTTCACTAAATGCTTATATTTAACACGTTTTCTTGAATGATCTCATATTAAGTGTAAGATGCCAATAAGTTTGTCTGCGACTGTATCATGTATTAAGAAAATGTCATGTTTGCAAAAACTGCACATTTGAGGCCTATATAATAAATGGACGTGCATGGTGGAGAAAATGTATTTATTTCTGAACTATGAACTATTTTGCAAGCTACAAATACTAATTCACCAACCTCCAATGTTTCACAGATAATGCAAATAATTCACAGTTCTGTGTTCTGTATACATGTACATGATAAAACAAATAAATAAATAATAATAATGTTATTTTGAATTATTGCTACTGTTAAATAACTGTTAAAAATTGAAAGTTACTTTAGGGGTGTGACAGGGTGGCTGGGCGGTGATGTCACGGCAGAAGCAGGAACTAAAAACTGACACCAAATACTGCAGTTAAAGGCGGCATTTGCCGTTTTATTTTTAAATACTACAAATATAAATAAAAGGTTCAAACAGAAACACTGTGTGCTCGAGAGCAAAATAAATATTTTAAATAAAACAAATCACGAACACAAAATAATAAATACAGGTCAGGCTGGGCAGTCGCTGTCACTGTTCCTGTATATTTTTAAATAAAGTTTCGATGGGGCTACCCATTCACGCTACGAAACAAATATAATAAAACAAACGCGGCTACGCCGTCACATCTATAAACAACAAAACAATAAGAAAATACAAAAACAATACCCACAGCACGTCGCCGCCATCTATACATAAATACATACCGATAATAATAATAATAATAATAATAATAATAATAATAATAATAATAATAATACAAAACAAATACAAAATAACACAGGGGCGGAGGGGGAAACCCCGTTCTAAAAATAAATAAATACATTTACACAGCAGGGCTCTCTACCGCCCTGCTACAAGGGGTGATATTGAACTTAAATGCTGTGGACATTGCTAACTTTCCTTTATTTGTTGGTTTTAAATAACAGTCTGATACTCTCTTACCTTTTTTTCAAAAAACAAACTAACTTAAAACTACATAGCCAATTATTTTACACCCGATTTTCTCCCAATTTGGAATGCCCAATTATTCAACCCGGCTCACCACTGCAACCCCCACACTAACTCGGGCGAGACGAAGATGAGCACTCGTGTCCTCTGAAATGTGTGCCGTCAGCCATCCGCTTTTTTTCGCACTGCAAGCCTACTGTGAAGCCATTAGAGAACTACAGTGTCGGAGGACCACACAGTTCTGAATTGGACACAGGCAGGCCTGCAGGCGCCAGGCCAGCAACAGGGGTCGCTGGTGCGTGATGAGCCAAGGATTCCCCAGTCGACCTAACGCTCCTCGCTCGGGCAGCACTTGGCCAATAGTGCGCCGCTCCCTGGGAACTCCCGGCCATGGTTGGCAGTGACATAGCCTGGATTTGAACTGGCAATCTTCAAGTTATAGGGCGCATCCTGCACTCCAGGTGAAGTGCGTTTACTGGATGCGCCACTCGGGAGCCCCTTATTATGGTTTTCTGTTATTGTGGCCCTTCTGGCATCCTCTGACTACATTTTTATTTGAAATCATTTAAAGGCAAAACCTTACATAATATAATAATAGTGCATAAATACTGAGCAAAAAGTGGAAGGGCATAATATATAGTTGAAATGGCATGAAATGTGCTGTAACATTTGTCTTTTGAGAAGTGGCCTTTCAGGTGAATTTTGTAGGTAGAAAGACAAACAGCAAGGAAACTTTCCTCCACTGTTTGTTCACCAGCCCAGGCAGCTGAAATTGTATTCCTTTTTTATGAATTAGGTCAAAACATTTAAAAATAGACTTATCAGTTCCTGCAATTATGTGTAGTAAATGTTTAGTAAAATTCAAGCAGTTATCTGATATTCATATGAGGGCTGCTGTGTGTGTGGAGGTGAGGGGTCAGGGGTGGGTGGTGGGGAGGAGTTTTTAATAGTCATCTTAAGACATCATAAAGTCAAGGTTTCCTTCCTGTGCCAGGTGAACTTTAACTTGCTTCCCTACTGCTGACGCTATTCTCATGACAGCAGGTCACAGTGAGGTGTGGTTCCCTCTAGAGAAAGACACTCGCTCGCTCTCATGGACCAAAATAGTAACGCAAGTCCCCTTGTTTGACAAACACATGGTAAAGAAAACATCCTTACATCCTATCTTGCTGCCAGCTTTCAAAAGGTAAAGCACGTCTGTAATAAACTTCCCAGCGGGCTCCTGCACTAATTTCAGTGTTTGAGGTCTAGTGTTGGCAAAGAAGCAGGGATACTGAAGCTTTGATTTATCTCACTCAACCTCTGAGACTTTATCAAAGCGAAACCGCTCATGTTAAGGCCCAAGAGTGAAACATCAGCTGCTTCCTGTTGCTTTGTTTTCTCAGCCTGGTTGCTCGAGATGTTAAGGTCTCGTTGTCTCTTCATGGGGCTTATGGCTCACTATTGATGACAGAGACATACTTCATCAGTGAATTGAATAACTTAATTATTTGTTTATTTAGCAGACGCCTTTATCCAAGGTGACTTACAGATACTAGGGTGTGTGAACTATGCATTAGCTGCAGAGTCACTTACAATTATGTCTCACCCGAAAGACGGAGCACAAGGAGGTTAAGTGACTTGCTCAGGGTCACACAATGAGTCAGTGGCTGAGGTGGGATTTGAACCGGGGACCTCCTGGTTACAAGCCCTTTTCTTTAACCACTGGACCACACAGCCTTGTACAAACTTTGTTAAGTAATTTAAATGCCACACATTTTCAATAGGATTTAGGCTTGCAAACACTTTCTTTAGTGGTAACTGCTGACTGATGCTTCCCAAGGTAAGAAAGCTAGACTACCATTCATCTCATGGAAATGATGACACTTTTGACACTTTCTGTTCTGTTAGTTGTCAAATTAATAATTATGCATCCTTCAATTACATTCATAGAAAAAAAATGCTGTTTGAAAAAACAGACACTGTATTAAGCTTGCCGTTCTACAAATTCACAGGAAAGCAAAATGCGCAAAAGCCATCATCAGCATCTTGCAGGAGCCAAGATGTTGAGTACAGTGCGTGAGATATGTTTTTGTAATCTGTCAATGGGGTCCTGATTTGTGATAGTATTTCCCTCCCATTCTTTGCTTATAAATCTCTTGTCAGATAGTGAGCAGAGCTTGGCAGGTGTTTTCAAAGCTATCTTAATCTTACTTTGTAATAATACAAGTCCCATTCAAACAGTTCCTCAATCCACTTAATCTCTGGCACATGTGCTTTATCAAATGCCACGCAATTTACCCTTATTATGTACTGTATATTTAAAGTATTTCATGATGGGTTTACACAACTTTGACAAGTTGAAGCTCATACTGTGTTAATGCAATGCTGAATTGGGTGTGCATAATTCATATTCGTCTTTCTGCTTGTGCAACCAAATGGTAGAGGAACAACTGCATTTATATAAAGGAATTTACATCTTAACCACCCATTTTACAGCTCTTTTTAGATACATGCTTGACATGAATGAATAGTTGATATGAAGTGACTGGTATCTGGCACTTTTCACAGTAGCATTATTTTGCCCTGAGTTCATAGAAAGGTGTAATTCATCACAAGAGTTGGAGTAAGATGTGTGAAATAGTGCATCACAGACGTAAAGCGATTCTGGTAGCAGACCAAACAGAAGGCTTTAGAACATAATTACATAACGATGGTCATCTGCATCGTCAGTGTGTTTTTGTTTCACTACCAAAGATAATTACAGCAACCTCTCTTCTGGGTACAGGCTGAATAAAAAAAAAAAAATAATAATAATAATAAAAACACGTTTCTCTAATCGGGCTTTGGCTTTTCCCACACCCCAATAGCAGGATATACAAGACACTCTGGGTCAGATTTGCAATTTGCTCTATTTTTTTCTAGGCAAAATAAAACTGCTAATCTTATAAAACAGGTTAGACAACTTAGACATTGTTGCAAGTCATTAAATTATACTTCTGAATTTTGATTTACAAGTTTTGTAACATTTACAGTTGTATTTTCTTTTTAAAAAGAATAGTGCATAGCAGTGGCGGCTAGTGGCCAAACAAAATGGGTAAAAAAAAAAGGCAGAGGGCTTGACCCCAGCAGCAGTATAATCGTATTATTGTATTCTGATTGACAACACTTTTCATCTTCTTCTTCTTCTTCTTCTTCTTCTTCTTCTTCTTCTTCTTCTTCATAATAATAATTATTTATTTATTTGGTGACTTACACGTATTACAAGGCAGTACTGTTTGGGGTTACAATGCAAGATTAATATTTAAATACAGTATAGTTTACAGTAAGTGCAAACAATACTCCTAAAATACATTATGAGCTAGGATGTAACGATTTAGGATCAATTGCATGGGGCCCCGGGCAGCAAGGGGGCCCCTGTTGTCGTGGCTCAGTTACTATTAAAAAACTTATTTTCACCTCGTCTGCACCAAAATGAATGCAGACCCACCAACTCTCCTTTACAGGGACTACCAATGAAAATGAGCTTTTAGCTAAATTTGGGTACAATGCATCATATGACTGTTCATTTATGTTAAAAAATTGTACACATTTTCAGAATAAAATGGTCAAATAAACAGAATAAATACAAAAATAAAAATAAAATTTGCTTGGACTCTCCCATTTTTTGGACCCTTCTCCCGGGACAGATTTTCTCCAAAACTCTACCATTAAACCACTTTATGTCAGCAAACCTTTAATTTCTGCAAAAGTCATGTACGTTCTGTGATTACTTACCTGGTAGGGTTTAGGACCGAGGGGAGCCCTGTGGCAGGCATGCATTCAGTGCGCGAGGCAAGCTCACATACTTGACCATCTATGACGGCTTCGCCTCCCGTAAAAAAGGCAGTGATTCAGAGGGGGTGGGAGGGTTTGAGTTGCTCCTCCAGTTAAACCAGTGATCAGATCACGTGATCTGGTACTGCTAGTACTGTGGTTCATAGCAGATAGGAGTTTATAACGGAGACTTGCCTAATCTGAGGAAGCAGAACTGCTGTTAATATAGGAATGTTGGTTAAAATGAATTTGTTTCTTGCATTTTAGACAGTATTTTTGTTTTTGTTTTATAGAACTTTGAAATTTCTGTTCACCCTCTGATTGGAAGGAGCTTCCAGGTGCATACTTCAAGTACAGTCACCTACAGCCATTATGTCACTGTAACCAGGCAAGCAGGATATGAAGATATGCCTGTATATTTTACAGTTGACAATCAAACACAGAGAGAGAACTATCACTATTAGATACGTTCTTTTTATCAGGTTATTTTGGGGGACAAAGTGTGTCACTGGCTACTAATAATTTCAGTCATTAGGGGAAGTGGATAGTTGGTTAATGACGGAAAAGTTTGTGTCGAAGGACGTAAATTCACAAAGTTTTCTGTTTTTTTTTCTTGTTTCATCATCTACAGACATTTATCTGTGACTGCAACAGTGCAATCATGAGGTTGTGCATTACACAATATTTAATTGATAGCGTTATCACTTTTGCAATGCAAGGGCATTGTTAATTTGTTATGGACTAATATTATTAAGCAGTAGAACCCGAAGAAGAGGGCCCCCTATTTCAGCTCAGACATTTAACACAACGAGAAAGGCCTTACCAGACAGTAAAGCCCTCTTATGAGGGTTCTATTGCTATTAGAAAATTGATGCGTTATAATAAGTAACATTTAACATTTTTCTGTTGTTTTTTTACGTGATTTTATGCAGCACTAGTTTTTGTTGCTAATTTATACATATTGCGATGAAGCCAGTCCTTATTAGTATGGCTACCATTGTAGAAGTTGTGCATCTTTCAGTAAATTACTCCACACCAGGATTTCCGAGAAAACGCATAGCGTGTGTTTATTGTTTACAACCAAAACAAAACAAAACCTAACCCTTCTTTGGGCCCTGACCTAAATAGCTATAACCTTATCTGAACAGGGACAGGCTGAACCTGTTTACCCTGTGAAAACACATGTCACTTTTTCTGTAATCAAACGTTATCTTCCACACTCGCTTGATCTCTCCCCAACTCGAGCTCCTGTGCCCCTTTTCAAAGACCCAACAATTATCAGTTTTAATTTTTCAATAAACAAATTAATTAAACAATCATAATCCCTTTTGAGATGGAGTGTATGTTCCTAAACCCTGGGTCCTAAAGCCTGCCCTATTACTGTTAGGAACATAGACTCTATCACAATATCTTCTTATGTTTTCCTCAAAATGCTATAATTATGTGGTGTAGTAGCCTCCAGCATTTCCAAAAGCCTAAATAATAACTCAATACTAAAAAAAAATCTACTGCTTACATAGAGCTGTTCTTCATTTCAGGTACCTCATACACAACAGCGAACTTAAATTCATCCTTACGAAAATACATGTGCGAATGTGGCTGGAGCCTTAAGTGCTTAATTATTAATTATTGGTTAATTGGGCTCCAGCCACAGACTATAAAAGGCAGGTGAAAGCCTTTGTTGGGGAGGGTGGTTTGGAGTGGTCTGGGTTAGAGAGACACACAGAGAGTAAGTGTTGTCTGGAAGAATATGTATAGATACCTGTTTATTTTGAGTTATTTTGTTCCAGTGTTTTGTTTGAAACCGTTTGTTTTGTGTTTATAACTTTTATTTGGCCCTTGTGCCTGTTTATTTGAGTTTTTGTCAATTAAAATATTTTTGTTTCGCTGCATTTTCTGTCTCTGAGTCTTCCCTCTGCGGCTATCCTGCCACACCGCCACATCCTAATTATGAGCAGTTCAGCAGTTTTTCTGGCACGGACTGTCTTTACAAGTTTAATAACTTTAATTCTGTCATCTAGGGAGGACCTTTTGTTTCTCCACATTTTCTCTCTTTCTTTACAAGAGATCACTGTTGTTTTATTGCTAAAATGGTTGTCGTATTTCTTTGAATTTAGGATGTACCATTTAAAACCATATTTTTCTTATAACAGCCCTGTGTAAGGGTGCTTAATATAGATTTCAGTCCGGTGCTGGGTAAGAGAATTGTGGTCGCTGGTTGCGTTCGCACAAATATCATTGGGAGGAATTTAAAGTAGTTGCTTAGGCCAGGTGGTCGCTAAATAAAGGTGGTCGCATGAGCAGGTTTGACTGTATTTACGTATTTTCCGGCGAATTGACTTGGAACAGAGATTAAACATAGTTTGAATGACAACATTCAAGGTAATTTACCAGAGATCAGGGACCTCATATTGACCAATCAGGTTAATGGAAATATGTGATTCATTTTCTAATTCTCAATATTATAAAATCGCACTGAATCATTTATAATATAAAATTATACATTTTTACATTAATTCATCTTTTAATGAACAAAGAAACCTCAAAGTACTGTACTGTATACAACTGTGGCATGTCAGATTAATAGGAGTATCATATCACTGATGAAGACAGTACAAGCCAAAACTTCTGTCTATTTGGCTCTCTTGTAGTTTTACATCAGCATAAATAATTGAGCGTTTGAAGTCTGATTTACCAATACTCAATGTCATGACACGCACCCTTTATGCATGTTGAAGTTGTGTCTTGTCAAAGAATGCAAACTAGGTGTGAGAGGGTTTAATTTGTTATGTCTGGTGAATATTATTTACAGTATCAGGGAACACTATAGGGGTTAACATCTGTCACTTGGAGAATGATTAAACAGGTATTCTTAGGAGCATGAGATAGTTGTGTGTGCGTGGGGGGAATTGAGACCCCAACCCCCCAAGCAAAAACTGCTTAGAGAACTGTTGATAATTATGTCCTTAATATACACCCTTAAAAATACGGGTTGTTTATTTGTAGTTTTGAAACTTTTAATGCTTGTTTTCTCCTTTAAAAAATAGTATAAATTACAGTAAACATCTTTGAATGAGTCCTCCCGTCCAATTACCAGTACTTAGAGTACTATAGCATTTGACAGGAGAGGCTTGTAAATAACTTAGGGGTACTTGGCACTTGGTTGAGAGAGTAAATCCCAAAAACATTCAAAAATATAAATAAAGCAAAAAGTGAAAGGAGTATCGCATGGCACGCAACATGTTCATCTTTGGAATTTCTCCAAGGACTTTTTTTTTCTCTCTCAGATTTTGTGGGTGTAAAATGCTAAAATGCTTTCACATTTTATTACTATGCAGAGTATGTTGTCTACACATTGTGACAGGGTGCACCCTGCCCCTGTGCATATTATGTTTTGTATTAATTTGTATTTGTATTATTATTTAAATGCAGGACGAGCGAAGTGCTGTCCGCCATTGTTTGTTATTGTTTTATGTTTTAGTACATCTCGTAAGAATGCGTGACTGTTGGCTAGTAATTATTTAATTAGCTGACAGACACGCAGATTTATTAAGGTCATGCAAACTATGGCCTACATAAAAGACCTGCAGCTTTGGCTGCACGGGGAGTGTTCAGGAATAGACGGGAGTAAGAGAGAGGGGAGGTAAAATAATAATTAGAATAAGACAATTGCTACTCATGCTGGAACTACCAGCACAATACTTGTTGTAGTTATTGTTTGTTTGTTTGTTTTGGCCCTCGTGCCTTTTGTTTTGTGTAGTTTTGTTTTGTTTAAATCTTTTATTTAATCAAAGAAAACAAGCACATTTGCGTCTCGCCTCATAATACTTGCTTGTGTTGCGGTTTCATTTCCTGGCCTGACGTCACCCAAGCTAGCCTGTTACAACATGTATAAGTACTGTTGTCACGAGTGACTATAAAGTAGTTGGGGTTTTGCACATGATGTTTGTTTTGCTTTTGTATTTATTATATGAGTTATTTTGGTTTTTGCACTTAGTATGTTTCATGTTATATTTTGTACAAATTGAGGCACTTTTGTTGCTTATTTTATTTTTGTGTTATGTATTTATTTGTTAAGTATGTGGTATTATTTGTACAGCAGCATGGGTGAATAGGACGAGAAAATAGTCCCATTCCCGAAAGTCTAAATGCAGCCAGGTGTTTTCCATTTGCACCAATTAATTATCATTGACAGTCCATTATAAAAACGGAACTAACAGTACAGGAACAGAGCTCGTGGTTCCACGGAGAATCAAACAGAGGACACAGGAAGTCAGCCTACAGAGCTGGATGCCAACAACAAGGATGATTTGGAACTCGGAAAGGAATGCAGAAGGATAAAGACGCGGCAGCCTGATGGAAGGCAGGACCGGTCAGGAACTGATAGCAAAGCTATGTATTCATCCTTAATGTGCGCTCTTAAAGCAGCGCTCTGATCAAAGGAAGACTGTTAAGATTATTATAGGAGGCTGTGTGGTCCAGTGGTTAAAGAAACAGGCTTGTAACTAGGAGGTCCCTGGTTCAAATCCCACCTCAGCCACTGACTCATTGTGTGACCCTGAGCAAGTCACTTAACCTCCTTGTGCTCCGTCTTTCGGGTGAGATGTAATTGTAAGTGACTGCAGCTGATGCATAGTTCACACACTAGTCTCTGTAAGTCGCCTTGGATAAAGGCATCTGCTAAATCAACAAATAATAAATAAACAAATAATAATTATTATGCCAAGGACTGTGTGGCGTTTGACAATTGATTCAGAAGTAAAGATACTTGGCAGAAACATTTATAGTTACCGTTATTAATCGTGGTTTATGACAAGGCGTTGTGCTGCTTCCCTTCAAGGCACCCCTCCATGACTGACGGAGGGGCAAACAGGCACCAACTGAAGGACGGACCGTCCACTCCCTGTACACACCCGAGACGTGATACTGTATAGTGTTGAAAAAAATGGATACGTTTTTATGGTTTCTGAAGTACTTTATACTGTTCCCCAGTGTTCTGAAAAAAGAACATCAATTCCAATAGGCTACTGATTTTTAAACAAATTCAGAATGTACAGTAACACAATTACTGTAAATGTACTAGTATTGCAATGATAAATAAGCAATGAATAATACCAACAGTTTAGAAAAACAATCAAACAAACAAACAAAAAAACAGTAGCCCATTGCTGATATTTACATGGTACACCTTTTTATATGTGGGGTATTGGAAGACTGTGGCAAAGTGGTTACCCTTTGCGGTCCATTTATTAATTCTGCGTCAGGCTCGCCAGGTCCAATTTATTTTCACACACACAGTTAATTTTAGGCAGCTGTTTAAAAGTATTTTTTCCACAGTCAAAGCGGGTTTAAATGGCCCTGCATATCAACAAAGCACTCACTAGGGATCTCCAGCCCGCCCCACCCTTTCGTTTGCTATCGCTTTCACATATGCTACCAAATAAAAAATAATAATAATAATAGTCATTACATACCGACCAATCGTCTCCCTGATGACTCGTTTATCACCAAACTCCTCAATAATGCAATCCAAGTCATTGTTTTATTGCTATAACGTCCCCAAAAATCTCTGCAAATGTCCGTGATAGTCTCTGTGCGCTGATACTGTAACTCCCAGCTTGTTTCCATATGACCGCCCCATCTGATGCCAGGGGGTAGTATGACTATTCATGAGATACGCCTTTTTTTTTTTTTTCGGCTTGTCTCGGCTCCTTCGTTCCTACTCGGCCATTGAATGGTTTTCTCGGCTTTTTCCGTTGAAAAACCGACTTTTTTGCGTTTTTTGCGTTTTTAAAATGATGTCGGACAGGGTCCGACAAAGGACCTGATGGGAATAATTGCAACGTCGGACCCAGTCCGACAAAGGACTGCAAAGTTAACTGTGTGCAGGTGAAGGTAACGCAGCAGTGATTAATAAACAGACAATGATAATCCAGGTGCAATGTTGTTTTAATGTTTTTTTTTAAATCCAATGGCCTGATGGCAAAACAACAGTAAATAATAACAATGATAATGAAGCAATACAGCGGCGTGTATTGCTTATTTGTAATCAGCGGGTTGGTCCCTAAATAATAACAGTCCGTTTCAGTTCACCCACACGTAACACATACACAAACACAAACACCAGTCCACAGTGCGTGCTCTAGTGTTCGTGGTGAAAATACAGTTATTGAGTGCAAACAAAGTGTAGTGTTGTCCAGGCTAGTGCTGGCCTTAAGCGACAGCTCCTGGATCGTTTCAGCCGTCTAAATAATAACAAACAGTATTATTTTAGACATGACAATAAACAAACAAAACCGTTTCCTGTCCTGGTCATTGAGTTTGTGTACCGTAGCTCCGCCCCCTTTCTAGATTGCTTACTTCCACCTAACCCTGGTGTAACAGGGCGAGGAGCTCTGTACGTATTTGTTTATTTTATTTTTAGAACGGGGTCTCCCCCTCCGCGCCTGTGCAGTGTATTTTGTATTTGTTTTGTATTATGATTTATTAGTGTATTTGTATTGACGGCGAAGCGCCGTGTGTTTTTGTTTTTCTTTTAAAAATACCTCATGGGAATGCGTGATTGTCAGCTAGTTATTATTGAATTAGCTGGCAGTCACGCATAATAATCTCTACCGTGCAGATTGTGGCGAGGGGTAATAGAATAATTATTAGCCAGTTAAACCCTCGCCACGATAAAAAGCCTGCAGCTCTCCATGTTCCGGGTGGGTGTATGAGAGGAGCGGAGAGAGCAAGGAGAGAGAAAAACGAAACATAAAAATATACAGTGACAGCGACTGCCCAGCCTGACCTGTATTTATTATTTTGTGTTTGTGATTTGTTTTATTTAAACCATTTATTTTGTGTTTAAACTTTTTATTTATTTTTGTATTTAAATAAAACGGCGCCGCCTTTAACTGCAGTACTGTTGGTGTCAGTGTTTTTAGTTCCTGCTTCTGTCTTGACGTCACCACCCAGCCACCCTGTCACACCTGGGAATAAACTGTCGTGCCATTTATTCCAGGGTACTCTGTTCCCTTTACACAGTGCCCTCGCAGGTCAGGAGGGAGATCTAACACCAAGAATCATTCGATCTCTGTCACAAAGACAAATAGACATTTGATGGGTGTGTGTTTAGTAAGAAGCTTACTATGATGTTGTTGTTGTTGTTGTTATTATTATTATTATTATTAGTAGTAGTCGTAGTCGTAGTATTAGTATTATTATTATTAGTATTTATTTCTTAGCAGATGCACTTATCCAGGGCGACTTACAGTTGTAAACAAAAATACATTTCAAGAATCACAGTACAAGTAATAATACAATTAAGAGCAAGATAAATACAATGACCTTGGTTCTAGCAAGTACAAGTATGACAAAATACGATTCATTAACGGAGCAGATAACAGTGTCAGTGATAGTTACATCAGGATATAATTAAATAGAAAATACTACAGATTAAATAAAACTTGACAGATTACAGAACTCTAAAGTACAGGATTAAATGCAGTAAAATAGGGGAGAGATAATCTTATTGAGCAAGTAAAGCACATTTAAGGAAGATGCTCTTTATCCCATGTCCTCCCATAATTCTCTATTTAATGTTGGCAATTGCTTTAAGAGATCAGAAAACATGTCCCATAGGTCTGAGGCTAAACAGGCAAAAGCATGTTTCCCATATTCTCTTTTCACCCTTGGTGGAGTAGGATGCTCAAGTCAGTGTTAGCAGCCTACTGAATACTGCTTGTTGCAATGTGAACTGTGCAGATGAATGTGGTGTACAGAACTGATGTCCCACAGCAGAGGACAAACTAATTATACAATTCCTGGAATCTGTGTTGTAGTTAGAGCAAACAGAAAAGCATGAGAAGGATCAAAGTAGAGTTGGAAAGCCCGCTGGCCACAGTGATGGAAAGAATTAACAGAATTATATATTTTAAAATTAGGGTAAAATAAAAGTATTTCCTTTTTTAAGTATATTACATTTAAATATATAAAGCTTCTGGTGTTTTATTTGTTAACAGCATGATAGAAACAGAACCCAACTTTAACCTGTTCAGTGCTTTTAATCTGTATTTTTTACATAATACAGTAGTCTCTGGTTAAGAACACCTCTCTGGAAGCAAGTAGTGTTCTGTAAGACGAAGTTAGCCACCAGACAAAATATGAATGAATAAATAACTAAATATGTATTACTTGTCATGATGCAAGTGCATCAACATATGAAATGAACTGAGTAAGTAAAAGAAAAGCAATAGGCAAGTGTATGTTAATAAACTATAATTATAATGTAACTAACTAACGTTAATAAACTAAATTAACACAGCACCCCTACACATGTTAAAAAATGCAGCAGCAATATATAAGACATGCACATTATTTAACAGAATGGTGAACAAACTCACCAGAACGGGAAATATCAAATTGCTCTGCGACTTGTGTCTGATTTCAGGGTTTTTTCAAGAGCTCAAACAATATCCAACATTTTGCAACAAGAGAAACAGCGGCACATTTTGACATTGTTTACATTTGTAGTGATAAGGTGCTGTGGCAAAGTGCCCACCCCCCCGTGTATATTGTATGTTACGTGTTGTGTGTAAATGTTGGTGTATAGGCATTGGTACACGGGATATAAGCGGGTCTGTGTTTCACGTGTGATTTAAAAATGTAGATTTGTATTTAGGCACGAGGAGGGCACAAATCACTTCACGTGCTGGTTAAAATGTAATGTGTGGTCACGGGAGTACACTTTATTAATTCACGTGCAGTTGTACCGAGATTCCAATTGAATGATTGACTAGCAATCGAGTCTCGGTACAACTGCATAAAAACAGCATGTTTTCACTCACTGGGGGTTGGGTGTTCGGTGAGTGGAGAACGGGATAGGAGACGGAGGTGATAGTTAAAGTATTAGTGAAGGTATCTGCTCGCCGTGTTTGTCTGTATAGTTCGTTTTGTTTGTCTCTTTATTTTGGCATCAAGTGCCGTGTCCTGTGTTTTGTGTTCTGTTTAAATCTTTTATTTTATTATTAAATGCTGAGCACGATCACGCGCTCAGCTTCATCAAAACCCCAAGTCTCTCGTTTATTTCCTGGCTCTGGTCTGACGCCACCCACTCCGGCCGTCTTTGTGACAGGTGCACTTGTGGAAATCAGAATACAAAATGAGTCAATGATATGGTGGTGGTTCTTGAAAAATAAACCAATCAGTGTGCCTCAAGACACCCTCGCGATAACAAGTCACTTTTGAAAAGACTGAATAAACCGTTTTAATTCACTATCGGTGCCAAGAAGGTGTACTTTTAAGCGAAGTTCCTGTTCCTTTAGCAGGAGCATTTACACTGGGAAAAATCACTTTCACCACAAGGGTGTTCCCTTAGGCGAAGTGTTCTCTTAGGAGATGTTCCTATATGCAGAGACTACTGTAACAGAACATCCTGTATTGTAATGTATATCTGATTAAAATAAACACAATTACACTTTTAGTTTTTATTTATTTTTAGACCTCACTATAAACTCTTACCTAAGGGGTCTCTTCTAGTGCAAGCAAGCCAAAAACTAATGCCAGCTTGCACCTCCTGTATCATATGAATTTGATTAAAAAAGAGTTGAAAACCCATAACACATTCTAGACTTTTGGAGGGCTGGATAAAACGGGGCTTGTATTTGACACCCCTGGATGTACAGTATAAAGATACAGAAGATACATTATATGAAAGCATATTTCTATGTGACATTTTGAAAGAAAGGCAGCAGTACTCCAATTGAATGACCTCATGCATTTTTCTACAATTAGCAGAGGTAAATAAAATAAAAAACTTAAATGAACACCAGTACAAACTACTAAAACAATTACAAATCCTGTCACACATAACTATTTTATTTAACATTGAAGTAATTACATAACTTTTTTTCGCTGATTATTTGATGGAAAATAAATTACATTGTATTCCTTTTATACTTATTACTATGAGCTACAATATTTGTTGACAGCCTATTTGCTTTCTAGTTTGTTTCCCAGGTTGGTTTTGTTATGTTGTACAGCATATTAGTCTTGACTGATGGGAAATGTATGTGGGAATGGTTTCTCATTTTGTTCCATGTTCCATATAATTGTCATTCTCTGCTGGAGGTTTAAATCAGACCTGGATTTCTCACTCTCTCTGTCTCTCTGATCTGTTATAAAAAGGTAGAACGGATACACCTTTATCAACATTTGCTTGTCAACTTGTTTAACATAGTTTAAAATTAGATTCCCATGTAATGGAAATAAATCCTTATTGTCTAAGTTTATTTCTGTAACTGGCAATGTAGCTTTCCAATGCTATCCAATGATATTTTGCCAAGCACAAGAAGCAGCATTGGATGGTTCACCAACTGAAACACAGGGGTAGGTATGTTAAATCACTAAATGTCCCAAACCATTTTACCATTTACATTTCTTAATCTAGTGCACAATGGAAAATTATATTTCTTAAATTTGCCACTCAGCACCCATCCACAGTTGTTGACAAGCATGTTGTATCAGTATGAAGTGTTGACACGATTGTTGGCAGGTGGTATATTCATTCACACTATTCCTTATCCTTGTCATACTCCTTGTTTACTCATGTGGTGGACAGACAGTAACTTGAGGTCTGTATATTGTGAAGGACTGCTAAAAGATTTTGTTTTTAGTTGGAAGCTAAAAGAAACATTAAACTCTTATTCTTAATTAAGGTAAATTGGAGATTTTAACAGACTATTAGTGACACATAATCAGATTTGGCACTGAATATATTAATAGTATGACTACATCCTTTAAATATATGTTCAGTTAAACCTAATTATGTTTAAATCACTCCTTCTACATATCCCCTTTCTTTAATTAACAAAGAAATACATAACTCTGTATTCATAGCTTAAAACAAACAGATTTAAGGATTAGTGTGTTCCACCTTGGGCACTTAAAGACCTCCTTACCCTAACCACAATTGCTCCACTCACATTGACCAAACAAGAATCAAACTGGATTACTGTATTCAACTCAGATAATGAAGGGAATATTTCCTCTGAATACTGCGCAACAACCCACTTAACAGCAGAGACTCAGTCTATAAATGGGATTCCCTCCTGTGCCATTTGGTGTTATGTTACCTGTTTGTTTATATTAAACACATGGTTATTAAGCTGATTTGAAGGCTTGTCACACTTTACACTTGTTCCATTTTTACTAGCAATCCTGTAAAGAGTGAGTTTTAAAGCATTATAAATGTGTTGGTTCTTGTGGCATTAAAATAGGATTAAGGGAATATGGTTTGAAGGTGATTATTAGCTGTACTAAAATGTTTTTATTACGCTTAATCCTGTTCAAATCATATGGCGCTGTAAATGGATACACATCACATGCTATTCAATGTGTGGAAAATGGGGTTTATCAGTATGATTTGTGACATGAGTTCTTTGAGCACTAAATGTCAGCATATAGAAAAAAAATGACATTGTTTTACCAACAGTCTGGATATGAATTTCTGCTTGAGGAGACTACAAAATGCACTCTACAGTACATGCAAGTCTAAGGTATGGACTTTACCCATGTAGAGGTGAAAGGACACCAGACAGTTGCTATCATAACATAACATAATAATCCACTTCACTACAGTTTCCAAGCAGGCATACCATTGTAACAAACCCTATTGGATGCAAAGGGGTGGTTGTCAACTGGAAAAACCTTGGTAGCATGTTTGCTGCCAATACCTTTACAAGCTCAGTAAGGTCTGATTAATATATACTTGCTAACATTTGGAAACTGTTCATCATGGGAGGGGGGCATAGCAAACACTTGTTGTTATCATATAAATAATAGACTTACAGCCCTTCCCCCCCCAGAATAAATACATATTTTTTACTCGTCACTGTTAAACGAGCACTCTCTTTTTTTGTTGCTTTGATAGATGCAATTTTAATTTGCTGGAACTGACTTTATTTAATATAATATATCCAGAACCTTCAACACTACGGTATGACTGCTGTATGAAAATTACAGGTCTAGCTGACTCCAGTTCTTTATATTCTATTGGCTCCCACATTATACTCAAAATTATACACATCTAATCATATTGTAGCAGCAGTGAGGAAAGAATACGCTTCCCCAATATGCCTGGGTATGACATATGTCAATAAACTGAGATCAGGTAATGTGAACACAATCCCTGCCAGGTAGGCACGAGGGTCAGCAGCTACTAAAGAGAGAGTTTTTATTTTTTTTTATTTTTTTAAAAATACAGTGCGAGAGCTAACACCCTAGACTAGCTGTAATGAATTTCAAAGGATAAATATCGGGATTTGCTTCCTATGCATGGAGACACGGGACATTTGCTAGGAAATCGGGACTATCCTGGCCATATAGGGACCCTTGGCATGTATGATAATACTAAAAAGAAATATACACCTGTGGCAAAGTGGCTTGCAGTGTGCAGGTGTAGAGGTGATGCAGTGCTCAAACAACGGCAACAAACAGTGTTCACGGTCCAAACGGTTTCTTTAATTTGTTTTCATGTTTTGGCACAGTTAAATTAATAATGCTGGCAACTACACAGCAATGTGTAATTGCACAGCCAAACAATACAGGGTTTTAGTCCCTAAAAAATAATACACAAAGGCATGTCCCGGCACGGCTCAGCGTCCTTTCGCGGTGCTCTCGTGCTGGTGATGAATACACAGTTAAGTGTGACTGGTGCAGTGTTTGTAATCCGGGTTGGATGTTGGCTTAACAGCGACAGCTCCCAGTTTGCTTAGCCGTCTAATAATTACAAATATACAGTTAATAACAAACACAAATACAAAACACTGATGGTTACTCTCAGGCTTTTAACCAGGAGGTCCCCGGTTCAAATCCCAGCTCAGCCACTGACTCATTGTGTGACCCTGAGCAAGTCACGTAACCTCCTTGTGCTCCATCTTTCGGGTGAGACGTTGTTGTAAGTGACTCTGCAGCTGATGCATAGTTCACACACCCAAGTCTCGTAACTTGTAAAGTGCTTTGTGATGGTGGTCCACCATGAATGGCGCAATATAAAAATAAAGATTATTATTATTATTATTATTATTATTATTATTATTATTATTATTATTATTACAAGTGTAAAGTCATTGACGAGGCCCATGGCAATCAAAATACCTTTAGGCTTGATCTCTGGTGATCAATTTTTCATACAGTTCATTTGAATGTCTCAGTATCGAGTATGGGTCGATGCTCTCTACACCGGTAGAGCATGCTTCTAATCAGGAGGCAGAGAATGTCTTGTCCTGTCCTTTTCTTGAGTCGGTGCAACAACAAGCTCTGTGATGTCATGTGGAGCGTTACAACGCTGACAAACTTAAAGGAAGGCCTCAAAGGTGTTCTATGTGAGTAAGGTCTGGAATTCTATGGTCTCCTGCTCAATTCTGGGCATTATCTTGCATTAGAACAAACTCAGAGCCAATTGCACCAGCAAATTACTTTCTTCATGGGCCTAGTACTCTAGAGCTGTAAATTAATCCCTTGGAAAAAAAAAATATGATCTATGTGACCTCCAATGCAGATGCCTCTCCACATCTTAAGTGAGTCCCCTCCAAAACGGTGAAATCAAACCATGTTGAATTAAGCAAATCATTATCAACATGCTCTCAACTCAATACCCTGGTGTTTGAGGTCAATTGACAAGATGCAGCTGGTCTTGTGGACCTCAAACCAGACTCAATATGTTTCTCACAGTTTGGGCACTTATGACTCCAGTTGCTGTCCTGTTGATCTTCAAAATCTATGCAGTGGCACTACAAGGCAATGCAATAGTTCTGTTCCAAGGGGCAATGGTATTTAATGGTTGAGTCATTGGTAAAAAAAAAAAATGAAAATGGTACCAGAGTGGTATCATATTAATAACCAATGGTAACTCACTGTAATGCTACAGTAATATTACCTCTGTACCTCTGTACAGTGTTTTTCAAATGCATTCTTTGAAATCTAGAGTTCGTTCTCCATTTTTTTAATTAACGTTTTTCAATAAATCAACTAGTTCTTTACAAGTTTTTCAGTTGAAATCATAAACTAGTTGGGGTTGGCTGCCATTGTTATGAGCAGTAATTTATGGCACTACAGCAGATAACACAACATGCAAAATGCAATAGCTGAATAAGAAAGTTGTTGACCTACACAATGTGGAAGAACTACATGTGAAGATGTGTGAGATGGTTTTGAAGGGTGCTGTATGAAACTGCCAATCTCAGGCATTCAACAAAATATCTTCAAGCTGTTTGCCCCTAGTTTTATAGCAATTGAATTTTTGGCCAAGTTATCAGGGTGCCACTGTTTTTGTTTAAAATGTATCATGAGTGTTTTTTTTTTTGTTTGTTTTTTACTAAAACCTTAATCTGATCGCCTTTATCTGATATTATGGGAATTATTCATTAAATCAAGTGGAAAAAGTTCTCACACACCTTAAACAAACTATAGCAATGTTTCCTTAATGTAGGAGATTCTGATTACATAAGCGAGATAATAAGAAACGCAAGTCACTTAACAAGTTTACCCACAGGGAGACTGTACAGCCTACTCAGCCTCAAGTTGTACTGTTTCTACTGTCTGTTGGGAAGGCATGTCCACCCTGGGGGATATAGTGCAGGCGGGCGACCGTATGGCCGTGTGTCACAACATAGCAAATGTTTAAGACATTCAGAATCTTTTTGGGGAATATGGAGACATTTTTTTATGTTTTATTGTTAGAGATGAAACTTTTCAGTGTTTATTTTTGACAGGTGCCCAAAATACCATAATAAATCCATCACCTTTAAAAGAATGTATTTTCTTTGAGTCATCGGATTCATCATGGAAACATCATGAGACCTGTTAGTTGTACAACAAGTTTCAGAGGCTTTGCCACTTAATGTGATCACTTTCAATGTATTCTCTGTTAAAGATCTGCTGTATTAATCAGCGCCAGACTGAGTCTCTCCAAGTAAACAATGCTGAGTGCACTTAAGTTGGATGTTACAACACGCCTTATTGACATAGTTGGAGAATCATGCTGATAATATAACACTGCATTAAAGTAAAAAAAAATACCCCAGAAGTAAAAGTAGGCTAAGGCCTTACTTTACCCCACTGAATTAATTACAAAACAAAGGATACAATACAGTGGTTTAAGTTGTGTGTATTTCTGCAAAAACAGTACATAAAATAGACAGCCTTTTTTTTAACACTGAACCACTGCGGTTATACTCATACTTTAAATCGCTGCCAGCAGTCATTATGATTACATTTTAAACAACATCAGTATTAAAATGGAAGACAAACTATCGGACACAACTCAAAAGTTGTATTCAAGCACATCATATCAAACATCTGCGCAGCCGAAACACTGTATTTAAATGAACAATTAAACGGAAAAGGGTTTATTTTCTAACTTACCACATATAAAGCACTAATTCAAAAAAATGAAAAACTATAATAAAATAAACATTTCAAAAGAAACTAGTGTGTAAGCAGGTATAAGTACATACAAAACTGTAACAACAAAATTATTTTTTAATTTAAAACGAAAGTAACACATGTTTTCTCTTGCGCATGTCAGTCGATGCAGCTCTGAATCCAGGTTGAGCTGCAGCAGCCTGCTGATTTGCAGTTTTCTGATCGAAATCGTTCTGCGTAAGTTCTGTGGTTAGCTCCAAGATACTACAGATATTTTCTCCGGTGCATTCCTTGTACAAAACAAAGGAATTGATGGCTGCCAGGTCCAGTAGAGATAACAACAGGCTTGTATATATATATATATAGTACTGTGCAAAAGTTTTAGGCAGGTGTGAAAAAATGCTGTAAAGTAAGAATGCTTTCAAAAATAGACATGTTAATAGATTATATTTATCAATTAACAAAATGCAAAGTGAGTGAACAGAAGAAAAATCTAAATCAAATCCATATTTGGTGTGACCACCCTTTGCCTTCAAAACAGCATCAAGCATCAATTCTTCTAGGTACACTTGCACACAGTTTTGAAGGAACTTCGGCAGGTAGGTTGGCCCAAACATCTTGGAGAACTAACCACAGTTCTTCTTTGGATTTAGGCAGCCTCAGTTGCTTCTCTCTCTTCATGTAATCCCAGACAGACTCGATGATGTTGAGATCAGGGCTCTGTGGGGGCCATACCATCACTTCCAGGACTCCTTGTTCTTCTTTACGCTGAAGATAGTTCTTAATGACTTTCGCTGTATGTTTGGGGTCGTTGTCATGCTGCAGAATAAATTTGGGGCCAATCAGATGGTATTGCATGATGGATAAGTATCTGCCTGTACTTCTCAGCATTGAGGAGACCATTAATTCTGACCAAATCCCCAACTCCATTTGCAGAAATGCAGCCCCAAACTTGCAAGGAACCTCCACCATGCTTCACTGTTGCCTGCAGACACTTATTAGTATGCGCTCTCCAGCCCTTGGCGAACAAACTGCCTTCTGCTACAGCCAAATATTTCAAATTTTGACTCATCAGTCCAGAGCACCTGCTGCCATTTTTCTGCACTCCAGTTCCTGTGTTTTCGTGCATAGTTGAGTCGCTTGGCCTTGTTGCCACGTCGGAGGTATGGCTTTTGGCGCAAGTCTTCCATGAAGGCCACTTCTGACCAGACTTCTCCGGACAGTAGATGGGTGTACCAGGGTCCCACTGTTTTCTGCCAATTCTGAGCTGATGGCACTGCTGGACATCTTCCGATTGCGAAGGGAAGTAAGCATGATGTGTCTTTCATCTGCTGCAGTAAGTTTCCTTGGCCGACCACTGCGTCTACGGTCCTCAACGTTGCCCGTTTCTTTGTGCTTCTTCAAAAGAGCTTGGACAGCACATCTCCCTGTCTGCCTTGAAATCTCTGCCTGGGAGAGACCTTGCTGATGCAGTATAACTACCTTGTGTCTTGTTGCTGTGCTCAGTCTTGCCATGGTGTATGACTTTTGACAGTAAACTGTCTTCAGCATCCTCACCTTGTTAGCTGAGTTTGGCTGTTCCTCACCCAG
This sequence comes from Acipenser oxyrinchus oxyrinchus, assembly GCA_030684275.1. NCBI lineage: Eukaryota > Metazoa > Chordata > Actinopteri > Acipenseriformes > Acipenseridae > Acipenser > Acipenser oxyrinchus. The sequence continues at coordinate 54,559,362 of CM060249.1, forward strand.
TTTTATTCCTCCTACACAGCTGTTTCTGTTTCAGTTAATGATTGTGTTTCAACCTACATATTGAATTGATGATCATTAGCACCTGTTTGGTATAATTGTTTAATCATACACCTGACTATATGCCTACAAAATCCCTGACTTTGTGCAAGTGTACCTAGAAGAATTGATGCTGTTTTGAAGGCAAAGGGTTGTCACACCAAATATGGATTTGATTTAGATTTTTCTTCTGTTCACTCACTTTGCATTTAGTTAATTGATAAATATAATCTATTAACATGTCTATTTTTGAAAGCATTCTTACTTTACAGCATTTTTTCACACCTGCCTAAAACTTTTGCACAGTACTGTATATATATATATATATATATATATATATATATATATATATATATATATATATATATATATATATATGAAAAATATCGCTGTATTTTCACATACCTCTTCATAGTTGTGCATACCGATAAATCATCTCCTGATCACTTGTTTTATCACCAAACTCCTCAATAATGCAATCCAAGTCATTATTTTATTACTATAACATCTCAAAAAGCTCTGCAAATGTCCATGATATTCTTTGAGTGCTGGTTGCAGAAGCACCTATCTTGTTTGTTTATGTCCGTGTTATCTCTGGTGCCGGGGCTATGTGTATTGCTCAGATCCGTCCCTTTTTTTTTTTTTTGTTTAATTTTTTTCGGCTTCTCTTGGCTTCTATCGGTCTCACTCGGCCATTGAATGGTTTTCTCGGCTTTTTCCGGAGAATAAAAAAACAACTAGAAACCTGTCTTTTATGTCTTTTTGATGATGTCAGACAGGAAACGGAAAATTGTAGTGTCGGACCTGGTCTGACAAAGGGTTAACTGTACAACAATACACCAATGCATTTAAATCATACAACACACAAACCATTTGTTTAAATAAACATAAAACAATACATTAAATCACCCATTCTTAAACCCCAAAGCCCTGCCCACTATTTATGTGCAGGGCTGTGTTCTGCCCTGCCACAGACGGTCATCTTTGTTTTCCAGAATTCCCAAATTTATTTATTTATTTAGCAGACACCTTTATCCAAGGCGACTTACAGAGACTAGGGTGTGTGAACTATGCATCAGCTGCAGAGTCACTTACAACTACATCTCACCCGAAAGACGGAGCACAAGGAGGTTAAGTGACTTGCTCAGGGTCACACAATGAGTCAGTGGCTGAGGTGGGATTTGAACTGGGGATCTCCTGGTTACAAGCCCTTTTCTTTAACCACTGGACCACACAGCCTCCAGACATGTTTGATTAATTTAATACATCAGGATTTGCATGATGTATATATGTTTTATAGTTAGTTTGGTTAAAATCATTTTGCTTTTTAAAAGAATAAATTCATAAAAAAACGAAAATGGGCAGACCAGACCACAGCAGCATGATTTTGGGAATAGGATTAACATTGCCAGATGAAAGGAGGTTGAGGACGGAACTGCATTGTTTTCAATGAATTTTTAAGAAGTGGTCTGTGGATTTTGTCATAGTTGGTGAACAGAACAATTATTACACTGGTAAAAAAAAAAATGGGGGACATGTATCAAGATCGACAGACACAGTGCTGAATTGGCAGAGTGTAAAGTAGCGCTCTGCCGCGGCACACATTGTACCCCATCCCGAATGTATTGACTGGCCCAAAATTAATGAAGCACGACATAAGCTGACATATTTAAATGCAAAAATTCTGCTGCGCTGGTGTTCTGAATCCCTCAAAATGGGCTACCGGTAGCACAGATTAACAAACTAATCTGAAAAATAGCACCTCCCCTCCAAATGGGCTACCTCAATTGAACAATATAGGTTGGTCATTTGGAGAGGCAATGACCCGTCTTGACTAAGTGTCTTGACTTTCTATTATGTTTTTCTTATACAACGAATAAAACCAAATATACGTAATGAAATTGCCAGTATCGAGCTATAATTTAATATTCAGGGAGATCAAAAAGGGTAATGCAGACCCTAAATACTCTCCCTTCTTCTCAGTACTCTCTGTTCCTGGGTTTTTCAGGAAGGTTAGGAGCCTGTACTCTCTGTCGTAAGAAATGCCCCTGAAAATTCACGATATCACGAATTTCATGAACATTGTGTATTTGACTGCCTACCATAAAAAAGTATGCATTTTATTTTCCTTACAGTTATTTCACATTACTTCTACACCTCCCCTGTTGATTTCATACTTTTATCAAGTAGAATCAGCTCTACAGTTGTTTCAAGTGAATTGAGTTACAATGTACATTTTTAAAGAGTTGACTCAGTAGTTAGGCTAAATGTTAAAATGTTTCAGCCTTGGTTTTTGGGTGATGTTCTTGATGAACTATCAATCGCCATTTTCACACAGAAATGCAGCTACTGTGCCGTCTCTGAAACGTTTTAACGAGTGTGTAAAATACCCTTTCACACAGCATGAAATTGCGCAATCTATGCTGATGTAATACCGTCATAACGATAGGTTGCGGATGCAACCCCGGTTCCCTGAAAGAGAAAATAACCATCAAATATGGGGATATTGCCGTCAGGCAGTAGCGATTGGCTGAGCTTTTATAGCAAAGCTGCCGATAGGCCTCTGCGCGAGCTGCCACGTAAGCCCGCCCCCTTGGGAGCTTACTATACGCAGCGCAGAGACTCCGTCCTCTTTGCTCTTCAGGCCGTGAAGACCTCTGGAGCGACCACGCAGCTTGATGGTTATTTTCTCTTTCAGGGAACCGGGTTGCATCCGCAACCTATCGTTCCCTTCAAGTCGAAAATAAGCATCAAATATGGGGACAGTGTACCCAAGCTGTCGCGAGGAGGATTCTCGGCAGTAGGACAGACTTACGTCATAGCGCAACTGTGTAGGGAATACATCTACGCGATATGCGGAGCTGCGCCGCAGCGTCTATGCTCGCAATGACACCTGTCCTAAGGTGGAATAGTCAACACCATGCTGTCAACCACTCTATACGTCCGCATCTTGAGGGATCATAGAGTGTAGTACAGATGCTCGAACAGTGGAGCAGAGGAATCCAGTACGTTCAACCGGTAAAACCTCATAAAAGTATGCGGTGTAGCCCAACTGGCTGCAGCGCCAAATGTCGAACACAGGCACCCCTCTAAAGAGGGCCCAGGATGTCGCCATACCCCTAGTGGAATGCGCCTTCAACTGCCCTGGTGGTGGAAGGCCTGCAGATTCATAAGCTAATTTAATAGCATCCACTATCCAGTGGGAAAGGCGTTGTTTAGACAACGGCTGACCCAAAGTCCTAGAACCATGGCATATGAACAATTGTTCAGTTTGCCTCACAGCCGTTAATGCGGTCAATATAACATCTCAATGCCCGCGCGGGGCAGAGCCTGTGTAACCGTTCTTCCTCTGGGGAAGAAAAAGGAGGAGGATGGAGCGCCATCAACTCGACTGGTTGGTTCATATGAAGCGGGGATATGACCTTGGGTAAAAGGCGGGTTTGGGCGCATGGAGACCTTAGAACCGTCTCCTGCGAAGCGAGTACATGAAGAATGCACTGACAGTGCGTGTAACTTCGCCCAGCGTTTTGCTGAAACCACTGATAGCAAAAGCGCAGTTTTATAGACACGAGCTTCATGTCCACGCTGTGGAAAGGCTCGAACGGTGCCTTGGTAAGGGCTTCCAGCACCACATCAAGGCTCCATGACGGTAGACTGGTCGATCCTTGGAGGCCGCAAGCGTCTTGCGCCCTTTAGGAACTGCGATGCCAGAAAATGGCAACCTGGTGACAAACCGTCAATACGTTACATGGCAAGCCGATATGGCGGCTAAGTACACTTTAAGTGTAGAGGAGATTTCCCCTCATCTAACAGTTTCTGTAGAAACTGTAATATCACTGCCATAGGGCAGGATATTGGGTCATGGCCTTCCGCCAGACACCAACTTTGAAACAACTGCCACTTATCATCATACTGCGACCTAGTAGAGGGTGCTCTAGCACTCTGAATGGTCGAAATAACCGCCGTCGAGAGCCCTAAGGCTGACAGGCGCTCCCGTTCAGGGGCCAAGCCCATAGCTGCATGAGCTTGGGGTTGGGTGCCATAGCCCTCCTTGGGCTTGGGACAACAGGTCCACTCGCAGAGGGAGCTCCCTCGGCCGACCGTGCAACAACTGCACCAGGCTCGGGAACCATATCCTCGAGGCCACCGAGGCGATTAGAATCACTGTCGCTTGCTCTACCCTGACCTTCTCTAAGAAGGCGGGAGCATCGGAATCGGTGGAAACGCATATAGGAGCCCTGGCGGCCATTCGTGAGCCAGTGCATCGACTCCTAGGGGCTGTGGAGATCCTTCACTGAGAACCATAGGGGGCAGTGCGTGGTCTCTTCGAAGCAAAGAGATCCACCTGGGCTGTGCCGAACCATTCCCAGATGCGCTCTACCACTTGAGGGTGGAGGCGCCATTCGCCAGCAAGAGGGCCTCCTCTGGATAGGAGATCCGCTGCGTAGTTGACTCTGCCGGTAGATGAACCGCACGCAGAGAGGTTAAGCGCGGTTGTGCCCATTGCAACATCCGTGCTACCATCCGGTGAAGACCGGGGGACCGCAAGCCGCCCTGGCGGTTGATGTACGCCACAACTGTGGTGTTGTCTGACCGCACTAACACATGCTTGCCTAGAAGCACTGGCAAGAAGTGCCGGAGGGCGAGGTCCACCGCTCTGAGCTCCAGAGCATTGATGTGGGCTGACCTCCAGGGTCCTGACCACACTCCACGGGTCCCTGTCCCGTTCCAGACTGCTCCCCAACCGTGGTTGGAAGCGTTGGTCGTGATGACCTGCCTCCTGAAAATGGGACCCAAGCGTGCGCCTTGGCGGAGGTTTGATGGAACTTTCCACCAGCGTGGCGCTTCCAGCAGGCTCGGGATACCCTTAGCCTGCGGTGTTTGTCTCTCAGCGGATGCAGCGAAGGCATTGAACCAGGCCTGCAGAGGTCTCTGGTGTAGTAAGCCCAAAGGAAGGGCTTGTGAGGCGGCAGCCATCAACCCCAGCATGCGCTGACACAGCTCCATGCTGACTGTCTGTCTCAACCTGAATAGGGAGAGACACGCTCTAATGAGGCAACTCTTTGTGTCGACAGGGTCGCTTCCATGGACACTGAGTCCAGATGCAGACCCAAGAATTCGGTCTGTTGGCTCGGCACTAGGCGGCTCTTTTCTGAATTGATCTTCAGACCTAGCAGCTGAAGATGGTCTGTAACCATCACTGTGTGCTGTGCCACCTGCTCCTTGGACTGCGGCGCAGACGAGCCAGTCGTCCAGATAATTCAGCAGCGGACACCTTGAGCCCGCAAGGGAGCTAGAATGGCATCCATACATTTCGAAAAGGTTCGAGGAGCTAGTGACAGGCGAATGGAAGGACACAAAACTCGTATACCCTGCTCTGAAATGCGAAGCGCAGATACTTCCTGTGACCGGGCAGATGGGAGCGTGAAAGTGCGCATCTGTCAGGTCCACGGTGGTGAACCAGTCGCCGTGTCGGACTGACTGAATGATGTGCCTGTGCGTAAGCATCCTGAACGATAACACCCGCAGGTATTTGTTCAGTACTCGCAGATCTAAAATAGGGCGGAGCCCGCCGTCCTTCTTGGGCACCAGGAAGTATTTGGAATAGAACCCTGGTCGATCAGAGCAGGGTCTACTTGTTGAATGGCACGCTTGCTGAGCAATGCCTGTATTTCCACATTCAGAGCTGAGGACTGAACCGAGTCCTTTACTGCAGTTATAACCACTCCCGGAAGGGAGGTTTTAACTGGAACTGAAGGGTGTACCGGTGGATATAGTTTTGTGCACCCAGATGTCGTTGGTGCATTGTTGCCAGAACTGGAGCTGGGAGACAGTGTAGGGGCGGGTTAACAGCTGCCTGGTGTTCTCAGGGCTGTTTAGGCTGGGCTCGTTCGCGAGGGGCATGGCCAGAGCCCGAGGCGTGGCCTGCCACCACCTCTAGGGCGCCACCCTCCGCACTGCGGTCTTGAAAATGAAGGTTGACCGCGCTGCTGTGGTTGAGGAGAGGACTTAGTACCCCTGGCCGTGGCTGGTGCTGCAGTGGTGGTCTACGCCACTGGTGCTCCTGTTGGCGCCTTGGCTGGAAGGGCTTATGCGGCCACATTTTAGCCAATTGTTGAGATGCCTCCGGGCCTTAACAGAACGTTGGAGCATCTCCTCCACCGCTGGGCCAAGCGTGTGCCCTGGCGTAATAGGGGCATCTAACAAAGGAGCCTTGTCAGACTCTTGAACTCTCGCCTGCGAGAGCCAGAGCTGCCTTCTGGCGACCACCAGGAAGCAATACTCCTGCCTTGAGCCCGTGCGTTCAACTGGGCCATTTTAAGAAGGAGTTGTGCGACCAGCGCCAATTCCGCCCTCAGAGGCGCCGACGGGTGCTCTGGGAGATCTTTCACCAGGGGCGCCTGGTAAACTGAAAGGAGGCTGGCCACTTTGGACAACCGAACTGCCTCTGTAGCCGCTAAGTAGCCCTTCTTCAAATGGATCTCAGTGGTCCTGCACTGCTTGTTAGGACAAGCAGGGTCCTTAACCAGACCGAAAGTGTCGGGGTCTTAACCAGGGCTGCAAAAGCAGCATCGACCGGTGGAAAAGACGCCAGACCAGCCTCACTCGCTCCCTGCATGGCAAGCGGAGGCCTTCCGCGAAGTTGCGGTGAAGAAGCAGGGGCCCCAGGTGGACTGTACCTCCTTGATGAAATCAGGGAAGGCAGGGGCGCCCTGGGCAGTGGAGACCGTACCGATGGCGACTCAAACAGCGACCGCCGAGGTAATTCCACGGCTGGCCACTCAAGTCCCAGGTGACGAGTTGCCCGCTCCACCAACGACCACAATGGATCACTGGTGTCCAGCACCTCGAGTCAATGTCCTGCTCGGAATGCTGGGATGCCAGGTCAGTTTCCACACTGTCCTCCTCAAGGAGAGCTCCCCTTCAGAAGCATCCCTGGAAATGGCATCTACATCCCATACCCCTTGGGGTTGTTGGATAACAGGGACGGCCAGAGGCTGTGGCTGAAGCGCCCGGCTGACTGGCAAGTGGTTCGGCGGTGGTGCCCTGCTGGTAAGGGACATCAGCAGCGATTGCTGGCCCATCATTACATCCATAAACTGGGACATCTTGGATGTGAGCTCTGCCACACCTGACTTGTCCCTATAGCGCCTGTCCCGCCGAGGAGAGCGGGGCGTCCCCTACGGCGAGGCGACAGGGGCGAGACCGTGACCGGCGGGAGCGTTCCCTGCGAGGGAGGAGCCTCGGGGCGAATAGACGGGCTATGAGAGCGCTCATGTCTACGGTCTGGAGACCTTTGGCCAGCTGTAAGCTGGGAAGGGCTACTGGATACCCGCAGTGCGACGGGCGGAGTCGCCGTGGATGACGGCGGGGCAGACAGGGTGTAAGAAGACCCTGAGGAAGGGGAATGGCCACCCACCGCTTTCCTCGCCCTCTGGCGAAGAGTGCGCTGTTGAAAATTAGCGCAATCTGCGCAAAACGATCTGTCTGCTAAGGCAGACGCGGCGTGCTCTGGTCCCAGGCACACTACACAGTCGTCATGCGGATCGCTTCGCCGGCAATTTTGCCTGGCAGGTGGCGCAGCGGTGGAACCGGACATGGTTGCCACTGTTGTAAAGGCGTCGGCGCACCGGCGTCGGCGCCAAAGCGTCAGCGTCGAGGTGCGTGCACCCGGCGTCGAGCGCCCGAAGCACCGGCGTCGAGGTGCGTGCACCAGCGTTGAGGCGTCGGCGCACCGGCGTCGGCGCCCGGCGTCAGCGTCGAGTCGCGTCGCCGAGCGTCGGCGCTAGCGTCGGCGCCCGAAGCGTCGAGTGCGTGCACCGGCGTCGGCGTCGGCGCCAAGCGTCAGCGCCCGGCGTCGAGCGTCGAGTGCGTGCACCGGCGTCGGCGCCGAAGCACCGAGCGTCGAGTGCGTGCACCGAGCGTCGAGCGTCGAGTCGCGTGCACCGAGCGTCGGCGTCGGCGCACCGGCGTCGGCGCCCGGCGTCGGCGTCGAGTGCGTGCACCGGCGTCGGCGCCGAAGCACCAGCGTCGGCGTCGAGTGCGTGCACCAAGCGTCGGCGTCGGCGCACCGGCGTCGGCGCCCGAGCGTCGGCGTCGAGGTGCGTGCACCGAGCGTCGGCGCCAAGCACCGGCGTCGAGGTGCGTGCACCGAGCGTCGAGCGTCGAGGTCGCGAAGCACTAGCGTCAGCGCCTAAGCGTCGAGCTCTAAGCACCGAAGGTGCGTCGTCAGCGTGGAGCACCGAGTCCCAAGTGCAAGCGCTGCACCAAGCGCCCGGCGCTGCACCAGCGCCGGGCGCTGACACCACGCTGAGTCGCGAGTACCAGCGTAGAACGCTAGCACGAGGCGCCTGGCGTCAGCTGACCATAGAGCGGAGGCGCTAGTGCTGGTACAGTGTCTGGTGCTGTATATACTTACCTGGGTGCTAGGGAATATGTGCTTTGGTGGTGGTCGTCTTCCTAATGGTGAAAAAAGGGATTTTTTTTTGTGTTGTGTGGGATGCTGCAGCAATGCTTATGTGACTGTAAGCGTACAGCTACCACGCGGTAGGGATGGAACACACCGCAGTGGAGTAGTATAGAGAGGCTGCAGAGCAGGCTCTACACACACGCGGTCTAGCCAGGCAAGACCGAGGCTGCAATGGACGCGTGGCCAAAGGCCAGCATAGCGATCTAACAAATATATATAAATATACACAACAAATATAAAATATTACACAAAACCCAAAACACACGATAACAATTACAAAGTAATTATAAGTAAAGGAAAGAGCGGAGACCACGGTAATAACAAAACGCGATGCAAGCAAAGCGTGAAGGAATATAATGTAATATAAATAATATATAATACAATTATATAACCAAAATATAACAATTACAACTGAAATAAACTCGGAGAAGAGGAAAAACCAGCTTCTCAAGCCTAAGCTTAATGAGTACAATACAGTTGCTAGCTCTAAGTACCTACCGCTACCAAGGCTGAAGACAAAAGAGGACGTGAGTCTCTGCGCGCTGCGTATAGTAAGCTCCCAAGGGGGCGGGCTTACGTGGCAGCTTTGCTATAAAAGCTCAGCCAATCGCTACTGCCTGACGGCAATATCCCCATATTTGATGGTTATTTTCGACTTGAAAGGGAACCCTTTCACACAGCCAAAGAGATGGCGTGAGTACAACTTTCAAACCTGTCAATCAACAGATTGTTCTTATGCAATCTGAAACATTGACAAGACCTAACACATGCACGTAGTGCTTAATTTGTAAAGAAAGAGGTGCCGGGGCACAAGCAATGACAATAATACCGACCCTAAGAAGTGCATATTCAAAGTCATAACATGTTTATTTGAAAGATTATTGTACGTACTTGTGTGGATGTTTACAATCACGTATTCTACATCATGTACAAAGTAGTAGTACGTGCAGAAAAAATTAATAAAAGGCAACCGCAGGACAAATAATTCAATTTAAAAAAAGTCTGTATACATGTTTTGTTTTGGTTTTGCATTTAAATGGTTTAAAAAACAAACAAATTAAGACATTGAGAGGACTCCAGGAGGACATTGGAAAAAAAACGCACCCCAACACGAACATTGGTTTGACCCGCACTATTATTGGGGCAGCAGTGTGGAGTAGTGGTTAGGGCTCTGGACTCTTGACTGGAGGGTCATGGGTTCAATCCCAAGTGGGGGACATTGCTGCTGTACCCTTGAGCAAGGTACTTTACCTAGATTGCTCCAGTAAAAACCCAACTGTATAAATGGGTAATTGTATGTAAAAATAATGTGATATCTTGTAACAATTGTAAGTCGCCCTGGATAAGGGTGTCTGCTGAGAAAGAAATAATATTCTCAGCGATGTGTATGCAACAGAAGCTGCTGGTAGATTACAAAAACGATTAATTAAACTTAGGCTAGGTAGTTGTTAACTTAGTATGTTTTTATTCTCTAGTAATTAAATTATATTAATTGAAAAAGGCAAGAGAACCAGATTATTATTATTTTTATTGTTTTGGTTTAATATAATATAGCAGGCTAATGTTCCTATTGAAGTAGGCTACAATATTTTTTTTTCATTAAAAAGTTGCCATTGTTCTTTGTTGAAATTAATGTTCAGCTTTCATATTTTGTTATGTTCTACTCATTTAATCAAACCAAGTAGTGTAAGAAGTTAAGTGTATCATTCATGATGTTTTTCAAATCAAGTAAGCTTATTTGTGTATAAAAAACGACAATAGAGTTGCAGCCAGTATCATCTTACTTAAAGGCTCTCAAGCTGAAATCGTAAAGTAATTTAAAGATGGCTACAAACGTGGCAGCAGACTGTCTCTCTTTAGCACGCACGCAGAACTTGCAGACTTAATACAACTGAGATTTTTAAATAGGTACCAGCCCCAGCACAAATTAAGCACTGCATGCACGCCCCTTACCTACCTACGCCATAGTGACGTGGCATGTTGACTTTGAAACCACACCCACTATTGAGCTTCAGTGGTGGTATAACCTTTCACACAGGCAGTTATGACGGTTCAGTGCCGTCTCTGAACCACCTCGCGAGGTGGTTCAGAAACTGCATAAAATATGACGGTTCTGTGGCGGTATAGGCAATTCACACAGACCTATAAGCCGCTACAGTGGCAGTTCTGAACCGTCATAACTCCTTTGTGTGAAAGCACCTAATGATAACACATTTTAGGCAACTTACGTCAGTAGAATATAATGTAAATAGAAAATGTTTGTTTTTTTTAGAAAATGTCAGCTTCGTGACACTCGTGTTTTATTGTCATATGACTGCTGCCACAATGCTCTTCCTATCAGCTGCTTTCTGACTTCGATCTAATTTGTGGACCCTTTTAGGGCCGGCACAGCTGTTCTGTCGCTTCATAAATCTCTTTTTAATATCACAGACTTAATTTACAAATGAGCCCCGCCTACAACTTACCCATGCATATAATTAAGGCTTGACACGCCTTAAAATGCATGGCTAATGAGCGTCTGAGCGCATTTTGGTGGTGCTAACACAGCCTTAACTTGCCAAAAGTGTCATGATACATAAGGGGCAATTTTAAGGTTTGCATAAACTCGGTGCTATGGTCTTAATGCTGTCGCAAACGCTTGATACATGTCCCACAATGTTTTCGTTTGCACTGCTGGGGTATTTTGCATGTGGTTATGAAACAGCAGATACTACACCAGTCTTTTATTATTCAAAATAAAATTGACCTCTTAATATTACTGTACCTTTGCGCATTTTAACTGCATTGATGATTTTATTTAGACAAACAACTGGGATTTGATTGTGTTAAGTATAGGTATTTAAAGGGTTTATGGTGTAATGTGTTCTGTGTGAAATATTTTCGAGATTTTTTTAAACGTATTCGTAAACAACCCTTTTTTATCTGAAAATAACGAAATAACGTATTTTGTAACACACATTATTATGCTAAACTCTTTCAAGGTACATTTCTGCGGGCTAAAATAAATCAAAAAGAAAAATAAATAAAACTAGGCACCTGTGCAGTGTTTTCAAGTACAATCTTCTGTCTCTCGTGTCTGTGAATACCCCCACCCTTCCACAGGGAGTTTCACTGTTGAGAAAAAAAAATGTTAATAAACGGTAATGCATTCTTTTGCTTTGTGGTATCTATTACTGTACATCCAACTCAATTGAGCATAGGTAAAAGGGCCTCTGTATGGTCAATAACAAAATCTGCTTATGAATAGGCCAAGAAATTGTTAATTCACTGAAGAGACAAAACACAAGGCAGAAACCATGGACCTTAAGCAAGTATGACCATATTATTGTGCATCTTAATTGTGTATTTTTAATTAAAATGTTCTTCTTTTTACTTGTAGATTGCTAATCTCCTGTAAAAATGAATCTGATTGAACAAATGACTTGAATTGACTCGAGCCAGAAAAAGGATTTTTTTTTTAAATGTAGTACTAGAGGCGCAAAACAATTACACCCCAAAAGTAGACAAATCTGAGTCTAAAACAAAATGGTCAAAATGGTTTAATAGATCAATTGAAAATAATATTCAGCGAAAAAGGCACTTTACAGAGTGTTTAAAAGGGACCAAAAACAAAGTACACAGAAAGAGTACTTGGAACTGCAAACACAAGTAAAAAAAGGAAGTTAGAAAGGCCAAGAGAGAGATAGAAATCAACATTGCTAAGGGGGCTAAAACCAATTCCAAAATGTTTTTCCAATATTATAACAGCAAAAGAACATTCAAAGAGGAGGTTAAATGTCTCAGAGACACAAATAGCAAAATCATAGACGAAGAAAAAAAAATAGCAAATATATTAAATAATTAACTAGCATAACAGAGGCAGAAGTGTTAAAGGGACTAGGAGCTCTTAAAATAAACAAATCCCCTGGGCCAGATGAGATCCTCCCAATAGTACTCAAAGAAATGAAAGAAGTTATTTACAAACCGCTAATCAAGATCATGAAACAGGCTCTTGACACACAGGTTGTACTGAGAGACTGGAAAATAGCAAACGTAATACCGATCCACAAAAAGGGAGACAAAACCAAACCAGGTAACTACAGACCAATAAGCCTGACTTCTATTATATGTAAACTTATGGAAACTCTAATAAGATCCAAAATGGAAAATTACCTATATGGTAACAATATCATGGGAGACAGTCAGCATGGTTTTAGGAAAGGGAGACTAACTAACCTGCTTGATTTTTTTGAGGATGCAACATCGACAATGGATAATTGCAAAGCATACAACATGGTTTATTAGATTTCCAGAAAGCTTTTGACAGTCCTGCATAAAAGATTAATTCTCAACTGAACGCAGTAGGGATTCAAGGAAATGCATGCACATGGATTAGGGAGTGGTTAACATGTAGAAAACAGAAAGTACTGATTAGAGGAGAAACCTCAAAATGGAGCGAGGTAACCAGTGGTGTACCACAGGGATCAGTATTAGGTCCTCTGCTATTCCTTATCTACATTAATGATTTAGATTCTGATATAGTAAGCAAACTTAAATTTGCAGACGACACAAAAATAGGAGGAGTGGCAAACACTGTTGCAGCAGCAAAGGTCATTCAAAATGATCTAGACAGCATTCAGAACTGGGCAGACACATTGCAAATGACAGTATTGTAAAGTACTGCATGCAGGCAATACAAATGTGCATTATAAATATCATATGGGAGATACTGAAATTGAAGAAGGAATCTATGAAAAAGACCTAGGAGTGGGGAAGCTATAAAAAAAGGCCAACAAGATGCTCGGATATATTGTGAGAAGTGTTGAATTTAAATCAAGGGAAGTAATGTTAAAACTTTACAATGCATTAGTAAGACCTCACCTAGAATATTGTGTTCAGTTCTGGTCACCTCGTTACAAAAAGGATATTGCTGCTCTAGAAAGAGTGCAAAGAAGAGCAACCAGAATTACCCCGGGTTTTAAAGGCATGTCGTATGCAGACAGGCTAAAAGAATTGAATCTATTCAGTCTTGAACAAAGAAGACTACACGGTGATCTGATTCAAGCATTCAAAATCCTAAAAGGTATAGACAATGTCGACCCAGGGGACTTTTCTGACCTGAAAAAAGAAACAAGGACCAGGGGTCACAAATGGAGATTAGATAAAGGGGCATTCAGAACAGAAAATAGGAGGCACTTATTTACACACAGAATTGTGAGGGTCTGCAACCAACTCCCCAGTAATGTTGTTGAAGCTGACACCCTAGGATCCTTCAAGAAGCTGCTTGATGAGATTCTGGGATCAATAAGCTACTAACAACCAAACAAGAACAAAAACAAGCAAGATGGGCCGAATGGCCTCCTCTCATTTGTAAACTTTCTTATGTACTTATGTTCTTATGATAGGTGACTCTACTTGAGCAAACTCTGTGACTCGACTCGAGTCAACTCAAGCTTGGCATGTCAAAGACTCAACTCAACTCGAGTCCTAATTTTTGTGACTCGATTACAACACTGCTTCAATGCAACACTGTTTACGCATGTTAACCCCTTGTGTGCTGTATCTCTTTCCCACTGGAACCAGTATTGTTCACTGTAAATATTGTAAATATAACAACAAATGATTTAAAGTACCAAACATTTGTTTCTCCAAGAACCTGGACTTTGTGTGTTTTATTGTTTAATTACCCAGTTGTCACTTACCGCTCACAGGCACATTTACTGTACATAAAGTATTAGCATTACTGAGATTTACTTATGCTTTTTTTGCTGAACAAGAAAATGACGTGTCGTGTGCTAAAGTGATCTAAAGGTTGCTATTGCAGAAAATAAACTGGTTCTGGCTTGATTGTGTTTATGTTTTGTATTATTTTGTGTTCTCACACTATGCCTAAACTATGCTATCTGACGTATCGGCCCTTCCAGCACTAGGTGGTTGTAGTTTCTTCAGCTGCTAAACTGCTGCTGTTGTTTTATGCAGATTTGTGGGTTCAGACGATTTCTGCCATCAGCAGCATTTCATGCAGCCTTCCATTTATCAGTTTATTATACCTTCTCTGCCACTTTTTCTGCAAAGTGTACAAACTATAAATACTTGCATCTTATATTGCATTAATTCTTTGTTTTTCCATGTTCTCCAGCAATACATTTTTCTTATTTATATCAATTATTGAATTTCTGGCAGATGCCAGATTTGGATTTGGATTTTTGCCTTTAAATACATGCCAAGAATGGTTTGTTCGAATATTCAAATATTTGCCCCAGCACTAACATTAAGTGTCAGTAATGACCAAGGCAGTCATTTTGACCGTTTTTGGAATTTAAATTTAAATTGCGGTGCGTGTGTTTAAGATACAGACCTGTGCTTTCCTGACTTTCCTAAATATATGAACTAATTACCTTGACAAAGAAAGAATTGCATAGCTGCAAAAACTAGCCAGATAAAATACTGTCATACCTATTCTGACCAGGAGCGGTCAAATTGACTGATACATATAAAACATATTATAACAATTAAATGTTGCGGTATTATTTGTATTTATCAGTCGGGACTTGCCGCCATGTATTGAAGTTTGATTATATCAAATGTCTTCTGACATTTCTATTGTTTCAATGAACCTCCTGATAGCCCATCAATCAGCCTTAACAGCTCACAGCGCCAGTCTGTCTGTCTGCACTCTGGTTATTATACAAGTTGCTCTGACAATGAATCTGGCTCTAAAGCAGACTGGGTTTGCGAAGATGAATCTTACAGCAGCAGTGACACTGAGGGTGCAGGAGATCCCATGGGAGAAGAAGCAATCCTGTGGCAGCCCCTGCAAGGATGCCAGCCACTTCACCTGCCTCAGCCCCTGCACCTGATCCAGCCGCTTCTCAAGGTAATAGTGCCAGCACCAACTGGCACTCAAGAGGCTGATAATGGTGGCACTGTTCGGAACACTATAATTCCTGATGTTGAAGCTACAGGTAGAAGGGGTGGACATAATATTTTGAGGGAAGTTTCAGGGCCCACGGCATATGCAAAATGTAACATTGATGAGAGCGCATTGAGTGCTTTTCGCCTATTGATTGACATGGGTACACTTCACCACATATAACGTTGCACTGAGGCAGAAGCCCACCAACAACTGCAAGATGATCCCTGGTCAATTCCCTTGGAGGAATTAAACGCTTTCATTGCACTAAAGCATTGGTTCCAGAAGCCTGGGTTACTGTTGATAGCTGTGCCAAATGCGCAAAGACATTCTGGGGTAAGTGCACTGCATATTTTGAAAATCGCAGGATCTGTGTGATTTGTGCCAGCACTTAGACTTTGTAAACGATTGTAAATGAAACCCATTCTGTTCAAATGTTTATTTATTCATGTCATTTTGATTATAGCATGTCTGTGTATAAACACATAGCTTCGGTTGCATATATGCACATTGCTTTGTAGGCAATATAAACTGATTTATTTTTAAAAAATGTATACATATCATTTCAGTTGTACAGTTTTGTATGTACATGATATACCTGTATATACACAAATTTATTTTCAAATATTTGTTTATTTGATTTTGTTATTGTTTTTTGAGGTTGCGTTTTATGTAGTATGTCTGTAAATAAAACACATTTCTGTTCAAATGTAAGTTTGTTTGCAATGTTTCGGTTCTGTAGATGCATTATATGACGTTCCTGAATAAAACTATGACTTATATTTAATTGTTTATCCTTTTATTATAATATTTATGTTGTTTTTAAAACTCCGGTCAAATTGACAGGTCATGGTTGTCCTAGGTATGCCTAGAAATGCGTTGTTCTAGTGTTAATCAGATACAATTTTGGTTTTAAACACATTTATTACCTAAAAACGTATTTGTGACAGGGTGAAGGAAGATGGTGGGTGACCTTGACAAGATGGCGCATACAGTCGGTATAGAGGTCGGTTGAGATGGCCACCTTTTGGAGGTCAGCTGTACCGGCGAGCTGCAAGGTGGAGGCAGGGGAGTAAGGGGAAAAAATGAAGAAACGACAAGGGCGTAGAAAAAGTGGGTATATATCGGGTTTGATGATTACGTATTTGATTAATGGGCAGATTCGCCTTTCAGAAATGCAACCAAACAAAACATAAATCTTGAGGTAAAAAAAGATCTTCACTAATGTACACTATTGCATACAGTTAAGTCAGAATACATACAGCAATGGCAAAACAACTTAAACCATTGTTTCTAATCTTTGTTCAGTGTCCTTCCATGAGGTATGCTTACATTCTTAAGCATAAAACAAACAGATACAGTGTGCAATCCATCATATTTGTCAAGATCTTTTACAAATAATGTATGTAGGTGTGAACAGGATCGCTTGCAGTGGTGACGTCAGATCAGAAACACAGACACAGGAAGTAGCGGGGCAAAACTGAAACGCAACGGTGCTCAGCGTTTTATTAAATAATAAACCAAACCAAAAGATTTAAACAAAACAAAACAAAACAACAAGGCTTGTTGGCCAAACAAACAGAAATAAACAAATAAGTATTGTACTGGTGTAAAAACCAGCACGCTTAGCAGTTGTTTATGTTTTAATTTCTTTACCTCCTAACTCTTCACTCGTTCTCCACTGTCGAGCACCCTCACCTTGGCGCAAGACCAGCTGCAGGCTTTTATATTCTAGCCGAGGGGTTAACTAGCTGTTAATTAATTATTACCCCTCGGCCATAGTCTGCACGAGTTTAATAAGGATGCGTGACTGTCAGCTAGTTAAATAATCAGTAGCTGATCAGTCACGCATCCTCACGAGGTTTTAATAATCAAAAATACAAAACAATAACAAATAATGGCGATGGCTTTGCATCTGCGCCGCAAACAATAAGATGATACATAATAATAAAATAGCGCACATATATATATAGGGGCGGGACACGCCGCCACAGTAGGTAAAGTGAAATTCTATCATTTATATTATTTCCATTCTTCTATTTTTGGCACTCCTTGTTCAACATCAGACAACCAAATTCAGGACTGCAAAAAAATACCTTTCAGTATAGACCGAGTTGTTGATACCCACTTATATCATATCAAGACAAGATAACATACTGAAGTGCTGTCCAAGTCTGTAAATAGGAAAGAAATTAATATGAAGTGGAGAAACCAATAAAACAGTGTAAATCCTAAAACTATTGATCACATTTTTATTAAATGTCAAAGGTTAAACCATTGAGATAGGTATGTGTGACACAATGGCTCTTGTGGTGACGTCAGGCGAGAAAGAAACACATAGTATTGTGAGTAAATGAAGCGATTTTGTGCGTTTATTATAAATAAACAAAATAAAAGGTTTGAACAAACAGGAAACAAAAACACTAAACACAAACAAAACAGCATGTTGGCCAAAACAAATAGACAAACAAATAATAACTAAAACAACTATCATGCTGTGTTGAACCAGCACTCGTAGCAATTGTTTCTTTAGATTTATTATTTTATCTCCTCTCTCTACTCCCACTTACCACCCCTGAACAAAGCTGCTGGCTTTTATATTGTGGCCGAGAGGTCAACTGGCTATCAATTACCTAATTTACCCCTCAACAGGTTTTATCAATAAGCACTCACTGTTGACCACGCATTCTCACAATTTTATCTAAATGGGGCACTTTAACCCCATTCAGGCTGTAAACAATAATAAAACAGCATGTTTTTACAAAATTAAACAATACATTTAAATAATACAAGGGATACAAAAATAACACAAAACATAATATGCACAGGGGCAGGGAGTAGCCTGTAACAGTATGATAAAACAATATTTGAAAGGTGGGTATGCTAGAGCTGAGATAAACCTGTCGGTCAGTCCTGCCATGTGTAAGCCAGTTCCGTATGATATTAGCATTGTTTGTGTTTGAAACTAGGAGATTGACTGTGGCTTCATTTTAAGATAGAGATGGCTTGCTCCTGGAGATGACACTGATGAGGAATGAATGTCTGTGCTGGTTTATGTCCCTATTTTTCTTGTAAATAATAACCAGGCTCTCATTACTTAACCAGAAGTGGATCAGGCTGTGAATGGTATCCCCTGTTGAGTGGGATGATAGGAGGCTGTGTGGTCTGGTGGTTAAAGAAAAGGGCTTGTGACTAGGTTCAAATCCTGACTAGGTTCAAATCCTTTGAGCAAGTCACTTAACCTCCTTGGGTGACGCTGTTGTAAGTGATTCTGCAGCTGATGCATAGTTCACACACTCTAGTCTCTGTAATAAAAGGCATCTGCTAAATAAACAACTAATAATAATAATAATAACATAATTTCCCAGTACATCCCATTGTTTTTACGACTATCCCATTAACAAGGTACACTAACTGTACCTTTTTGAAGCTAACTGCACCCTAGGCACTTGTTCCAAAACTAGCATGACCATGCATAATACCCTAATGATACTGTATGTATGTTGAGTATCTTGCAGTTGCGCCTGTTTGTTTACTTAATTATCAAATTGGAAGGGTATGTGAAAAATATTTACCATTTGAGTGATAAAGACACACAACCGCAGTCACATGTGGTGTGTGAATTGCCTTCACAAATGGGATTAACGTGAACATTTACAATCATGTTCATTATCTTTCAGAATGAGGAAGAATAGTCACAGGACCTTTTTTATCTAAGATATATTTGCAAAACATTTGTATTAAATTATCTGCCATATTTACCTCCAGGACCTAGAAAAACACCATAAGCAACATAAACTTTGTTCTTTTATATTGAGCTGTATTCTAAAAATAAATCTTCATGCAAAGTTTTGAAGTTTTGCGTGACTACAGAGACAATTAAAAAATCAGTTTGCAGGTGGGTGTTTTTTTTTTTTTAGGATTTCCAAACCAATGTCTGTCTGCGCCAATACAACAATACAACCGTGTGCCAAGAGCTGATAAAAAATGCTACTTGTGGCAATATTAAAGAGAAATAATTATATAATACAATAACCACAATTGTAGTTCACTTTAACTTTTTCTTCAACGCAACTGGTGTGTTCTGTTAATAGCTTGGTTTTTATTAAGTCCTACAAGCATAAGCAATATTGTATTCTGAAAAGCATTTTTTAGAATACGATATTGTATGGCACTGCAATTTGAGGACTTTGGTTAAACTGGTAAAATGAAATACCTGGTCCAAGACGTGAGGACATATTCCTGAAAGCAGCGATCTAGTAAAGAGGACATGATGCTCATTAGGAGAAAGGAGAAAGTATGGTCTTCTGCAAGGACAATGCAAGTGGTGTTGACACAAATCTGTAGGAGTAAAGGTGAAGAAAGCCTATTTACTACAACTAAGTCAAGTAGTTGAATAACAAGGATAAGAATTAGGCTCATATTCATAAAACTTACCGTCTCCTTTATGGTACCAGTAATAGTGTTTAACATGACATTATTTAATTGGGTCATGCATAAACAACATTTGTGTCAAAAATATCACTCATTACGACGTTAGAATAACGTGCCCTTAGAGACCAATTTTCTCATTAGCATATTATTCATCTGATTCATAAATCTGTATTGTGCTGTTAATTGACCCTTAACAATCAGTCAATAAATCAATTTTTATTTTATATAGCACCTTTCATAGTAGACCACCATCACAAAGCGCTTTACAAACTAGTGAGGAACAATGCATAATACATTAAATACAGTGAAATACAGGGCATAGTGCATTAAATACAAACAGCAAAAAAATGCAACTACATTAAATACAGGCATAATACATTAAATACAAGGCTAGCATGTGAATTCTAAACATTGTGGATGCGTGCGTCATACAGAATCATACGAATAAGATGGACTGAAAAACCTGAAATAGCAATTTAGACAGCAGCTCATAAGAGATATCAGGCTTAAAAAGCATTGAAAACAAGAGAGAACAAGTGGGTCTTGAGAGTTGATTTGAAGCGAGCGACTGTGGAAACTACACGCACTAAAACTGGGAGAAAGTTCCAGAGAGTTGGGGCCATGAAGCTAAAAGAGTGCTCTCCGAGTGTGGTGCACTTTTGCTTGGGTATAACAAGCAAGTAGAGTCAGAGGACCTCAGCTTGCGAACAGGGACATAGCAGGTCAGCAGGTTGGAGAGATACTCTGGACCTGTGTGATGAAGGGCCTTGTAGGCAAACAGGAGAATTTTGAAAGTAATCCTGAACTTTACAGGTAGCCAGTGCAGCTAGGCAAGACAGTTAAGGATCCTAGCAGTGGCATTTTGAACCAGCTGCAATCGGTTTATGGCATGTGACGGAAGACCACCATAAAGTGAGTTGCTGTAGTCGAGTCGAGAGGAGATGAATGCATGACCAAGTATCTCTGCATTTGGGAGGGAAAGGTAGGGACAGACCTTTGAGATGTTTCGGAGGTGATAGAAGGAGGATTTGACTACAAAGGAGATTTAGGCATCAAAGGAGAGGTTACTATCCAGAAGTTCACCAAGGCTTTATACAGTGGGGAAGGCAGCAGCAGACAGTTTCTGAGGTTCAAGGCAGCAATATTGAGATTCTTGAGTTGAGTTTTCGATCCTACTAGAAGAACCTCAGATTTGTTGGTGTTGAGCTGAAGAAAATTGGCAGATATCCAGGCCTTGATATCTTGAATGCAAGTTGAGAGCCTGACCATGGCAGAGGGACATTCAGGGTCTAGTTTTAGGTAGAGCTGGGTGTCATCTGCATAGGAATGAAACATGAGGCTGTGTTGGTGGATGAGGTGACCCAAGGGAAGCATGTAGATGTTGAAGAGAAGAGGCCCAAGAACAGACCCTTGATGGACACCGCATGCGTCCAGATAGGTAAGAGGACAGCCAAGAGAGACAGGTTCCAGAGATCCCAGCATACTTCTGAAGGTGGTCAAGAAAAATGCTATGATCTATGGTATCAAAAGCAGCAGTTAGGTCAAGGAGGACAAGGACAGAGGGAGCATCAGCATCAGCACTAAGCAGAAGATAATTTACAATCCGGAGCAGAGCAGAGCAGTTTCAGTACTGTGATGCGGCCAGAAGCCAGACTGCAGAGATTCAAGCGGATTGTTATCTGTGAGAGAAAGAAAGAGGAGAAATCATGGCAGGTAAGAGAGGAGGATAAATGGGAGATGGATTTATTGGTGGCTGGATGCAGGATTTGATGAATGATTTTGAAAAGAATATTTGGTTTACTGTGTCCCATAGATATGATTTCTGAGAAGTACTTCACCCTGGCAGCAGCGAGTGCACCCCTGTAGCTACTGAGGTGATCGGACCAGATCTCTCTGTGAACCGTTAGTTCAGACAACCTCCATTTGCGGTCAGACTTGCAGCAGGCAGACTTAAGCAGTCGATGTTCGAGGGTATACCATGAACAGTTGCGATGTTTCTTTACTGTTCTGTTTGTAAGTGGGGCAACTGGGTCACCGCATCATCGACCGAAGACGGGAGAGTACCAGTCAGAGGGGAAGACGAGACACATTCCGAGAGTATTATATGATTTTGCAGATTTTTGGGACCAAAGGAAATAACAGTATCAGTAGTAGCTGAAGGTGCAGGAAGTTTAATATTGGCAGTGATTAAGAAATGGTCAGAGATAGATATCTGAGACAGAGATTGGAGATATCAAGACCCATGGTGATGAGCAGATCCAGGGTGTGTCCTCGGGTGTGAGTGGGGATGGTGACAGATTGAGAGAGCCCAAGACAGTCCAGGAGCGTGACAAAGTTGGTCACTAGAGGGGAAGAAGGCAAATCGACATGGACATTGAACTCACCTAGGAGTATGCCTAAACAACTTCCTCTAAGAAAGCAGAGAAGCGCCTATTCAAATCTGGTACTTTATGCTGCTTTCGGTCTTTTACATCTTTTTAAATTTTATTTATCATATTTTTCCAACATTAAGAAAATAGGATGTGAATATTTAAATATATATCTTGTACATTTTTTTACTTGTGCAACTTTGTGGTGGACTTCTCATTTTGTCTTGTTTGTGGTGAATTGTTTTTTTTCTTTTTAGAGAAATAGGTTGTTTATTTACAGTTAAGTTTGCTAAAAATAATGTATAATTTATGGTAAATGTACCTCTGTTTGACAATAGGAAAACACCATTGCACCTGTACCAAAATGTGACAGTGTAGCACTTTCTGACATTACACAGGTCAAGTTTTGGTATGTGTACCACATTCTGACAACATACCACTTTCTAACACTACACTGGTAGACTTTTGCGATATCATTTTGTAGTTTCTTTGATTACATTATGTTAAATAAAACATGTAAATTATGTTCATATAGATTGTTAAAATTCTAGGTGATGCAAAACTTTTGGCCATAGCTGTATATTGAAATATACATATTCGTGTCAAATGGGATTGTTAGTTAGTTCAAAAAGGTGCAACTACAAATAAATCGCAAGAAATATGTAGCATTTTCTAATCCAGTTTCCCTATGAAACCGAGTAGTATTGTGTGACGAGCTGTATTTATTTTAGTTTAAAATAAGCTTGTTGTAGGGTAAGGTGTACTGTATGAGAAACATATTTCAGATGTTATTATATGTATTTTATTCAAATGAATTGTGCAGGTATTTGCAAACTGAGGAAATACAGCAACAAATAAAAGCATAGACGATTTTTCTGCCATTTAATGATTACTTCTATTTTAATGTAACTGCGCAGTGCTGTCTTTCTGTGCCATTTATCATTCAAAGGAAAGTTTTAAACTTATAAGAAAACTAACCAGAGCTTGCTGATGCTCTTGTGCCTTCTATACTTTCTTGTGCGCTGCAAAGGAAACGTGTGTGAACATGAGAGGATCCTTTTGATCTCCCAAAAGTAAAATATCATGAACTGTGACAACACATTACATTTGTGGTGGTTACAGTTCTTTTTCAGGAAGGCATGTGCATAAAGTTCTTTTTCAGGAAGGCATGTGCATACTGTATAAGCTATACACAAAAATTATAATTTTTTTAAAATAAAAAAAGCATATAGGTACTGCACCTAGTCTAACCTCTCACTCGTGTCCAGCACCGATTATAATTATTTTTAAAACTGACATCTTGATATTTTGGACAACCTGCCTGTCTCCAGACGTATTCCATAGCCATAACGTGACGATGTGAACAGACGGTGTATGCCATTGACGTGTTAAGTAGGGGACAGGCTCATTTGTATACCTCTGACAATTGGTTTGGTAAAATCCCTTGGTAAAAATCTGTGATGGTAAATCACGTCTAAACCCATTACTGGCCGGTACAATAACTAGGCAGCAGTTTTATAAATCGCATGTTAAATACTGCACAATCATTTTTTAATGGCCTGAAACTACCGCCGTCTTTTATGAATATGTCTGTTATTGGCTACCATTTGCAATCAAACATTTGGGTCAACAATTGGCAAGCATAGACAAAGCAGAAGAAAACAGCAACTGGATGAAGCCCTCACATGCTGGAAGGACAATCGACTTCAACTCAGAAACTCATAGCTTCCACAGCAGAAGTATAAAATTGATCTGTGTAAGACAGGATGACAGAATGGAAAATGTGAGCGCACAAATTATGGCAGTACTTACCTGTTGCCAAGGGGTCAAACTACATGCCAGAATGCCACTTTGATCACTTACATAACATTGCACACAAAACAAAAAAATACGATTCCACCAGATGACTTAAACAGACCAGAAGCAAGAATTGTAAAACATATCAACAGCTTTTATATTTTTATATTCTATAGTCAGACAAAAGTGTCATAGCATGAAGGGTTAAAAATGTGTCATTTTACATCTACAAACAAAATAAATTCAAAGCACTACAACTCCTGAAAACTTTTAAAGGCCATTTGTTTTTCTTTGTTTTTTTTTTTATAGAGGGAGTCCCTTCACAAAGGTTTATGTATAGTTTTCGATAGAAATGCTATTGTATCTGTCAAACAATGTTATTTGTTTTCACGCAGATCAAAGTGTTCTTTCTTTCTTTCTTTCTTTCTTTCTTTCTTTCTTTCTTTCTTTCTTTCTTTCTTTCTTTCATTCATGAACTATGACCTTAAATAGCCCACATCAAACAGTATATTTTTCATAAAACCAATTTCTAAATTAAAAACCTATCGTGAGTCATACATTTAACAAGGTAATGACATAATTTCAGGGGCTAAATATTCTTCATAGGAACCATCATTGTCATTCTTTCAGTGCCAGCCATTACCTCAAACCTAATAATAACATTTTTTGCAGTGCAAAGAGATCTATTATAAGCAAGCGATTATTTTGCCAGACATTGTCATTATTTACTTTAGTTTACAACAAAATCCAGTTGGAAAGATTAACAGTCAATACGTTTACATGACAAAGTGTTTTCAGATAACTGATTGTCTTAAAACATCACTTTTCTGTGTTTACATTATTAATGATAGAAAATCTAATTAGAATTCAACTGTATAATATAGTACAACCTCGCTATAACGCCTGCATAGTATAGTACACGCTTGCTATAACGCCCTTCATTATAACAAACCATCAGCTATAATGAAACTGGCCCCTGGACCCCAAATAAAAAAAAAAAAAACTAAAAAAGATAATATAAACACGCACTGTCAACATCCCGGTCTATACGCACAGGATGCCGCCTGTGCAGTGAAGTCAATTCTTTTGTCTTAATAAAAAGCGTGCGCTGTATAACTATGCCTTTGAAACGAAAATCATTTTATGTTGCAACCAAGCTGGAAACTATATTGGTCATTTGAAAAAACGAGTATTATTATTATTTATTTCTCAGCAGATGCCCTTATCCAGGGCGAGTTACAATTGTTACAAGATATAACATTATTTTTTACATACAATTACCCATTTATACAGTTGGGTTTTTACTGGAGCAATCTAGGTAAAGTACCTTGCTCAAGGGTACAGCAGCAGTGTCCCCCACCTGGGATTGAACCCACGACCCTCCGGTCAATAGTCCAGAGCCTTAACCACTACTCCACACTGCTGCCCGCAGGCATATCTGTCGTGAATATAGGTTGTCAAAAAGCACTCTGTTTTTTGGCTTGGTCAGCAACCATGCGGCAAAGCAAAATTGATTAAAGAAAAAAAACAACCAAAAAAAAGAAAAACTTAGGATCTGATGAACTTTTCATGTCGGGTTGATTTGGAATAAAAGCTCAGTGGGATTCTTGCATGTTGGATTAAGATTTGCTGCACTTTGAAACGATTCATGTCAGATTGATTTTGAATAAAAGTTCGGCTTCAGTTCGGGATTTTCGCTTTTTGTATTGCATTTTAATTCTTTAACAAATAGGATAAAGCAAAGGCAGAATATTGCATACATGAGATGAACAGGAACATGTAACTCTACTTCTATTCACAATCTCATCTCATTAACTTACTCCAACAATTTATCATTCATTTTGATTGTCCTTTCACTATTACAAACCCCTTGACATAACGAACAAAAGACTTGGACCCCAAAGGTTCGTTATAGCGAGGGTGTATTGTAATTCATTGGGTGATTCATAAAAGCCATTTACCGTCAAAAAACATCACTCATCGTGACGTTAGAATAACCTGCTTTTGGAGACCCTTTTTCTCATTAGCATATTATTCATCTGATTCATAAAGATGTATAGTGCCGTTAATTGACCCTTACTGGCATCATAACTACCACGTGCCTCAGACCAAGCGGAGAATGAGATGTGTCTTAACGATCAAATTTCCTAGCATCATTTCTGTGTTTAGGAACATATATTTAAGCCAATAGTAATAATAAAAAGTCTAATGTTTAATTATCCAATAATTAGGTAATTTAAGTATTTTGTTATTTGTAATGCTTACATTAAATTGCATTGTTAACTCGCCTGAACAGGACTTACTGGCTGGAAAACATATAAATCAGGTTTGTAGCCTATTTATTGCTCTAAGTGGAGATAATGGCAGACTTCAGTGTGGTTGTGTGGGTTGTATGTCAAGAGGAGGGAGATGTCTTGGAAGATGATCCACCCAGAAGAGTGAGAAGACCCTGTAGATTTGACCCTCTTCTAGATTACTCTGATGATGTGATTCGTAGCAGGTATCCACGTAACAGGAGCACAATTATCCACTCTTGCGGAGAACTACAACATGATAGTCACGAGTGACCAATTAGCTGGGGTTGTGCACATTATGTTTTGCTTTTGTATTTATTTGGTTTAATTTGCACTTGTTATGTTTCACACTGTATTTTCTTTCATTACTCAAATTGAGCACTTTTTTGTAGCTTATTTTGTATTTTTGTGTTATGTATTTATTTGATAAGTGTGTGTTATTATTTGTACAACAGCTTGGGCGAATAGAAGGAGAAATTCGTCCCATTCTCAAATTCCAAATGCAACCAGTTGTTTTCCATTTGCATCAGCATTACACTTCAGCCATCAACACCAGACAGAAGGATATCTACATCATCTTATGGAAGGAAGCGCAAATGGATGGAGACAAATATGGATCACATTAGTATACTGTGAAGCTACGTCTTACTTGGTGCTTATCTTGGCGAGAGCCAAGTTCAAATCAGCATGAAGTTTTAACATCTACTCTCATGTAATGGAAATCATTATTATAAAAAGGGAACCAAAAGTTCAGGAAGGGGAGCCAAACGGAGGACACAGGAAGTTGGCCATTTTGACAGACAGACCTGGATGGTAAACAACAAGGATTGTTTGGAACTTCAAAGGAAATACAGAAAGATAAAGACGCGGCAGCCTGATGGGAGGAAGGACCGGTCAGACACTGATAGCAAAGCTAATTATTTATCATTGAATTATACTGTTGAAGTGGCGCTTTGTGGATTAAAAGAGGACTTTTAATATTATTACGCCGACCACGTGTGGCCAGATACGACTATTAGTGAATGCATCATGCAAAGTCCATAAACAAAACAAAACGTTAAAACATTTTGCACCGCTTAAAACTGAGCTGATTTTGCCAGTGGTTGCCGTCTATTAACCAGTTTGAAATGATTTCGGCTTTATTGTTAAAGATTTCACACGTGGCGATACTGTCCTTCAATTACTGCATGATACTGCGATCTTTCTACGTTCTTATGTTGTGAACCATAGTTTTAAAATTGAGAGATAGCAAATGCTTATTGTAAAAGTTTACTGGTACCTTAAAATTAAGGGCCATATAAGATAATTACTGTAACTGATTAGAAAGCCTTCTTTGTTGTTCTCCAAGTTGCTGCAGTTACATTGTAGATGCTATAACGATTTAATTAAGTAAACATTTACTTAAATGTTTTTGGAATTAAAAGTATAAATATAAAACTGTTACTTTTTCTGTAAACGTGAAAAAATCTGTAGCAAATACGCCAAATTTAATACAAGCCAAAATTTCCCGTTATACAGTATATATTAACTTAAAACAAACCTTTATGCGGACACCTCCAGGCATGTCAAAGTTTGTAGATGGCGCTTTGCATCTGACTGGTGCCTTTTAAGCTTGTATATTTTTGGATGAAGTCCGCTGCCATCCGGTAATGAAGGCAGTAAATCACGTGTTAAATACTGCCCAGTAGTTACCACCATCTTTTATGCATATGTGCCAATATGTGCTGCAATGCAACAAAAACTGGTAAATATTTGCACTAATCATGACTTGTGTAAAGGCCATGCGACGGTACTAATATTGGTAGGTCACGGGCAAAACTACTGTAAACCGGAACTGTAAAAAAACGTTATGTTACAGATGTGACCCTGGTTCCCTGAAAGAAAAGACAACCACCAACCAATACTTTTGGGATATGCTTGCCACAGGTCAGGTATTTATTGAGCATTGTATGTCAGAGCTGCCGATAGGCCCCTCCGGGGAGTGATGTCCTCGGTCCCGCCTCCCGAGGGAACAAACAGTCACTCCATGGAGCTCACTTCCTCTTTTGCATCGAACCTGCGAAAGCAACCGATGCGACCTTGCAAGGTTTGGTGGTCGTCTTCTCTTTCAGGGAACCAGGGTTACATCTGTAACCTGACGTTCCCTTTCAATTCAAAGATGACCACCAACCAATACTTTTGGGAAAAGTATACCAAAGCTGTCACAAGGGAGCGTGAGCGGAAACAGCAGACGAGGGACGTCTCGCTACCACAAAAACTAGTGTTTGTGGTGCGAGCGTGCAACCTCAAGGACCCTTGTGTCTAATGAAGGCATAGAGGGATCTACCACATTAAGTCGGTAGAACCTGGTGAAAGTATGTTGAGTAGCCCAGCTAGCCACAGTACATATATCAGCCAATGAGGCTCCTCTAAAGATGGCCCATGACGTAGCCACTTCTTGGGTAGAGTGCGCAGCCATCCACCCAGGTGGGGGTAGGCCGGCATTAGTATACGCAGTCGAAACAGTGTCCACAATCCAGTGAGACAGCTGCTGCTTTGAGAGGACTTGACTCAGTGTCCTTATACCATGACAGACGAAGAGCTGGTCAGATTGACGCAGAGCTCTCATTCTGCTAACATAGCCTCTCAATGCTTGAACTGGGCAGAGGGAGTTTAGTCTCTGATCCTCCTCCGAAGAAAACAGAGGGGGATGGAAAGCGGGGTTCGTACATAACGACACCCTGTTTCCATCGTCCCAAACACGCATACAGGAGCTGTGCACCAACAGAGCCTGTAGCTCACTGACCCGCTTAGTGGAGGTGATGGCTAACAAGAAGGCTGTCTTCATAAAGAGATACTTTAACTCTAACTAAGGACATGTCTCCCTTGAGCACCGGAAGAAAATGCTGGATAGCAAGGTGAAGCAAGGTGAACCGCTCACAGCTCCATCACAGTTATATGCAGGGATATCCAGCGACCCGTCCAGGACCCGCGGATTCCTCTGTCTGCCAAGACTACACCCCAACCTGAGTCTGTTGTCACCATCTGACGGCTGTGGATCACCCCCATCCTTACACCTTCGAGCATGTGGGAAGCTTCCCTCCACCATAGCAGGGCTTCCGATGGTGTCTTTCACGTTTGGGATATAGCCGGAAGGCAATGAGCCACGATTGAAGCGGGCACATATGGAGTAACCCCAGCTTTAGAGTTGATGAAGCCATCAGACCCAGCAATTTCTGACACAACACCAGAGGCACTATTGATCCCTGTTGGAACAGAGATAGACACTTCTGAATGGCGGCTGACAAGTAGGCTTGCATTGTAAGGGAGTCCAGCCGGAGTCCCAAGTAAACCGTACTTTGCACCGGGATTAATTGGCTCTTGGCATCATTGAGGGTGAGACCCAGCCTCGACAGATGCTCTGTCACGATTGCCATGTGGGCCACTGCTCCTTCCTGTGACTGGGAACAGATCAACCAGTCGTCCAGGTAGTTCAACACCCAGATCCCCTGCAACCGCAGGATGGCATCCACTCACTTCAAGAACGTGCGGGGGGCTAAGGAGAGGCCGAATGGCAGCCCGGAAAACTCAAAGCCACTTACCTGAAAGGTGATGCGGAGATATTTCTTGTGCGCAGGACAAATAGGGACATGAAAATATGCGTCTAGAATTGAGTGACTTTAAGGGGGGAGGTGCCCTTTGAGGCCATGTGTGCTGCGGACAAGAGGGGAGATATGCGGCAGGGTGCCCCGTCTCTGTGCATATTTTGTGTTTTGTGTTTTATGTTGTCTGTTATATGTGTTATTGTAGTGGTGCAAAGAGTGTGGTTATGTAGCACAGATGACGTAAAAGGTATATTTGTATTTAGGCATGGGGAAATGCACAACCACTTCACGTGCAGATTAAAATGGCTACTTCTATGGGGACACGGGAAGTGCACAATTAGTCCATGTTCAGACTGTGCCGAGATTCAATTAAATGATTGATTAGCAATCGAGTCTTGCCACAGCTGTATAAAAGAATGAATGTTTCACACACAGGGTTGGGTGTACAATGAGGAGGTACGGGAGAGAGAGGAGAGAATTAATAACAACTGCTACTCGTGCTGGAGAACCAATACTTGTTTGTTTCGTCCACTGTTTGATTGAGTGTTCATTTTTGTTTTGTTTGTTCAGTGTGTTTTGTTTTGTTAAATCTTTTTATTTATAATAAACCGGCACAAGCAGCGCATTCACATTCACTAAACAGTTCCTGGTCTGACTTCACCGCTCAAGCCATCCTGTTCACAGGGTGCCAATAAATTTCAAAACTTGGAGACATGCAGTGAAAATTGCTTCGCTATTTGGTACCACGTACTGTTGTGAACAGTTCTTTTCCAACCTTATACTTGCAAAGAATCTCCTGTGTGGCAGATTAACAACAGATGGCAATTTGCAAAACCAAATCTTCAGTGCCAGTTTATATCACAATGCTCACCAAGGAAAAGCAACCTCAACCATCACACTAATGTAGGTCAAAAAGCTGGTGAGTTAAAGTTATATTTTGTTTTAAAAAATAGTCTATTTCTGTGCTGTTTTTAAGTAAATTAAGTTGTTTTTTATTTGTGTTCCCCACTCCTGCCCTAGCTAATCCCTATTCTCAGGATGAAGTTTTCTACAGTCAAGTCTGAACTAATGACAGCCTCAGCAGACTATTTTTTTTACTACACTATTTTATTACTACACTTCTTCTGTTGTACAGTTTGACATACCCATGATTAACACTGTCTATTTAAAAAAAAAATCTGTAGCTTAAATGAAGAAAAATGTTTAATATAAATATATACTCCCAAAAGAACATATTCTCTGGCATAATCATTTTGAAACAGCGCTGTGAAGCGGGCAGCAAGTGAGAGACTAAGAATAGAATAGTTATTTTATTATTATTATTTATACTTCTAATTCCTTTGCCGTGATCTGCAGCTGACAGCAGTCCTTTTCTTTTTATTTATTTTACCTGTGTTCACAATAAACAGTTTGGACGAATATTGTCTGTGTCAACCTGTTTATTTTCATGGAGCGTTACAATATACAGTATACCAGTGCTGCTGATGCAGTGGTTGTGAAATTTGGGCTTGCTTGGTATTGCAAAGAACACTGATCGAGCCTTTGTTGTTTTTTTTTCCCTGCACCACAAAATGATCCATTTTGTGTACAGTGCAATACGACGTGAAACTTTCACTGATTCATAAACATAAACTCGCTCCTGATTGATTCCCTGCTTTAAGCTGGGTTTATTATTATTATTATTATTATTATTATTATTATTATTATTATTAATAATAATAATAATAATAATAATAATAATAATAATAATAATAGAGAATTGGATTAACATTTAAAGTTTTCAAAATTATTATTATTATTATTATTATTATTATTATTATTATTATTATTACTAGAATTACAGTATTATTCAAATTTCCTCCTACAGTGCTTTTTGTTTAGTTTATTATTTTTTTTGATCCTGCAGTTAAGAATGGAAATCTTATGTGTACGTATGGAAATGTGTTTACCAGCGTTGCCAAACAAAACGAAAATACAAAGTATTTATTTAAAAATTACTTTTTTCTAAATTATGACATGTCCTGAATTTTTGGCAGACATGATAGGGGCAACGGAATCAGGTTTTGCAAACTGCCTGTGACTGGCAGCTGCAGACTCGGGTTTTAGTAATGTTGTTGAAGCTGACACCCTGGGATCCTTCAAGAAGCTGCTTGATGAGATTCTGGGATCAATAAGCTACTAACAACCAAACGAGCAAGATGGGCCGAATGGCCTCCTCTCGTTTGTAAACTTTCTTATGTTCTTATGTTCTTAGTAGTAAGCTACTGTCGGTGGATTCCGTCTTTCTTTTTGCAATAGCTACCGACACCACCCAGGGAACATTAATAATGCTGCTGATGCCATCAAAAAGAGGCAGATTTTCAGCAAGTCGGCAAGTACTTTTATGAATAAGGCCCAAGATGGTAGTAGAAAGGTAGCACAACCCTGATTAAAACAGTAGATGAGAATTTTTTTTTCCTTATTCATGGTCAATAAAAAAGGGATTCATATTCTATAGAGAGTGGTTTGAATCAAATTTTGTTTTTGTGAGCAATGTTTTAGATGGTAATTATTCTTTAAAAAATATGAAGAACTAGCTAGCACACATTATAATATTACACCTTTTCAATACAACAAAGTGGTTCACGCCATTCCATCTTCACTCATACAACAAATTCAAAACATTTCAAAACCAGGCTTTAACCACTATTAGGCACACTATCTAAACCTATTTTCCTGGGCTAAAATCTATCTGGCATTACTTGCATTAAAGCTGTCATAGAGCAGTGTTTCCCAAACTTTTTGATTGGGGACCCAAATGAGCACAGGAATAATGAACCCACGACCCAAAATTATTCACTATTTGGTATTTTAACAGAAATACTTCTTAACTAATCAAAAAGTGACATTTCATTTATTTGAAACTATACTACACTATATAAGCATTCAGGCTGATAGTTTTACAGCTTGGTAAAATGTTTGCTTTTATCAAATGACTTATTATATAAAAAAAGGTATTAAACTAACATATTGTAACGACGAGGCAGACGAACCTGGGGTGGGGGTGTCATGGCAAATTTCGCCCCCCTTGAGTCATGTGACATTAGCGTACGAGTCACGTGACGATTAAGTTTCGTGATGCGAAGAGAGGATAGGGTAAAACATCTCGGCATTTTACTTACTGAAAGTTATGTTTGCTTTTTTATTGGCATTTATTCGTATTATATTTATTTTTTTATATTTATCAATGTTTTTTGTATCATAAATGGTTGTATTTAATTTGATTGCTCTTGTTTTACTTACTGAAAATTACGTTTGCGTGTTTTTTTTACATTTATTCGTATTATATTTATTTTTAATATTTAACAATGTTTTTTGTGTCATAAATGGTTGTATTTTATTTGATTGCTCTTCACGTGATTACATAAGAGCTTTTACAGTAAATATAAAATACATTAAATATTGTTTAATTACATATATATACATATATGCTAATAAATAAATAATAAAGTTGAACAGCTTAAATGATCACAACTGTAACGCAAACGTTATATTAAAATTGTAACTTTTCAAATTAAAAAAAAAATGTTTATAACAAACAAAAAGTTAGAAGTATAGTCTGGTAATAATTTCTACACATATTTGTGGGTAGTCATGTTGATGTTTATAGTCTTGCTATACTTATCACAATCAGGGAGTTGTCTTGATTACATATACAGTTGCAGACAAAATTATTGACACCCTTAACTAAAGATCATTGAAGACGCTTTTTTTTTTAATTGTTGTCAATTGTGGTTACCATTAAGGTCGCGTTTAAGCCTTTTGTGTTTAGATGACTTTGTATAGTTATTTCATACACTGCTGTTCCAGATGTTTCTTTAAATCCTTGGCTGTTATATGTTGGATTTTTGCGAGCAGCTCGAACAATTCTTTATGCTATAGTCGTAATTTTCCTGGGACGTCCATTTCTTTCCATCCTTTAAGTTGAATTAGTCTTCAAATACTTGATTATTGTGGATTTTTGTATTACGATTTTTCCCCCCACAACGCTCTTTATCGATTCCCCTGCTACTGTAGTTGTTACTGTAACAAGTGGTTTTCTCACATCTAGATCCAAGTCCTTTGTTTTGACTATGCTTTGCTAAGTGCACAAACTACTTTGCTTCAGTTTCTGTGCGTGTTTTACAGCTAATGTTTTTTTTTTTTTATAATATTGCTAAATTGATAAGTAGTGGTTTCTAATTGATGAATAGTGTTAATAGTGACTAGCTCAATTAAGACTAACCTTAACTTACACAGACTTTAATTGAAAATGTGCCAATAAGTTTGTGATCAACAAATATTGTTATTTACTCCAATAAGGCAGTATGATTAATATAGGTTATACAGTAGCTTCAGTGTATATTGTGAGAAATATTTAGGGAATGTCAAATTAAAGGAATGAACAGGTCAAAAGATTTAATCTTTAGCATTATTCGTGAATGGTCTTGCACTAAATCTGCAAACAAATTTCTCTTAGTTTAACCATATAACTTGTCGTTAAACATGAAGTAATAAACAATCATTGTATGTGTTGCCACTTCCTACACTGTTTGTCAGGTCATTGGCATCATCCAGGAATGGAGCCTGTCGTTTCTCAAAGCAGGTCTGCAGATTGGTTGTTGTTCCTTTTTATCAGTAATACTGTATATGCATTTGTTAAATATGTATGAAGCCAAATTATATCATATGCTATAAAATAAGAATGTTTCTTCCATAACTTCAAACACTCAAAAGTACAAATTTGGAACTAGAAGCAATATGATTGTTAACCACTACATATTGTCCCTGACTTTAGTGTGTATAATTCAGGCTCTTAACTAATGAAGCATACAGGATGTCAGATTTGTGTAAATGCTAGAGTAGAAGTCAATGTAGATCCGAGTTGTCCAGTCTTAGTGCTGGGGAATCCTTAACAGCACTGCATGGCGAGCAGAAATCTGAACGCAATCATTTTAGTGAGTTGTGTATCAGGTGTAGTTGTCTGAACCAGAAAGACATTCACAAAAAAGGCACATGTTGGAAAATGTAACAAACTTTATTTTCTGTATTCTTCAAAATAAAACAAGTACATGATCAGATTGCATATTTCCATTGTAACGTGCTATCCAGCACTTAATGCGTAAGCATTAGTGAAAAAACAAAACAAAAACTATACTGCAGGTCAGCTTTGGTAAAAAGCCCACTCACCACGTCAAGGTCCTGACCTATGGAGTGGGGTGTTAGTAGTAGGTTTAACAGAACTTTAAAATGCCTTCTCACATAACCCACAAAAAAAGAAGGACTTTAAAGAGGCTGCCTGTCTAAAAATGACATTACCAATTTATAGTGACATGTGTTATCAGTAAATCATATGGACATTTCATACTCTTAACTTTTATAGTATGTAATTGTCTAATATCAGTAAATAGGAATGGAAATCGAATTTGAAATTGAAGCATTAATGTCTAAAACATGTAGACGTAAAATGTGAAGTTGTTTACATTACTTCAGAATTACATCTATTGTACTTTTATATCATGTTACACCCACCTTATTTGGCACAATTTCACTTCAATACAGTGAATCAGCCCCTCCAGCTGACATTAAACATTAAACAAGGTGGGTGTTAGAACTGACATCCAGTTTACTTTTGATATCTCTGCCCTGGAAATACTCAAGTCAGGCAATAATTCAGTAGCTCAGAAACTAAGACTACCATACCAATTAAAAATGAAAGTGCAAAAGCATCTGCAATATTTCTCTCAATACAGAATCAGGGTCTGCTGAAAAAAATAAATTCTTCAAAATAAGTAGTTTGTGCGCTCATGAAAAATAAACACTGAAGACAATGAGCCTTATTAACAATACATATGTAAATAGCTGTAAATTATGGTAATGTTGCTTGACAGGCATTACCACATTGGAGTGCTAGTATAATATACTAAGCTAGAATGCTTAGTATAAAATGTATAAAAAAACATATACAGTAAAAAAAACAAAATAAACTTGTTACGCCTTTACTTACCATACTTACCCATGTGTGTAACTCTGCAAATGGAGCACATATACTCCTCCATACTTATGAGGTCATCTAGCTGTAGATCTTGGCACTGGCCATGGAACCATTCGCCACACCTCCCGCATTCCACCATCAGCTCCAGTGCAATCCTGTATGGTCTCCACATCACAGAAATGTACCTCTGGGAGGGGGGTTCTCTCACAGCTCGGGAAAGGAGTAAGAGATCCATCTACAAAACAAGAAAAAAGATGATCACGCATTTGCTTTTAATCATAACATAACTTACCTGGATCTCCACCCATGCAGAGTGTGAGGCTGTTTGCGATGGTAAACAGTCCACAGTCACTACATCCCTGCTGCTGCTGTACATGTGGCCACCCGATCCGAACTGTCTTTCCACTGTACTGCAGCAGTGATACGACCTGGGAACGGAAATCATGCTTATTATTAATTTCCAAAGAGTTAAACACATTTAAGGTACCTTCCTCACAACCTATGTTACTTACCGTGACCCAGTGATTGCAAGACACATTGAGAATCCGTACAAATCCCTGAGCCGGTGAGCTGAAGGAAGTCAGCTGTGTCAGGCTGGTGACAGCATACAAACCTCCCACCTGTGGGTACTGTCTACGTAGCAGAGCCTTGCTGTGGTCCATCACCTCATCACCCCTCCACGTGTGTTGTCCAACACAATAAATCAAATAACTCCAAATCCCACCCCCACCCCGACAGATAAAACAAAAGGAAAGATAATACTACAGTACATACTTCAATGAGTGGAGGTTTTTAAAGGGAATGTTTTTAAAAAAGAATGACCTAAAACCTATTGAAAAGAATTAGAAAAGCATTCATTGTGATGCAGCCCTAAAGACCTGACACTACTGACATGTTGTGGAAAACTGTCTCTGCCTATTATAATGGTCATGTAAGCCACCTCCACCTTTCACAATAAGTCACTGACCAAAAGATACACCTGGACATTATCGTGCACGTTAAATGATCACTCACAATACATGTAGTGTGCACGCTCTGGTATGTAAATTAGCCAAATAGTGTGCACGTAAATTAATGCATTCTATTTTAGTAAATGGGACAGTAAATTTAGATTTATGGTGCATGTTAGACTCACTACTTAATGTGCATGTTACAGCTACATTTGGTGCCCTTTCATAAATGAGGCCCTAAATCCCTTTCTATTTTAAATTCTAGGAAATCTCAACATTTCGTGGATATTACAAACATCTTATTATATAGGCTTTTATATGATATATGTATCTAAGTGTGTTTATGTACATGTGCATATGTGGGCATTAAAATAGATATGTAACTGAGGCCTATGTACCGTAAAACCCGTTGAATAAGTCGATTTTCTAGGCATTTTTGCGGGGTCCTTAAAAGGGGGGAAGCGCCAGTGTGTCTAATATTAAACTACTGTACTGTAGGAGCACATGCTGCACTACATTTTTGGACGAGCCTTTGTGCTCTTCCCACCCCTCTCTCAACAGATCGAGGATGCCGTGAGGCTGTCAGCTGTACAAGAGCTCAAAGGGGGAGAACCCTGTCGAACTCTGCGGCACCTCTCTCATTGCAAAAAGGAGGTAGGGAAGGAGCGTTGCCCAATGTTTTTGCTCTTGGTTCACAAATTGCCTCAGCATCTGCTTTAATATTTGATTAAAACGTTCCACCAAACCGTCAGTCTGTGGATGATAAACAGATGTCCAGATGGGACGTATTTTTCAGATTTTATACACCTCCTGTAACGTTTGAGACAGAAAGTTAGTTCCACAATCAGTCAGTTCCTTGGCTATTTTAGCTGTGCTGTGGCAACGGAGACAAGCCAGAGAAAAAGGCCACGGACAAGGCCACGGGGCTGCCCATCCCCTGCCTAGAGATCATCGATGAGTCTCCAGAGCACAGGGGCAGGGAACAGCCTCCTGTGGAGGTGGAAAACCAAGTGGTTGCAAGGTCAGATGGAGAGGTAGTGATCCAGAGAGAGGTAGAGTCATCTTTGTAAAACAAATTTGGGAGTTGGGGGAGTTAGTAGGGGTGGGATGCCATTATGCATTCTGGTTGTCTCAAACACAAAGCCTAAGTGAAGTGGGTGGGGGATAGATGAAGGGTTAAATTTGATTTTCATCCCAGCAAATATGTTTTGCTTGATGACATTGCAGCCGCACCTCTTGGTTAAAGCAATAATGTGATATCTTGTAACAACTGTAAGTCGCCCTGGATAAGGACGTCTGCTAAGAAATAAATAATAATAATAGTAATAATAATAATATTGCTGAACTAGCGGACCTCAATGAAACTGCCTCAGGGTATCACGTTGCATAACCACCACTAATATATGCGTATACCCGGAATCAGAAGGTAGCAAAGGCCCCACTATGTCCATTGCAATGCGCTCAAAGGGAGTGGAAATGATCGGTAGTGAGACCAAAAGGCGGGGTGCACTTTCGACCCGGCTACTACGCTGGCAGTCTGGGCACGTGGCTACATATCTCGACACGTTGGTATGAAGTCCTACCCAATAGAATCGAGCCAATATCCATTCCCTTGTTTTGTCAGTTCTGAGGTGCCCCGCAAAAGGGATATCATGCGCCAGCCTCATGACCTTGGTCCGACAAGATGGGAGAACCAATAATTGTGTTACAGGCTGTCCTGTGCCTGCGGCTAGGTTTACCCTATACATTAATTGCCCCTTGATATTGAAGTGCAGATATACTAGCGCCCCAGCGCCTTCAACATCCTTAACTTCAATAGACCGGACCTGTCCCCAAGCATGCACCAGTGTGGGGTCGTTTTTCTGGTCCCACACTAGGTCTGCGCTTCAGTCCCACATGTCCGGTATATTGAGAGGGGCCAGAGTAACATCTGCCCTGGATGGTCCAGTAACCTCATCCTCTCTGTCACACTGCGTACCAACTCCCTTTGAGTGGCGTTTGATACCATCCAAGCTCTCTCCAACCAGCCCCCAGCCTTATTTCAGTGATGCACCTTCCCATTTTTCAATCCGGCTCTCTTTCTTTGTTTTTCTAGGAAGAAAACAAGTCAGCTTGCAGGGGGAAAATCTCACCAATTGTTTCCCCTACTGTGTCTGCCACGTTTACGTGTGTGGTTGGGACTGCTGTTTTAATTAATTGTTTGAAGTTTGGCCAGTCCCGGCCAAGAATTACGGGGCGCGGCAGCCTTTCCAACACCCCCACTATGAGGTGGTGCTGTTTCGGTCCTACCGATATTTATGTTTTTAGTGTGGGGTATGTTTACCATGTCTCCATGGATACAGGAGATCGCCACCTTTCCTTGTGGTTGCCACGACATACCGCCAAAGAGAGCTGTCCGAATTAAGATCTGCCCACACCCTGAGTCCACTAATGCATGGGTACTCACTTTTCCCGACAACCACATCAATAATACAAGCCTCCTCCTGACCATTTCCCCATCCCTTACCCACTTCTGATGCCAAATAACATGCCGCCACGTTACACTTTATTGCTGGGGAGCACAGCCGGGCGGTATGTCCTGTGCGGTGGCACCTGGAATAGAGGTCTTGGTCCGAGTCCAGGTGTGGGTGATGTAGTTGTGGGTTGTGGGTTGTGGTGATGTGGGGTGTGAATCCAGTCCCTGGTTGCTCTGTTCAGACATCGGAGGATGGCCTACTTTTCTTTTAAATTTGAATTAATACAACAAATTTATAAAATGCAGCGGTAACTATTGTCTAAGTATGGTTTAGGAAAGAAATGTTCAGTAAAGCAAAGAACATATGTTCTTAAACTTATTTGGGTACTTGATAAGCTCAAATAAAATACCAGTAGTTTAATACAGATGTGATGTGCTATTATCACAGATTGGCCGATTGTGACGTCAGGAATCAGGAAATTTAAAAATGTACATATCGCTGTAATGTTACAGCAGCATAGTGTCATGTTGCACTACAAGAAATCTCATTGTGTTCGGTGTGTAGCCCTTACTCACAACCTCTTTCCCAGTCAGATACTTTTATTTTGATATTCCTGTCTGGGCTACTTGTTCCTTCAGAGCAATTGTAATCTGTTTTTAAGATTTACAAGGACCACATTCTCTAACCACAAGAAAATACAAAGGAAGACATTCAGTTTAATGTGAGACAGAGCTAAATGAGTTAAGTAGACCAATGCTGTTTCAACATATAGTATTAAAGTTGCAGTAATGCATCCATATTGAAACTTCAACCCACTGATACCAAGGTATTTAGGAGAGGTATTTAGGTGGGTTTGTGTAACTCTCCTAGATTATAAACCAGTTTCATCAAACATATCTGGCACTGCATCATGCCCCAGAGCACTCCCTTTAAATTGAAACCACTTAGAGGTAATTATTGGGCAAATTACTTACAAACCAGTACAGTGTTTTGTTGTGAAAAAACAGTAAACTAAGTGTCTTGTTTATTTTGTGTTGGATTTCAGTTACTGACAACACAGAGATTTGTAATTATTAATAATTAATAATATATCCAAAGGTGTTGTTACATGTATAGACATAGAAAATGTTATATTTGTCTGCTTACAAAATAAAATGTTATTTGACAGTCTAGCAAGAATTACTGTAGACAAGGAATGCATTCATCTACACATAACATTACTTGTAAGAATCTCATTGTGGGAAGGAGTAGAAACAAGTTAAAGCATGGAAAGAGTCTTACTTTGGCCATGCTGTCATCCTGGCACACCCTGAGATCAAAATGCCATATATAACTCAATGCTTCTTAAAGTACAATAAAAGTGAAGTACAGTAATAGTTTAGATTGTAAACACATTTAGTTTTACTTAATGTCTTTCTGCAGAGCCTGTTGCTTGAACATGCCAGGACTATTAATTCAAGGGGAAAACAAACCTGCCTCTCATTTTTTCCCTACTTATTTTGGGTTGGTATGTGGGTATTTTCCAGTATGTAAATCATTACATAATGCCTTTGTAATCTAGCTTAATAATACATTGTGATTGTAAAGGTAGTGTTCCCTATGAACCACTGCAGGACAAGCTGTCATATTCCAGAGAAGCAAAAAACAAATACCTCTGGAATTCTATACCAAACCAATAAACAGTTCAATGTACCAAAGCAGTATACTGTATATAAAGTAGCAAGTACAGGAATCACTGGAGACACACACCAAGGCTTTCAGGTACAATGCGGTTTATTAGGCAACTAATAACAAGTTAGCACCATCCACACAGTCACTCATACACGGACAGAGCCCTTCCCCACCCCAGAGCACCACCCCGCCTCTCAAGGTAACACTCATACAACAACAAAACACAGGAAGGGTTTCGACAATGACAGGTAATACATCACATCAATAAATGCACTTTACAACAACTAACAACGAAACACAAGAACAATAACAAGCAGTTTTCCCCACAAGATTTCCCAATCCCAGTGTCCTCTGCTGCTAATTAGCATGTTGATGGGAGGCCGGATCTGGGCATGGCACTCATTCCGCCAAGAGGAGGCGATGGCGAGTCATCCTGCCGTGGCCATTCCAATAATACTATATATATATATATATATATATATATATATATATATATATATATATATATATATATATATATATATATACACACATATATAGATTACACACATAGTTGTAGTCAAGTTTACATAGCCCAACAGAAATTTATAGTTTCTAGAAATTTCTCAAAAACAAACTACAGTAAAAAAGTTTTGCTTTTGTGGATGAGGAAAATAGATTGCAAGAAATAGATATCTACAATTATTTATTTCAGCAATTTTATTGCAAAACTCAAAAAATGCTAATTCAAAAGTATTCATACCCTGACAAGGAAAATGAAATTAATAGCTAGTTGAGGCACCTTTAGCAATAATAACCTATTTTAAACGATCACAATATTTGTCAATGAGCTTTTTGGCATGATTCTTCAGTGATTTCTTACCCTTTGTCAACGCAGATTTGTAATGTTCACCTTTTGTTGCCTTATAGCCTGGAATTAAATTGCATTAAAATAGTTTGTTTTTTCATTTATCTACACATCCTACCCCACAACTTCCAAGTGAAAAACATATTCTAGAAATTTGTACAAAATTAAATTAAAAATA
The DNA here is from genome assembly GCA_030684275.1 of Acipenser oxyrinchus oxyrinchus. Lineage (NCBI taxonomy): Eukaryota > Metazoa > Chordata > Actinopteri > Acipenseriformes > Acipenseridae > Acipenser > Acipenser oxyrinchus. The sequence continues at coordinate 54,601,353 of CM060249.1, forward strand.
AAAACTGAAATAGCTTGGTTGGATAAGTGTCCACCCCCCTAGCAATCCTAAATTAGCTCAGGTATAACCAATCACCTTCAAAATCACACACCAAGTTAAGTGGCCTCCACCTGTGTTAAATTGTAGTGATACACAAGATTTCAGGATAAATTCAGCAGTTCCTGTAGGTTCCCTCTGCTGGGTGCTGCATTTCAAAGCAAAGACTCAACCATGAGCACCAAGGCGCTTTCAAAAGAACTCCGGGACAAAGTTGTTGAAAGGCACAGATCAGGGGATGGGTATAAAAAATATCAAAGGCCTTATCAAGACGATTATTAAGAAGTGGAAGGTGTATGGCACCACCAAGAGCTACAGGCTTTTATGGCCAAGACTGGTCAAAGTGTGCATGTGACAACAATATCCCAAGCACTCCACTGGCCTGTATGGTAGGGTGGCAAGAAGGAAGCCATTACTCAAGAAAGCCCACCTTGAATCCCGTTTGAAGTATGCAAAAAAACACTCAGGAGATGCTGTAGCCATGTGGCAAAAAGTTTTGTGGTCTGACGAAACAAAAATGGAACTTTTTGGCCTAAATGCAAAGCGTTATGTTTGGTGCAAACCCAACACAGCGCATCACCCAAAGAACACCATCCCTACTGTGAAGCATGGTGGTGGCAGCATCATGTTATGGGGATGTTTCTCATCAGCAGGTACTGGGGCACTTGTCAGGATAGAAGTGAAAATGAATGGAACAAAGTACAGAGAAGTCCTTGAGGAAAACCTGCTGCCTTCTGGAAGAAAGCTGAAAGTGGGACGAAAGTTCACCTTTCAGTATGACAACGACCCATAGCACACAGCCAAAGCTACACTGGAGTGGCTAAGGAACAAAAAGGTAAATGACCTTGAGTGGCCCAGTCAGAGCCCTGACCTAAATCCAATCAAAAATTTGTGGCATGACGAAGATTGCCTTCCATCAACTCTCCCCAAGGAACTTGACAGAGCTTGAACAGTTTTGTAAAGAAGAATGGTCAAATATTGCAAAATCTAGGTGTGCAAAGTTGGTAGAAACCTATCCCAACACTCACAGCTGTAATTGCTGCAAAGGTGCTTCCACCAAGTATTAACTCAGGGGGGTGGAGACTTATCCAATTATGATCTTTCAGTTTTGTATTTTTAATATATAATTTTTTTCTCAATAAAACATTTTTTCCCCTTAACAGTGTGGAGTGTGGTGTATTTAAACGCATAAAACTCTGAGGCACTGACACCACAAAATGTGAAAAAAGTTCAAGGGGGTGTAGACTTTCTATAGGCACTGTGTATATATATATATATATATATATATATATATATATATATATATACAGTACTGTGCAAAAGTTTTAGGCAGGTGTGAAAAAATGCTGTAAAGTAAGAATGCTTTCAAAAATAGACATGTTAATAGCTTATATTTATCAATTAACAAAATGCAAAGTGAGTGAACAGAAGAAAAATCTACATCAAATCCATATTTGGTGTGACCACCCTTGCCTTCAAAACAGCATCAAGCATCAATTCTTCTAGGTACACTTGCACACAGTTTTGAAGGAACTTCGGCAGGTAGGTTGGCCCTAACATCTTGGAGAACTAACCACAGTTCTTCTGTGGATTTAGGCAGCCTCAGTTGATTCTCTCTCTTCATGTAATCCCAGACAGACTTCGATGATGTTGAGATCAGGGCTCTGTGGGGCCATACCATCACTTCCAGGACTCCTTGTTCTTCTTTACGCTGAAGATAGTTCTTAATGACTTTTGTTGTATGTTTGGAGTCGTTGTCATGCTGCAGAATAAATTTGGGGCCAATCAGATGCCTCCCTGATGGTATTGCATGATGGATAAGTATCTGCCTGTACTTCTCAGCATTGAGGAGACCATTAATTCTGACCAAATCCCCAACTCCATTTGCAGAAATGCAGCCCCAAACTTGAAAGGAACCTCCACCATGCTTCACTGTTGCCTGCAGACACTCATTCGTGTACGCTCTCCAGCCCTTCGGTGAACAAACTGCCTTCTGCTACAGCCAAATATTTCAAATTTTGACTCATCAGTCCAGAGCACCTGCTGCCATTTTCTGCACCCCAGTTCCTGTGTTTTCGTGCATAGTTGAGTCGCTTGGCCTTGTTTCCACGTCGGAGGTATGGCTTTTTGGCCACAAGTCTTCCATGAAGGCCACTTCTGACCAGACTTCTCCGGACAGTAGATGGGTGTACCAGGGTCCCACTGTTTTCTGCCAGTTCTGAGCTGATGGCACTGCTGGACATCTTCCGATTGCGAAAGGAAGTAAGCATGATGTGTCTTTCATCTGCTGCAGTAAGTTTCCTTGGCCGACCACTGCGTCTACGGTCCTCAACGTTGCCTGTTTCTTTGTGCTTCTTCAAAGAGCTTGGACAGCACATCTGGAAACCCTGTCTGCCTTGAAATTTCTGCCTGGGAGAGACCTTGCTGATGCAGTATAACTACCTTGTGTCTTGTCGCTGTGCTCAGTCTTGCCATGGTGTATGACTTTTGACAGTAAACTGTCTTCAGCAACCTCACCTTGTTAGCTGAGTTTGGCTGTTCCTCACCCAGTTTTATTCCTCCTACACAGCTGTTTCTGTTTCAGTTAATGATTGTGTTTCAACCTACATATTGAATTGATGATCATTAGCACCTGTTTGGTATAATTGTTTAATCATACACCTGACTATATGCCTACAAAATCCCTGACTTTGTGCAAGTGTACCTAGAAGAATTGATGCTGTTTTGAAGGCAAAGGGTGGTCACACCAAATATGGATTTGATTTAGATTTTTCTTCTGTTCACTCACTTTGCATTTAGTTAATTGATAAATATAATCTATTAACATGTCCATTTTTGAAAGCATTCTTACTTTACAGCATTTTTTCACACCTGCCTAAAACTTTTGCACAGTACTGTATATAGCTAGATATACACACAGCACTGCAGATAAGGTTTTGGATCTGGGAGTAACTTAAGAAATAGCACTTTACAAGATGGTATTGACAAAACCTGGAAAATTGGGCCTGTGCAGCAGGCAAGTGGCTACACAATAAGAGACAAAGCTACATAGTTCTAATATACTACACAGCATGCTATGAAATGACAGTTTCAAGATGCATTCTTTCAATGTGCCTGTACAATGCTGCATCATAGCTGTAGGCATCTTTACAGTATGACGTATATACACACTTACACTGTTAGCTTGATTTCAATACTTTTAGGATTAACAGGCTGTAAAAATGTAAATTATACAATGTGATGCACATACTGTATGAACTTTCTTAGAAAATCAGTCATCAAACTGTAATAAAGACATATGCAGGAGGAGTTGGCTCAAATAGCAGGAACTCAAATTGAAATAGAAGTTTACATAAAACATAGTACTCATGATTACACACCACGTGCACATTGCCAGCATAGTATTGTTTTCGGTTTCTGAAATGGCAACATGAGTAAAATCTGTTACCATCAAAACAGTTATGACAACTGACTTGCAGTAGCCTGAATTCAGGAAACACCAAAATCATCATTCACTTTTATATTGTAATGCTCTTAATAAATTAAGCAATTCTAACTATGCTGTGGTGATTTCCCTTGTTTGTATTAAGGTATATACTGGTATATACTGTAGCACAATATAAATGAAAGGGTGCCGATTACATGCATGATCATTTTATCAAAGGATATTACAGCAAACGTTAGCAGATAAGTGTGGTTGAAGCCTTGAAAAAGAGCGAAAATGTATAGGTTTGGGGTAAATTACATTGAATGCAGCAGTCACCTCTAACTTGTCTTGATTTCAGAAGTGACACACATCAAAAGCTGTGTACATTCTCTGCTGTTTCATTTCAGTAAATATATATATATATATATATATATATATATATATATATATATATATATATATATATATATATATATATATAAATCTTGCTTGTTTACATTATACAATGCATTGAAGCATATGGACCACCTGGGAACTCTGTTTACAGAAGCCAATGTGTAGGACTGATTGGGTTGAAATTACATTTTTGTTTTGTTTTAAAGAAATGTTTAGTGAGCCACAGGCCTAAAAAATGCTATATACTTCTTTTAGCATGAGTACTATATAAACTAAACTACTGACATAAAGAATACAGGTTGTTGGTTGATGACGGCAACTCATTCTCATTGAGGCTTTAATTAAAGATTGTTTTTTTTTTTCTTTTCACCTCTGTATTGCTGGAAAAATGCCCTGATCCTTGCTTTGTTCAGCAGTCAGTATTGAAAAGATTATTAAAAAAAGTGCCTGCTTCATGCCTGAAAAAAAAACAGAGAGAAATGTGGTGTGTGGGTGTTTCGTGCAAAGGCAGTGTTTCCAGAGGTTAATTTGCAGGGAGTTGCTACTGGTTATCACGCATAGTCTTTGTTGGTGCTGCTGTGAAGTGTTTGAAAATAACCCAAACAGGTTATGTAGTAACTGTGATATTATCTAGGTGAATTTCACCTGGGGGGATTCCGTCATAGTCAGAAATGTTTTACTCTGTCTGCACGAACGTCGCCTGGAGGAAGCTTTTACAAGAAAACAACTTGAATACCATAAAGCCAGGCAATGCATGTTTGACACATTTATTTTTGTAGTTTGTAGTGTTTTCTGTTTGTTTTTTTTCTTTAAGTTTATTAATCATTTGTCTGGTTTAATAATACACACAAACTTTAATGAAGGACACTAGGTACATATTCAGGAAAATGCCTTGTCATGTGTAACTACATAAATAGTTACATCTTGTTGCCTGTAGAAGGGATTATTACCAGTGGTGGGCAACGATATGAAAACTGTATATCGAAGTCTTCCAAAACTCCGAAAAATATAATAACACAATCAAACATATATACATATATAGATGTTAACAGATATTTACATATAAAAAGCAATAACTTTAACTAGTGGTGCTTTGCTTCACAATATCCATGGAGAAAAACAAGGTCTTGTTATACTGCTTTACTATTCCATCACCAGCCACCTCAAAATTGAAATATTTATATACTTCACTGCGCAGAGACTTCGGGGTTCTTATTTTCTAGCCAATCTGGAAGTAATTGAATTTTCGGCTGCTCTGCGTATAAGTGACTCACGACACCTCTAAAGTATTAAGTACGGTTTCATGCCGAATTTTGCATTATTTTGAGAAGTGTTTTGATGTTTTAAAAGTATCTCATTTATAATACCGAAAGTTTACATTTTAAAAATACATTAATAACAGCGTAAGTAATCACACAGACAAAATGCAATGAACCGCTGAAGCATGCGCATATCTCAAAATAATGTATCATGCAAATAGTGCTTGGTAACTAAATGCCAATCAATGGAATACAATGGTTAAATAACACTTTAGTGTGCGGTGTTTGCCTACGAGATTGACAATGATTGGTATGAACAGGGTTTGTTGTATCTTAATATAAACAAAACTTCATTTTACTACCTTTGTATTTTTTGGAGTATTAGCAATAAGAAGTATGTCTTTGTGAGTGCATGTGATTTTTTTTTTTTTTTTAAATCCCACGGTATTGCGATATGGAAACTATTATCGATATCAAAAGATATCAATATCGTATTAAAATATCGATATCGTTGCCCATGACTAATTATTACAGTGTGGTCCAGTGGTTAAAGAAACAAGCTTGTAACCAGGAAAGTCCCCGGTTCAAATCCCAGCTCAGCTACTGATTCATTGTGTGACACTGAACAAGTCACTTAACCTCCTTGTGGTCTGTCTTTCGGGTGAGACTTTGTTGTAAGTGACTCTGCAACTGATGCATAGTTCACACACCCTAGTCTTGTATCTTGTGAAGCACTTTCTGATGGTGGTCCACTACGAAAGGCACTATATAAAAATAAAGATTATTATTAATAATGCAGTGTAGGTAAAAAAATATATAATAGAAATTTCAAAGGAGACATTTGCAGAGCCTACTGCATGCGCATGGATATGCTGTTGTTAGTAACTAAAATAATGGTATGTGTTTCAATAAATATGTTTTTGTATATATTATTTTAGCTGATAACTTTTATTAATTCATGTGACAGAGTGGAAGCCCTGCACATGTAAATAGTGTGTATGTGTTAGTAGATATTGTATGTAAATATATATTAGTTTGTATTTAAGTTTGGCAGGAAGCCAGATCCCAGATCCAGGTGGGGAATGTGGCTGTGTCTTGATTGATTAATTAATCACCAATCAGGTCTCAGCCACATGGTATAAAAGGGAGGAGAAATCCTTTGTTTGTTTGTTTGTTTGGAGGAGAATTCACTGAAGGCTAATGCACATGTTTAAATTTTTGTCAGTTTTTCGTTAAGGATATGGAAAACTACAAAGCAGTAATTCAATATGTTAACGTAACATTATTCAGCAGGTTTCATTCGACTTTATGAAGCAAATTTAGAATAAAATCTTTGGCCATAGCTGTAAAGTGTCATGGAAAGGTTGCAGTCAGTGGTAGTTAGGGGTAGGATATCTGTAGGATATCTGGTATCTCTGATTAGACAATTAAAAAAAAAACTCAAAAATGATTTTCTGCAATGGTACTGATAAGATAGGTATCACGTTGAATATTGTACGTCATAGCAGTTGATATTGCATTGCATATTTAAGGGTAAAAACTAAACAATCCAGTCATTCTGCATTGGCAGTAAATGAAAACAAATGTAATTTTGAAGCGGGGACAACTATCTATTCAGGTATACAAAGGGGATTGAATGGGGTAAGTGTCCCACCCCTAGTTGTTGCCACTGGATAACAAATTGCTGTATCACTATTCTTGTGAGACAGGCAACAAATCTACCTTCTCTATGATGTACCACAAACTCACGAGTGGTATTTCAGTAGGTAGGTATGGTGATTATAAAGTCATAAAATATGGGCAGCAGTGTGGAGTAGTGGTTAGGGCTCTGGACTCTTGACCGGAGGGAAGTGGGTTCAATCCCTGGTGGGGACACTGCTGCTGTACACTTGAGCAAGGTATTTTACCTGCATTGATCCAGAGAAAACCCAACTGTATAAATGGGTAATTGTAAGTAAAAATAAATCCATCCACGGCCTGACACACCTCTCCCTCGATGTCGGCCCCAAGTGCCAGTGCAGTGGCTGGCTGTTCTGTGAATCCTCCCTCGGATGTGGGAAATCAGTCTGCTTTTAATTCCTAAATGCCATTTTATCTCGAAAATGTTACTCTAAATGGCAATGTTCAATGTAATGTTTATGGCAAATAAAGGGACTATTTTTTCTCAGTGGAAGCATTCATAATACAGTTCTTATTTTTTCCTTTAAAATGCTAGTTTGTGTAATTATTTTCAAGAAAAATAATTAAAATGTAGCCATTTTATAAGCGAAATACCCACTCTAAGGTGTGCGGTAAGACAATTCTTATCGCAGTTCCTGGGTGGTTGAAGGCACTTGGCCTACAGCCTTGTACCTCACAGCGCACCTGGAGTGGGTTATTTCTTACATTTGGCAACTGTGCTTTGCTGTAGAAAAAATAATCCCATCTGATTAAAAAAATTGTATCCGTTAAGAAGTGTTGTGTCCCTGAGAAAAATTCTATATTCTTCTGTTTTTACTTGTATCATGTTTGTTTACCTCCAAATTGGGTTGCCACCTGGACCCATAATTAAGGAACACTGTGAGACAGCACAGGATTTTGAAGTTGCCTTTAAACTGAAGGAAATCAACACTTAACTGAGCGCTAAACCTTTGATAAATTGATTCTGTTGATTAATTATCTCGAGGCAGCATGACAATACAATAATAGCTTTTAACAAATTAAATAAATAAATAAGTACCATCTTCAATATTTATTTATTTTATTAATAGTTTAAATATATATTATTTTTATTATTTTTATATATATATATTATTTAAACTATTAACTATAAGTTTCTTTATAGTTTCTAGTATATCGCCTTCTCCCACTCAAATCATTAATACTGACCAGCTGTTCACTATTCCTGATACCAGACAGCGTGAACCCCTGATCAGTGTTATTATTTAATTGGGAGAGTCACTGTAAATTAGGGCTATATATTACTAACAGGATATAAATAACTTTTAAATATTGATAATATGTATCTTGAATAAACGTACACACCTGTTTATTCAAGATGTTTTTTTTTTATTTTGTAAGATTCGTATTATCACAATGATTCAGATCATTAAGAAGCAGCATAAATTAAGCAAGTGTTTAGTGCTCAATTCACGTGTTTACTTCTTTCAGTTTAAGGGCAACTTAAAAACCCTGTCCTGTCCCAAAGTGTTCCGGAATTATGGAGCCAGGTGATAACACTACCTCCAAATGTTCCCCATGGTTATCAGTTAATGCATAGGCATCAGCCACGTCAACTTGTTTCCTATCATTTGGTGCTCCAAAAGTTGTGTTGCTCCGACTGGAAAAAACACAAGTTAGTTTATTTGCAGTTATTGTGGTCGAATCGAAATCTCATTTAGTCAACTTAAACACTACCAAGCCAAACTATGATTCTGTGTATGGTAAACCTAATCTGATCCCATTTTGGCATCTCCTACTGTACTTAATCTATTTAGCACTACATCTGTTCATCAATTCATTAAGGTTAGTTGCTTGTCTATAAATATAGCATATAGGTAGCAAATAGGTTTAACGCACATGTACTGTAATCTGCCAAGTGTTATTTAATCTGTAGTATTTTGTATTTAATTATATCCTGATGTAACTATCACTGACACTGTTATCTGCTCCATTATTGAATCGTTTTTTGTCATACTTGTACTTGCTTGAACCAAAGTGATTGTATTTATCTTGCTCTTAATTGTATTATTACTTGAACTGTGATTCTTGAAATGTATTTGTTTACGACTGTAAGTCGCCCTGGATAAGGGCGTCTGCTAAGAAATAAATAATAATAATAATAAATAATCACATGCATATGCACTAATCTCCAAGTATTCCCAATTCAGTCCGATACTTGTTGGAGATTTTTGCAAAAGGTACATTTTATACAAAATAACATTTTGTATGTTTTGTTTTTTTTCTACATATACCTACTGAATTTATATAAAAAAAAAAAATATATATATATATATATATATATATATACACACACGACCGTTCAAAAGTTTGGGGTCACTTAGAAATTTCCTTGTTTTCGAAAGAAAAGCAAATTTTTTGTCCATTAAAATAACATCAAATTGATCAGAAATACAGTGTAGACATTGTTAATGCTGTAAATGACTATTGTAGCTGGAAACGGCTGATTTGTAATGGAATATCTACATAGGCGTACAGAGGCCCATTATCAGCAACCATCAGTCCTGTGTTCCAATGGCACGTTGTGTTTGCTAATCCACGTTTATCGTTTTAAAAGGCTAATTGATCATTAGTAAACCCTTTTGCAATTATGTTAGCACAGCTGAAAACTGTTGTGCTGATTAAAGCAGCAATAAAACTGGCCGCCTTTAGACTAGTTGAGTATCTGGAGCATCAGCAATTGTGGGTTCGATTACAGGCTCAAAATGGCCAGAAACAAAGAACTTTCTTCTGAAACTCATCAGTCTATTCTTGTTCTGAGAAATGAAGGCTATTCCATGCGAGAAATTGCCAAGAAACTGAAGATCTCGTACAACGCTGTGTACTACTCCCTTCACAGAACAGCGCAAACTGGCTCTAACCAGAATAGAAAGAGGAGTGGGAGGCCCGGTGCACAACTGAGCAAGAGGACAAATACATTAGAGTGTCTCGTTTGAGAAACAGGCGCCTCACAGGTCCTCAACTGGCAGCTTCATTAAATAGTACCCGCAAAACACCAGTCTCAACGTCAACAGTGAAGAGGCGACTCCGGGATGCTGGCCTTCTAGGCAGAGTTGCAAAGAAAAGCCATATCTCAGACTGGCCAATAAAAGAAAAGATTAAGATGGGCAAAAGAACACAGACACTGGACAGAGGAAGATTGGAAAAAGTGTTATGGACAGGCGAATCGAAGTTTGAGGTGTTCGGATCACAAAGAAGAACATTCGTGAGACGCAGACCAAATGAAAAGATGCTGGAGGAGTGCTTGGCGCCATCTGTCAAGCATGGTGGAGGCAATGTGATGGTCTGGGGGTGCTTTGGTGGTGGTAAAGTGGGAGATTTGTACAGGGTAAAGGGATCTTGAAGAAGGAAGGCTATCACTCCATTTTGCAACGCCATGCCATACCCTGTGGACGGCGCTTGATTGGAGCCAATTTCCTCCTACAACAGGACAATGACCCAAAGCACAGCTCCAAACTATGCAAGAACTATTTAGGGAAGAAGCAGTCAGCTGGTATTCTGTCTATAATGGAGTGGCCAGCACAGTCACCGGATCTCAACCCTATTGAGCTGTTGTGGGAGCAGCTTGACCGTATGGTGCGTAAGAAGTGCCCATCAAGCCAATCCAACTTGTGGGAGGTGCTTCAGGAAGCATGGGGTGAAATCTTTTCAGATTACCTCAACAAATTGACAACTAGAATGCCAAAGGTCTGCAAGGCTGTAATTGCTGCAAATGGAGGATTCTTTGACGAAAGCAAAGTTTGAAGGACACAATTATTATTTCAATTAAAAATCATTATTTCTAACCTTGTCAATGACTATATTTCCTATTCATTTTGCTATATTTCCTATTCAAACTCATTTCATGTATGTTTTCATGGAAAACAAGGAAATTTCTAAGTGACCCCAAACTTTTGAACGGTAGTGTATATATATAAAATTCTCAATATAAAAAAGTCAACAGGTAGGCCACTGCAGAATTAAACACTTGACTATGTTCAGCCTAAAGAAATAATAATATTATTAATCATAAAACCCCAATTTGGCTTGGAGTCTTTAGTTACGAGCTAGATGTTGTATCTGTAGGTTCTGCTGTTATCTTTTTTAAAATGTTATGATAATACCTTGCCTTTAATGTCCAATGCAGCCCACACACTGTTTCATGTCTGTTTTGTCTGTTGCTGAGTAAGTCCGATTTTAAGTATAGAGGCTGTTTATAATATAGATGGCAGAGTGCCAAGCACTCTAATGAGTTTGGTTTAACAGTTTATATTTCAGTGTGATACATCTGTTTGTTTTCATGTTTCAGGTGAGCGCACATGAAATTCCCTTTTACTTTATCTATTCGGAAACATACCTTCTAATTATTTAGAAACAAAGAATTGAATGTATGAGTAAAGACATGTTTTGGCAGTACAGTATGTCAATTCAGCAACACCACAGGTATTGCATGCATATGTCTTTGCTGCAAAGTGCATACCACAACACCCAAAGTATATTTTCAACTGTATGTGATTTTACAACCATATTTACACAACCTGAAACAGGGCTGCCATTTTCCATCTCACTTACCTGCTGGTTGCATATAGTTTAGGCAGTGTTAGAGAACCACTTATCCTTACAGACATTACCCCTAAAATTAGTTTGTTGATGCAATCCAGGTGGATTCCCGGTACTGCAAAATTCTCCAAAACAAATAAATAAAATACAGGTGTAACCCATCTTGTGGGTTATAGGTAGGGCTTCTGTTTTTTGGTTTTTATTAATTACATTTGTTATTAATTACATAGTGTTATTTTTATCAATTTTCAAAATACCCCTAAAATTGTCACCATATGTATACAGGGTTAGAAACTAACAAAATTGTGGTATATCTTTTTTTTTTTTTTCTAACAAAGGCACCTTAGTAAACGCTCCAACATATCAATCAGTCACCTGTTTGCACCTCGTTACTGAGCGACTACTGTACTGTGTGCTGAGAAACTGACGCTGACAGAACCAGACGGGATGACAGAGGAAACATTCTCTCAGCTATGTTTGCTGAAAAAATAAAGCTCCGCCTGAAATTGACACAGATGACTGTCCTCTCCTGTTCTCTCTCTACACCTGCTCCCTGGGCCCCCTCATCGCATCCTATGGTTTCTAATACCATTTCTATGCTGATGATGCTCAGATTTTCCTCTCCTTCCCCCCTCCTCTGACTCCACCATCCCCTCCCGTATCTCTACCTGTCTGTCTGCTATCTCCTCCTGGATGCACTCGCATCACCTCAAACTCAACCTTTCTAAATCTGACCTCCTTTTCTTTCCCTCCTCCTCCTCCCCCTCCTCTGATCTCTCTATCTCCATTCCTCTGGAATCTACCACACTCTCTCCCTCCTCCTCAGCTAAGAACTTCTGAGTCACCCTGGACCCCTGCCTCTCTTATTCCCAGCACATCTCCACTCTGGCACGCACTTGCCGATTCTTCCAACATACGAAGAATCCGCCCCTTCCTCACTAACTACCCCACCCAGCTCCTTGTCCAGGCCCTGGTACTCTCCCACCTAGACTACTGCAACTCCCTCCTGGCTGGCCTCCCTGCATCCACCACCCGTCCGCTCCAGCTCATCCAGAACTCCGCTGCTCGCCTGGTGTTCTCTCTGCCTCCAGTTCAAGACTCGCCTACAGATGCCTTGACCAGACTGCACCCAGCTACTTCCAGACCCTAATCTCTCCCTAAACCCCCACTCGACCTCTCTGCTCCTCCTGCACTAGAAGACTGGCTGTACCTCCTCTATGCTCCCCTGCCTCCAGAGCCCGCTCCTTCTCCACCATCACCCCGCAGTGGTCGAATGACCTTCCTACAGATGTCAGGACTGCCCAGTCCCTGACCACCTTCCGGCGCCTCCTCAAGACTCACCTCTTCAGACAGCACCTGTAGAACTCCTCTTTTCCCTCTGGGCACTTTATCACTCTTCCTTAATGCGCTTTACTTGCACTTATCTGCATCCTATTTTACTACATTTAATCCTGTACTTTACAGAGTACTGTACTGTAATCTGCCACTAGTGTTATTCAATCTGTAGTATTTTGCATTTAATCGTATCCTGATGTAACTATCACTGACACTGTTATCTGCTCTGATATTGATTCGTATTTTGTAATATATTTGTACTTACTAGAACTGAAGTCATTGTATTTTATCTTGCTCTTAACTGTATTAATACTTGTACTCTGATTCTTGAAATATATTTTTTGTTTACAACTGTAAGTCACGCTGGATAAGGGCGTCTGCCAAAAAATAAATAATAATAATAATAATAATGACACAAATAAAATGTTTTTTCATTACATGTGTTGCTATTAACAAAAATGCTGGCTGGTTTGTGTTCACTGCCACTCAATAGTTGGGGTGGGTTTAAGTATTCAGAACGAATCAATCATGGGGTTTCCATGCAGGTCAATTTACACTTGAAATGGCGATGAGCGTGCACGTTTGGGAGAATTACTCGGGTAAATCAGGTTTCTGGCCGAAAAAAACAGCCAAAGAGAGGGATAGGGTAAATCTCATTTACTCGTGTAAATGACGAAACACACAGGAAAACCAGGCCCAGTTTCTGCATTTCACGTGTAAATGTTAACTATAAATATTGCAAAGGATCAGGTTAGTTGTTACTGTGGATTCCAAGATGGCAGAAAGTAGTGGCTGATGGGCGATTTTATGGTTAGCAGTGGAGTAGTTCACCTTAATGCTAATGCGGGCGGCCTTTTTTATTATTGCTTTTTTGCTGTGTCTGGTCTGTCATGTTGTATATATCTTGTGGGTTTACAGTTCTGTATAAATCCACTTACCACAAACTGTGTTATGCATTTATTATAGTATTAAAGCAGCTGTTTGAGAATACCCTTGCTGTAAAAACTACACTAAACTTAAACTCGAAGATCAAGTGAGCTGCTTAACTGAATTAATTCCCGTCCTTTTTTTTGATCCCAGCTATGTCCAAAGACAACACGCGTCTGCCCTCAACGTTAATAAATATAGTTTGTGAACTGGATGTCGTAAGCCAGCTCAATCGCCCCAAACAGCACAACAACATCCAAGTTGTTGATGCCCTCTCAGAACTGTCCAAATAAAATTGCAAATGAACGTATCGATTGTGTTTTATGTGTTTGCATCATTAATATTTAACACAGCAGTAAATCCAACACAACTTAAAAGAACGGAGAGCATCTCTGACAGCATGTGCCTTCTCAAATTGAAAAACAATTTGGTCAAGAGCAGTAAAGCACATTATTAACCAAGCAGGCACAGGGTATTTTGCTTTATTACAGCAGCTTAGATTCACTCGTATACCAGTTCTCTGCGCATGGAAACTGCATTTTCACAAAATGTCACTAGTAATCTTCAAAAACAGCATGAGTACTTTACGCATAGCTAATTTACATATCACCCCCACTTTTCCCATTCATTTGCATGACGTCGGGTGAAAAGCCCGGTTTACTCGAGTAAAATAAATTGAGCGAATGAAAACCCAAAAATGCATTTTACGCGAGACATTTTTCACATCCAACATTTAAGCTCGGTAAAACTTATGCGAATAAGAAAATATATGCGACATACGCAATGGAAAAATGATTTAAGTTTTAAGGAGTATTTACTCGCATGCCAAGCTCACTCGCCCCCCTTTATCTAATCTCCATTTGTGACCCTTGGTCCTTTGTTTTTTTTTCAGGTCAAAAAGTTCCTGGGTCGACATTGTCTATACCTTTTATGATTTCGAATGCTTGAATCAGATCACCGCGTAGTCTTCTTTGTTCAAGACTGAATAGATTCAATTATTTTAGCCTGTCTGCATACGACATGCCTTTAAAACCCAGGGTAATTCTGGTTGCTCTTCTTTGCACTCTTTCTAGAGCAGCAATATCCTTTTTGTAACGAGGTGACCAGAACTGAACACAATATTCTAGGTGAGGTCTTACTAATGCATTGTAAAGTTTTAACATTACTTCCCTTGATTTAAATTCAACACTTCTCACAATATATCCAAGCATCTTGTTGGCCTTTTTTATAGCTTCCCCACATTGTCTAGATGAAGACATTTCTGAGTCAACGTAAACTCCTAGGTCTTTTTCATAGTTCCCTTCTTCAATTTCAGTATCTCCCATATGATATTTATAATGCACATTTTTATTGCATATTACTTTACACTTTTCTCTAATAAATGTCATTTGCCATGTGTCATTTGCCAGGTGTTTGCCACTCCTCCTATTTTTGTGTCGTCCGCAAATTTAACAAGTTTGCTTACTATACCAGAATCTAACTCAATGCAGATTAGGAATAGCAGAGGACCTAATACTGATCCCTGCGGTACACCACTGGTTACCTCGCTCCATTTTGAGGTTTCTCCTCTAATCATATATATATATATATATATATATATATACAGTGCCATGAAAAAGTATTTGCCCCGTCTGATATTCTGCACAGAATGTTATCAGATCTTCAACCAAAACCTAATATTAGATAAAAGGGACCCTAAGTGAACAAATAACACCAAAATTTGATACATATTTCATTTATTTATTAAAGAAAGTTATGTAACACCCAATGCCCCTGTGTGAAAAAGTAATCGCCACCTTTAGCAGCAATAACTGCAACCACACGCTTCCTGTAGTTATTGATTTGTCTCTCACAGCGCCGTGGAGAAATTTTGGACCACTCCTCCCTAGAGAACTGCTTCAACTCAGTGACATTTGTGGGTTTTCGAACATGAAATGCTTGTTTCAGGTCCTGCCACAACATCTCAATGGGGTTTAGGTCTGGACTTTGACTAGGCCATTCCAAAACTTTAAATTACTTGTTTTTCAACCATTCTGATGTAGACTTGCTTGTGTGTTTCGGATTATTTTCTTGCTGCATGACCCAGCTGCGCTTCAGCTTCAGCTCACGGACGGATGGCCTGACATTCTCCTGTAGAATTCTCTGATACAGAGCAGAATTCATGGTTCCTTCAATGGTGGCAAGGCGTCCAGGTCCTGATGCAGCAAAGCATCCCTAAACAATGACACTACCACCACCATGCTTGACCGTTGGTATGAGGTTCTTACTGTGGAATGCAGTGTTTGGTTTTCGCCAGACCTAACGGGACCCAGTTGTTTGAATGTGTATTATGTTATTAAACTGTACTTTTGAAATCATGAATTTGTTTTATAGGAACAAGTAGTCTGCTCCCTGAATATTTTAGGGAATCCTTCTGAATCATATTATAGGTTAATTCAAATCATGTGATGAATACTATCCATATATGGACTGTAGCGTGGGTTTCCCCAAATATAAACCAATCAGAAGTATTAGTATTTTTTTTTTTTTTATTTGATTGCGTCACTGCCAAAAATGTGCCGATTTGCCTGACAATCACACAAGCCAATCTTATTGAATGCGTCACCTTTTGCTGAAGATATTAATTTAAAATAAATTTGTAAATGAGAGAACTGTCAGCATTATTTTGTATCATTTCGGATGTACGCAATAACACAAACTGAGAAATAATGTTGGAAATTGTTAATCATTTTATTCTTTATTCAGTAATTATTTTCTCCCATTTTGAAAGTGGGCTTTTGATTGGCTGATTTGGCGCCACTAGTCTCCTCAAGTCTCCACTGGTGTGCCACGCAGTGGCTTGAAACCTAGTCTCCTGAAACCAAGTTCCAAGCAACAAAGTGGCTCTGTGTTCCCTCAGCTTTAAAATGAAGTTAAACAAACTCAATGTTTAATTGTCTTTTTTTCTTAAGAGCGTCCATTTTTTATGCAGTTTAGTACTATGCATCTGTGACAGGATGCGAGTGACGTGGTGTAATAATTACAATGTCCAAACCAGATTCTCCCAAAATGTCCGTGATTTATTAATAAAGTCCAAAAACAAAATAATCAAAAATAACAAAAGAAAAATCCACTCCTAATCCACGATCCTCCGTGCACAAAAACTGTGCTCTGATATTCCAGGGATTGTGGTGAGTGATAGGTGCCGTGCTGTGAGGGAAGTGCTCCGGGGATTGTGCTGGCTCAGTGGCTGCAGCCCCTCGCTCCTACTCCTCTGCTGTAAAGACACAAACACAGACAGCACGTAACACAAAACAAAAACAAGAACTGCTCCAGCTGGTGGCTCATTCTCTCAGCGCAAAGGTAGGTACTGACGTAGCTGCTTCCCCTTTGTACCCAGCAAACTCCTCCCTGCAGTCAACGCGTCACCATGGTTTCTCCAATAGAGGCCTGCCCCGCAGCTCACTGCAATGGAATCGTCCTGAGTACTTGCAGCTACGCGTCCCTCCTAATATGGTCACCTTCCGGTTTCCACCTTCCACCGAGGTGGCAGATCTAGGAGGCAGCATACCCTCACCTTCACACAGCACCCTTTCTAGTTGGGAGGGAGATTTACAGCATTGATCCTTTCTTTCTTTATCACAGCATCCTAGTAGCCTACACTGTGCTACACAAGATTGGAAGACTTCTAACAAAAGAGCAGAAATAGAATAAGCAGCCTTTAAACTAGTGGGAAAATATTTGAAAACAATGCTGCAGGTTTTATACCCTTACCTTTGTAAGTACCTTTTACTCATGCAACATGCATTTACATCATTTTTGACACTCACTGCAGGTTCAGTTTTCCTATACGGGATGTACATTTCTTTGTTGGTTTTGTGAACTGCATATGTGGAACAGGGCCAAGGTTCATTGATTTTTTTTTTTTTTTAAGAGCTTAACTCGGTAGAATATACTCGCTGGACTAGCGAGCGAGTAAAAAACATGTATGGAAAATCATCTATAGATACAAGTAAGGAAGGAGGGACACTACCCAGCTGCACTAAGAAGGATAGTTTATTTTTTGTAGTAGTCTTTTTTTTTTTTTTTTTAATGGGAAAGGGGTAACGTCAACGTGAATTGAGTAACCATTTCTAGTGTTTTCCCGGTGTTTAGTTTATTGGCAATACACCGATTTAATTTTTTTTTTGTATTGGGGTGCTTTATCAGTTTTTATCAGTTAAAACCGTAAATCAGAAGCCCTAGGTATAGGGTACAGGTTGATTAAATCAACCCCATCTATTTGATATTACTACATATTCTACCATTGAGTGTTTTAAAGTATTCTACTCTGGGTTCTACTGGGATACAGAAACATGGGCTGTATCCAATATTTAAATATACCATTCAAATGTTATTTCGAAAACGATAGATAGATTTGGTTAATTGGTTATTGTTTCTTGACAGGCATACAGCACATGAATGCAACCAATTGGACACCTGGGGTCACCACAATATGCAGAATTATTTGTCACTTCACATTCCTTTTTCTAGTTACTATGCTCTCTGGCAATATCTTCTGCTTTTCTTTGTTGTCAAGTTTGTGCTTTAGGTGACTGCAAATCAAACACTCTAGAGCACGTATCCTGTTGTTGGGTGGGCAAATTCTATAATTTCATGGAGTCCAGACAGCTACCTAAACTTAATAAAAAGGAGAATGCGAGACAAGTCAGATTTTGCATGGAGGAAGTTGCATTTACTCAAATTCATTTAAACAGAGGATAAACCCCTCTTGATTACAGGGCCCTTGATATTAGGAGTATGGTTTGTGCTTTCTCAATAAATTGATAATATTTGCTATTCAGTTTTACCTTCTGTACCTAATATGTCAATGATTCTGTTTACTTTTTTAAATGATGTGACATTTCCTAAAGCAATATTCAACTGATCAATACCATACACAAGAGACTACATATGTAAACTGATGCTAATCTGTTTCTAGATACCATGGTAAACATCTGCTGTTTGTTTCACAAATCCATTGGTGACATGGTAAGAAAGAAAACAAGTTTATTAAATGAGACAACCCTCAATAAAGCAGTAATTATTCATCCTATCCATGCTTTATCTTACACAATACTAATCAATAGAATTCTGTTTTTTAAAATAGTATGTGATTGTCTTTCATTTAATACAGGTATAACATTATAAAACCCTTTACTAACCTTTATTATATAATGGCAAAGATCGTCCTCCTATTCATTTCAACGGGCTATGTGATGTCATAGCCATGGTAATATCTCAGGACATCGCCATGATTCAACTATTTTTGTTAGTTCTTAATTTAAAATTGCCTCTTAGCCATTGTATAATCTCAATATGACACGCCAGTGTGTGTGTTGTTGTGGGATATTGCCACTTCATGGACGATTTAAGGCACTTGGCCTCAACTCGTGATTAAAAATGTACCCTTAGGCGTGGCGATATCCCACCACAACACACACCCATGCCGTGCTATATTGCTTAATTATACAATGGTAAGGATTGTCTCGTACATCCCACAACTACACACATTGTATCGAACTTGTGGTATAGTAACGAGAGCTTTTGTATCAAGTGATTTTCAAATGAAATGTGTTAATTAAATCAATCTGTTAATGCTTTGAAATTGAGTCGATGAGGTTGTGAATGAACGCATTTCTCGTTCAAAAGCTTAATTGTTGCAGGTCACCTACATCAATACCTGTCTCAACTACTAGATAAGGGGAACTCATTAATCAAAATGCATGTTAACGAGATCAAAAAAAATGAATGGAAGCATAATTCGCTGTTAGAAACTAATAGCATAGGAGGGAGGCAGCTCTCCCACCAGCGATCAGCAGCCAAATGGAAATAAAAAAATAATGGGAATGTTGTGTATAATTTGTAAACTTCATTTAAAATTGTGCATTTTGTCATGCAGAATGTACGTTTATTTAGAACACTTCATATATAAAATGATGATTTACGATTATCTGGCGTGTGGGTAAAAATCGGAAGGCACGGATTAAAATAAATAAATAAATAAATAAAATAAATTAATAAATAAAAATGAAACCCCACTAGTCATTGACCCTCTTCATATGATGTTAAATAAAAGATCAAAATTACGTTAATGTAGGTTTTTTTTTTTAAAATTATCCTAAAAATTCTAGCGGATGCAAAACTTGTTGCCATAGCTGCAGATTAACTGCAATGTAATGACGATTACAGCACTATTACGGTAATTAGAATCCACTTCTGGAGATCTGGAGGTACAGTTCCAATTAATGTAGAGTCAACATTAATAATCCATTGCTGGGATCATAGCCATGTTGGAAATTCTGGTAAGAGCTGGAATGTTATCAACTAGTCATGCTCGAACAAGAGACTAAAATGCTGGTTGCAAAACATGAGGTTTCTACAGTTTGCTATTCTAAATGTAATTGCTATACACCTGTGCAGGGTTTCATTTACCAGATTGGTACTGTATGCATCAAGAAACCATTAAATGCGTGTGTTTAATTCCCACTTCTTGTTTGTAAACAGATCATCAGCAATAACTGGCATTTTTAAGTCACAAGCGTTGCAATAAACAAGTTCATTATTTATCTTGGGGATAAACCACCAGACTAAAAGACATAGCAGAGGTGGAGGACTCGGACTCGGGACTCAAACTCGAGTCTGACTCGAGTCACAATTTTCATAACTCGGACCCAGGAATCTGAGATTGAGACTTTGACTCGTTGGCTCTGGGAATTTTGCTTTTGTGGATGAGGAAAATAGATTACAAGAAATAGATATCTACAATTATTTATTTCAGCAATTTTATTGCAAAACTCAAAAAATGTTAATTCAAAAGTATTCATACCCGGACAAGGAAAATGAAATTAACAGCTAGTTGAGGCACCTTTAGCAATAATAACCTATTTTAAACAATCACAATACTTGTCAATGAGCTTTTTGGCATGATTCTTCAGTGATTTTTTACCATTTGTCAACGCAGATTTGTTATATACAGTGCCTATAGAAAGTCTACACCCCCTTTCAAAAAGTTCACCTTTTGTTGCCTTATAGCCTGGAATTAAATTGCATTAAAATAGTATTTTTTTTCATTTATCTACACATCCTACCCCACAACTTCCAAGTGAAAAAAAATTTCTAGAAATTTGTAGAAGATTAATTAAAAATAGAAACTGAAATAGCTTGGTTGGATAAGTGTCCACCCCCCTTGTAATAGCAATCCTAAATTAGCTCAGGTGTAACCAATCGCCTTCAAAATCACACACCAAGTTAAGTGGCCTCCTCCTGTGTTAAACAGCAGTTCCTGTAGGTTCCCTCTGCTGGGTAGTGCATTTCAAGGCAAAGACTCAACCATGAGCACCAAGGAGCTTTCAAAAGAACTCCGGGACAAAGTTGTTGAAAGGCACAATCAGGGGATTGGTATAAAAAAATATCAAAGGCCTTGAATATCCCTTGGAGCACGGTCAAGATGATTATTAAGAAGTGGAAGGTGTATGGCACCACAAAGACCCTGCCTAGATCAGGCTGTCCCTCTAAACTGGATGACCGAGCAAAAAGGAGACTAATCAGAGAGGCTACCAAGAGGCCAATGGCAACTTTGCAAGAGCTACAGGGTTTTATGGCCAAGACTGGTCAAAGTGTGCATGTGACAACAATATCCCAACCACTCCACAAATCTGGCCTGTATGGTAGGGTAGCAAGAAGGAAGCCATTACTCAAGAAAGCCCACCTTGAATTCTGTTTGAAGTATCCAAAAAAACACTCAGTAGATTCTGTAGCCATGTGGCAAAAAGTTTTGTGGTCAGACGAAACTAAAATGGAACTTTTTGGCCTAAATGCAAAGCATTATGTTTGGTGCAAACCCAACACAGCGCATCACCCAAAGAACACTACTGTGAAGCATGGTGGTGACATCATGTTATGGGGATGTTTCTCATCGGCAGGGACTGGGGCACTTGTCAGGATAGAAGGGAAAATGAATGGTGCAAAGTACATAGAAGTCCTTGAGGAAAACCTGCTGCCCTCTGTAAGAAAGCTGAAACTGGGACGGAAGTTCGCCTTTCAGCATGACAACGACCCAAAGCACACAGCCAAAGCTAAACTGGAGTTGCTAAGGAACAAAAAGGTAAATGTCCTTGAGTGGCCCAGTCAGAGCCCCGACCTAAATCCAATCAAAAATTTGAAGATTGCTGTCCATCAACGCTCCCCAAGGAACTTGACAGAACTTGAACAGTTTTGTAAAGAAGAATGGTCAAATATTGCCAAATCTAGGTGTGCAAAGTTGGTAGAGGCCTATCCCAACAGACTCACAGCTGTAATTGCTGCCAAAGGTGCTTCCACCAAGTATTAACACAGGGGGGTGGAGACTTATCCAATTATGATCTTTCAGTTTTGTATTTTTAATATATCATTTTTTTCTCAATAAAAACTTTTTCCCCTTAACAGTGTGGAGTATGGTGTGTAGATAAGTGGAAAAAAAATCCTCATTTAAATGCATGAAACTCTGAGGCACTGACACAACAAAATGTGAAAAAAGTTCAAGGGGGTGTAGACCTTCTATAGGCACTGTATATATACTATAATATAAGCAATGAGGATACAACAGGCACGTTGTTGCTAAGCCCAGTCCGTTGGTTATGAATTACTATGATAAAATTATGAACATTTAAACATTAGCATTGCAAATATTGGCTTTACAGTCATGTCTCTGTAGTAGTAGGCCTACAGCTTTAGTGATCTTTGTTGCTTACGATACTGCAATTTGCAATCAACGCATGTTTTTTAAATATATGAACCTCTTTAAAATGCTTAAAAGTGATTTTTATCAGTTAGTCTAAAATTACAGATTAAATTGTCAACTGCAGCCTCCCACAGCATTGTTGAGAATGAAAATGTTTGTCATTTTCTTGGCAGTTTTAGACAACAAGTATTGTCCAATGGTGAGATCTACGCTAAATTAAAAAATAAAACAAAAAGCAGAGGATCTTAAAAACAAGATAAAAGCGGATCTAGCAAAGGCTACCTGTGCATCAACCACAGGTGATATTTGGAGTGATCGAAAGATGTGAGCTTTTTTAGGGTTAACAGTGCATTATCTGCAACAAGATGCAAGTGGACTTAAACTAGTCCAAGCTGTTGTCTTGTGAGTGATTTATAGGTCGTCATACAGGTGAAAGGATAAGTGCTTCAGACAAGCTCATCAAAAACATCTTCCCAGTTCAATAACTATTTGGAAATGCTGGACAACTTTTATGAGAAGGGTGATGATATTCCAGATTGTCTTGAATTTTAGTTCCAGCAAAGAATAAGTTTAAACAAGCTTATTCTGCTTGTGAAAAAATAAATAAAAATCAGTGTACCAGCATCAAGCATCCCAATTTAAAGAGTTTTTAGTCATGGGGGAATATATATGCAACCCCATCGGGCAAGTTTAAGTGACAGCACTCTCAGTGCACTTATCTTTTTTAAGTGCAATAAATAATAATTGCAGAAGTGGGAGTCTTTGCTTTTTTAATTAGGGTTTTTTTATGATTAAAACTTTATGATTGCTCTGTAAATACTTGTGCTTGTTGTAATTAAGAATAAAAGCAGTAACATATACATATTAAATGTGTACTTTTGAATATTCTATTCTGAATTGATCTTGGGTTGACTTGGACTCAACTCGACATTATTGGGATTCGGACTCGACTTGAACTCAGGACCTTGGAGTTAGGGACTCAGACTCGACTCGAGACATTGGTTTGACTCGGACTCAACTTGGACTTGAAGACCAGTGACTATATTCCAGCTGTGTGACTAATATATATATATATATATATATATATATATATATATATATATATATATACACACATACACACACACTATAATATGAAATTCTTTGTAACAGATACATTCAACAATATATTATAAAAAAATAAATTAACCAGCATAAGAGACTGGGGGAGAAATTAATCATTCTCTCCCAGGCTATGCATGTAAGTGTCCCTTCTTTATATATATAGCTGTAGATTATGTCTCCAGTTTCTCATTAAATGTTTTATTACTTCCTCCAACCATTTTAACATTCACAGTTGGAATATAACATTACCACAAAATGCATATCTGTTTTATTCCCAGATATGTTTGAAATTGTCTATTGTGTTATACAAAATAATGTATTTTTGTGTTCTGCAAAAGTAATGTGGTAAAAACATGATGTTACATTAAAACTGTTTCTCAAAATCTTGTGGATCACGATTTCCTGAAATAACTTGCATTACAAAAATACATGATATATCATTTGATACTAATCTAATCATGGTATCTATTTTTGTTCTTCACATTTATTAAACAAACCTGTGTACTTCAATCAGTATGTATACAGACAACATTGCTATTGTGTGTCCTGATAAGTTGTTGCTGGTACTAAAAGAGAAGGGCCAATCACATTTTAACAATGTGTGCCTTATGTTGAAAATAACTTGCAGCTGATAAACAAAAGTCAATCGATTATTTTTAGTTCAATAAATTAGCTTGTTTACAGATCATTTCCTTTTTATCTGACAGCATTATTGAAGATATAGTTTCACAATGATTTCCTACTTATCATAGCTCAGTGACTGCAGATAAAACCGGCAGAAGACAGTTAGATTTATGGTATTCTTGCCAATCCCCTGGCTTTTAGATTAACTCAAAATGCCATATTTAAGCTATGCCATTTCCATATATGAGTTACCACATTGTCGCTTGCAAATAAAATTGATGCATCAGAAAAAGAATTGGTAATCAGTTGCACAAATAGCTGCTTAGAATGAGACTCTCAAAAGAAACATTGAGGAATGGTTATGCAGGTCTATTTTTTTGTGTTCAACCTCTATATTTACATTTAATGGTTACCAATATTTCTGACAGAAATGGCCCAGCATCAAGTACAAAATAAGAAATGCTCTTTCTTGGCCAAGCTAAAACTAAATGTAGTGTATTTTTCTATGTTAGTCCATCACCATGGAACAAGATACCTTTAGATCTGGATTATTCTTTAGGCAAAACGGTTATAAAGTTGAATTAAATGATTAGTGCTCCTCCCTTGTTAAATGCTGTCATTAAACAGTCATTATACATTAAACATATGGATTGTATTTGTTAAGATTTTTGAGATTTATGACTCTTTCAGAATGTAATTTGTTATGAAGGTTATAAGGTTATTTATATATTGTAACATGCCACCACTTGTCCTGGGATCTCACAAAAAAATTGGTAAGTTTAAATAAAGTTAATTAAAACACTATACAGGTACAGGAATAGAGCTTGTAAAAGTACCTTGCAAAATTGCAATGCTTTAAACTGTATAAAAGCAAAGTAAGGTGTAGTAAAGTAAAGTTCACCATAGTAAAGAATGCATTGTATAAGAATGGGAACAGCATGGTTAATTGTCTTTTCTCTCATTTGCAGAAAACGTTAGGTGTTTTAATATTTTTTTTATTATTATTATTTTATTTTGTGTTAACAGTTATATAGTAACCTATTGCTGAACAAATAAAAATAGGTCAGCGAAAGCTGTTCAGCAAACATCAGAGCCCAATATGCACACTTTGTGTATATTTATTAGGATTATCAACTCGAAGACATTAAAATGAGTGTCGTTTAAAAGCACTTTTAGAGATGTTACTATAGTAATGTTTAGCAAATAAGATTTTTTTATAAATAGTTTACTATATATCCTCTAACTAGCAAAATAAACAACATTTATTACGCTGTTAGTAAGCTTCTTGCAAAGAGTTAATAAAATAAAAAAGTGCCCCTGAAAATAAAAGGACTTAAAAAGGTGGTCATGTCAGATTTACAGAAAACTGTCACAAAATGTCATGTTCTACCTCTATCTATCTTGCACCAATTTTTTTATTTTTTTTTATTTACTGGGCCACCATACTTTGCAGTACAGCTTGGATCGAACTTCACTGCATGATTGTTTGCTTTTTCGTGTTTCACATCAGCATGCAGAGATTTCCATTACACGAGAGTAGATGTTAAAACTTCATGCTGATTTGAACTCGACTCTCGCCAAGATAAGCACCAACTAAGACGTAGCTTTACAGTAAACTAATGTGATCCATAGGTGTCTCCATCCATTTGCTCTTCCTTCCATATAATGATGTAGATATCCTTCTGTCAGGTGTTGATGGCTGAAGTGTAATGCTGGCTCCAGGGATCAGCTTATTTTGCCTCCCTAGCGCATCAGCACACACAACGGCTGCGATGCTGGCTCCGGGGATCAACCACAGTGCGGTCTCCCCAACGCATCCGCATGACAACCGTCTGGATTGAGCGAAGTAGGGTACATCTATCTCTGGGGTCTTCAAGTGGGCACCTTCCATCCTCGGTGTTTCGTTGACTAGCCCACGACACCTCAAGAGGGCTCGACGGTTATTCTGGCATCCCAGAATCACCCCCCTCTGTCCCCCACTCAACTCAGCCCAGCTTACTTACCTGTACATCAGCGTTTCTTTCTTTCTATTGTGCTTGAGATCCCCAGCCAGAATCTTTCCGTGTCAACCACAGCCAGTTGCTGCTCCTTTCTGCTGCTTCAGAGAAGTTCTTCACTGTGTGACGCAACTCTTGGCCACTGAATCCGATGTCTCTGAGAAACCGGGTTGTAGAGTGTGCCACAAATCCTGGACAACCCACTTCCACTGGGTAAACCCAGACTCTCCATCCTCGCTGTTCCGCTTCAGCGGATAGTTGAGCATACCGCAGTTTCTTCCTCTCATACGCCTCATCTACAGCATCCTCCCATGGCACTGTTAACTCTACCAGGTGAACAAGGCGTGCTGATCCAGACCACAAGACAATATCTGGTCGAAGGTTAGTGGTGGCAATCTCAGGTAGAAAAATAAGCCGTTGACCAACATCTGCCAGCATTTTCCAGTCTCTAGCAGCTTCCAGTTGTCCTGGGCGAGGATTGGTTTTAACACCTTTTCTTGGTGATTGCTCTCCTGGACGGAGGAATGTTGTCTTTTGTGTGTAATGTTTTGATGGAACAGGTGGCAACTTATTGGTCATGTTACGCTTGTCTTCCAATGCTAAGGCCAAACATCGCAGCACCTGGTCATGGCGCCAAGTAAACTGTCCTTGGCTAAGAGCCACCTTACAGCCTATCAAAATGTGCCTTAATGTTGCAGGTGATGAACACAAAGGACATGAGGGATCCTCTCCTACCCAGAGGTTTAGGTTCCGTGGTGATGGGAGAACATCATATGTTGACCTGAAGAGGAAACTGATCCTGCTATGTTCCATTGACCATAGGACTTGCCAGCCAATCTTGTGTTGTTCCACACTCTCCCATCTCATCCATTCTACCTGCTTGGCCTGGGAAATGGCCTTTATACACCTCATCCTCTCCTCCTGCTTTTGCACCTCATTGACTACCATCTTCCTCCGTTGAGCTGGGGCTGCCTTGTGCCATGTAGGAGGAGCTGAACTGAGACCAAGACCCCCTCTTCCATGCTGAACTTGCCCCATGATATCACCAATTCGAAAGGCAGCTTTTGCATCCTCCATAGCTTTCTTTGCCACCCACTTTCTTCCAGTTTTCAGCACAGGTGCTGCCTCCCTTATGCATTTGTCACGTGACTCTACTAATGTAATTTCCAGTCTGACCTTGGCGCACTTAAACTCCTCGGTTAGAGTGGATGCTGGTAGCTGCAGTATTCCTTTACCATAAAGTCCCACTCTGCTGAGGCAGCGTGGAACTCCCAACCATTTCCTGATGTATGAACTGATTAAGGCTTCCAGCTTCTCTACTGTTGTCAAAGAAACCTCATACACAGTCAGTGGCCACAGCAACCTCGGCAGTAGACCAAACTGAAAGAACCAGAGTTTTAGTTTGCCTGGTAAAGCGCTGCTGTCTATGCTCTTCAACCCTTCCACTGCTTGTTGTCTAACTTCTCCCACACAAACTGTGTCCTTTTATATCCCCGTCGTACCATCTCCCAAGACTCTTCACTGGCTTCTCAGACACTGTTGGTATTGCCTCACCATTAATGAAGAACGTTTTATCTACTACTTTACCTTTAATTATAGAGATGCTCCTTGACTTAGTGGGCTTGAATTGCATTCATGCCCATTCAATGTTATTGGTTAATTTGCCCAATAACCGATAAGTGCAGGCTACTGTTGTAGTCATGGTTGTCATGTCAACCATGTATGCTCAAATTGGTGTTAGTCACATTCCAGTAGCCAAGCGCTCTCCTCCCACTACCCATTTTGATGCCCTAATGATTACTTCCATTGCCATGGTAAAAGCCAGTGGAGAAATGGTGCATCCTGTCATTATTCCAACTTCTAGGCATTGCCATTTAGTGCTGAATTCTGAAGTTGAAAAACTAAATTGCAAATCTCCAAAGTAGGCTTTCACTAAATTTGTTATTGTCATCGGTACACTGAAAAAATCAAATGCTGCCCAAAGAAGTTCATGTGGCACTGAACCATATGCATTAGACAAATCCAGGAATGTCACATGGAGCTCCTTCCTCTCCTTTTTAGCTGATTGAATTTGTTGCCAGATCACATTGATGTGTTCTAAGCATCCTGGGAAACCTGGAATGCCCGCTTTTGTATTGAAGTCTCAATGAAGCAGTTCTTTAATAGGTAAGTTGACAATCTCTGAGCAATAATGCTGAAGAAAATCTTGCCTTCTACGTTTAATAGGAAATAGGGTGAAACTGACTGATGCTTGTAGAATCTTTTTCTTTAGGTATAAAGACTCCACCTGCTCGGCGCCATGCTCTTGGTACAACCTGTTTTTCCCATGCCACTTTCATCAATTTCCACAGGATCGTAGAGCTCCTGAAGCACTCTTGTACACTCTGTAATGGAACTCCATTAGGCCCTGGTGATGATGAAGCCCTTGCTTTTTTCACAACTTGCTCTACTTTTTCCACTTAGGTGCACAGTCCTCCATTTGGTATTCTGATGGATTGATAGGTGGGATGTCTGAAGGAATTGACATAGGCTCTTGCCTTTTTGAATCTGTATGTGTTTCCTCCAAATCTCTCCAGGTCAAACTTAGATGCTTTTAGTGTGCCAGTCTCCTCACTGGTGAATAACTTCTTTACAAATTTGAATGGGTCTTTATAAAAGTTAGTTCTCGCACGCTCCTTCTTTTTGTAGTGTTTCCGTAGGCGCTCAGCTCTGCGCAATGTTGCAACCTTATCTTTTATGACACTTTGTAAAAGATTGAGTCCCTCCTTCTGACTTTGTTCTGCTCTTCTCCATTGCTTCCTCAGCTGTCTCCTTTCTCTAACTAAGCGTTCAATCTCCTGCTGCCGTCTAGACTTTCCAGGAATAGTTTGTACTTTTTCCTTCCTTTTTTCAACTCCAAACCTCTCGCTTCCATATGCGTAGATGATGTCCCCAAATTTATCCAGCTTCTTTTCAACTGTTCCACTTAACCTTTCCAATGCAAAGCACAGATCTGTGTTTACTGTGTCCCATACAGTTTTCTCACAAGCTCTTGGCCATTTAACTCCAGGTTTGTGCCCGTCGAGGTTCTTTTCTCTCTTATGCTGGTTTGTCTGACCGGGTTCACAAGGATCATTAGGTTCATCACTAACTGTGTCCATGCAAGTCCTGCTCACGTCTATGATGGGTGCTGATATCCTGCAAACTGTGGTTTGCTTCCTGTCGCTGGATTTCATTCGACTGACTTGACTGACTTCTTAAGAAGTACTGATCAATGTGAGGCCCTTGTCCCTTCTCCCTCAAGCATTTCATTCTCCCTTGATGAATCTTCAAACCCCTGACCAGACCTGGAGTTCCATGTCTTTGCTAACTGCAGACCTTGACCTAGTCTTTTGTGAAGTACTCTCCATACTCATATCCATTTCCGTTCCTAAGTCGTTAACCGTGTTGTCCAACGTTTATAAAATACATGGATAAAGGCTTTATTTGTGTAGCGACAGAGTGGGTCATAGTATCATTCTGTGTATGAAATTAACAGAATTGTAATATACAGAGTGGGGTTCTAAGCCATTCTCTGTGTCTACTCCCCCATTGACAAAGAATGCTTTTAAAAAGAGTCATAAACTAAATACTGGACAAGTGGTTTATCTTCACCAGCGCTAAATAAATTCTGTGGCACCGGCGGTGTCTTTCAAAAGGTAAAACCAGACGGTTTTGAATGCCTTGACACTACTGAGAGAAACAGTGGACCAATTGAGAACAATGGGCTGTCTCAGAATGAGAACAGCCAATGGGAAACACCCCATGTGGACATGGGCACAACCCATAATAAACAAACTATCCAATCACAGGGGTGAAGAGAGAATTACAAAAACACAGGTGCAACTTTCAAACAGCGCTCCCGACACGAAGCCCAAGGCTCTTGACACACAAACAAGTCTCTGTACTTTGATAATCTGAAGACCCAGCCTGCGACCGGCTTGAACAGAGGTACCATTTTCAGACACTCTGATACAAGATAACTACTCTAGTGTTTGCCTTGGTGCGGGAGTCTGCTGCTTAAGACATCTAAATTCCTAAAAGTACTTGCAATCAAATTTCTAACTTAACACCAATTGATCACCATAGAAAGAACATTTGAAGTCGACCAAGATTGAAATATATTCAGTCTTTTATTAAGCTAGCAGTGCGGGAGTTTGCGGTGGAATATCCCCGACATAACCAGATGAACAGTGCACATATTGATGGAGGAATTGCTGTTTCTGTGGAATACCTAAATAGTTAATGACACTTGTTTTTGCAAAAACAATTTCTTTCGTACCCTGAAGTGGAAACGAAACACGAGAGAAGAGAGACCCCAGAACCTGGGCTTCTCTGCCAACTGGGAAGCCAAGAGCCTGTTAAGTATTCAACACGTAGTGTTTCTATCCTCTTATGAACTCGAGAATAAGCCAACCTTAAAGTAAAATTAACGTTTTGTTTGAGGTAGAATGTAGGAAAAGTATTATTGCGTTCAATTCATGCTTTGAGTTGATGAACACTATAGTAATTGTTTGTTGTATGTGATTTATACAAATTGATGTGGGTTTTACAAGGCAATCATCATTCTCTGTTAAAAGCTAGATTCCAAATTTAGCTATCTTGATAATAGATTCTCTATAGGTTGTCTGGACGCAAAGAGCGTCTTTATCTCGCAAGAGTGAGAATTGCCTTCTGAACCAAAACATATATATCAAGCAGCTCCTCAGGGATTTAGTTTTTTAGAACAATCTCATGCGACTGGTCGTGGTGGTGGACTAGCTGCCATTCATCAGCTTGACACTAAAATTAAAATGGTGTCCTCTCCAAGCTTTAGCTTTTTGAATGCCTAACATTCGAAATAGTGACAGCCCTGCCTATGCTTGTAGTTTTAATATATCGCCCTCCCAAAGTGAATACTACATTTCTCTCAGAGCTAGCTGACCTATTAACTTCCTTGTTTATTTCATATAATTTGATTTTACTTCTTGGTGATTTTAATATTCATGTAGACTCCCATACCTGTTCATTTGCTGCTGATTTTTCTGTCTCTGTTGAACTGTTTTGACTTAATTCAACATGTCAATGTCCCTACACATAATCACGGTCATATACTTGATCTGGTGAACTCTGTTGGTTTATCAGTCTCTAATCTTCAAGTAGATTAATCTAAGAAAAGCTAAGCTAACTGTTTTTTTTTCTCAAGCCTTTAAACAGCATCAGTGTGAGTATAGGCATGTCCTAAACTTAATTAGGGCCTCTTATTATTCCCAGCTGATTGAGAATGGCCTTGGCAACCCAAAGTATCTTTTTTCTACTATAAATCAAATGCTACAGCCAGCAAGCAAAGCTTCTCCATTTGTATCTATTGACCAGTATAATACATTTGCTGAATTTTCAGGATAAAATTGTTAACTTTAGAAACCAATTACCCACTGTTATTCCTGCCTCAAAATTAATTTGTTCTGCTTACCTAGGTTACTTTTTTTACTTACTTTGCTGAGGTTTCTCTTACTGATATTAATCAGCTAGTAACTAAATCTAAATCAACAACGTGCCTCCTTGACCCTTTTCCAAATGCCTTGCTTAAGTCTAGTTTTGAAACTCTCTGCCCTTATGTTACGAGTCTTATTAATAATTCACTTAGATTAGGTGTCGTTCCGTTCCCATTTAAAATTGCTGCGATCACCCCCTTACTAAAAAAATCTAATTTGGATCCAGTTACACCATCTAATTATAGGCCGATCTCTAATCTTCCATTTTAGAATTGGTAGTGACACGTCCACTTCAAAATCATCTGTTGTCTAATGACCTCTACAAATTATTTCAATCAGGTTTTAGAGCCAAGCACAGTACAGAGACGACCCTGGTGAAGGTATTAAATGACTTTTTGATAGCCGCTGATTCTGGCTTTATTAACATACTTGTCTTCTTGGACCTGAGCGGAGCATTTGATACAGTTGATCATGAGGTTTTACTGGGCCGTCTTGAGAATTATGTAGTCATCTCCGGCACTGCACTCCAGTGGTTTCGATCCTACCTAATTGATAGAATGAAGTTTGTGGCAATGGATGGAGCCGGGTCTAAAACAATGCTGGTTTCAGCTGGTGTTCCGCAGGTCTCTGTACTGGGACCTCTTCTCTTTAGTATTTATCTTCTACCTTTAGGTCAAATACTTCGCAGCCATGGAATTAATTTTCATTGCTATGCCCACGATATGCACATTTATTGACAGGCTAAACCTGGGTCAAATCTTGATTTTTCTATTCTTCTTGATTGTCTGTCTGATATAAAATGCAAAATAATTGTTTTAAATTAAACTGATAAAACTGAGGTGATGTAAATTGGTTCTCCCCAACAGTTTTGTAAAGTGGGTAGTGTCAATCTAAAAATTGATGGGGTTGAAGTATGTTGAGCTTCTGAAGCCCAAAATCTTGGTGTGATCTTTGACTCGTTACTTTCTTTTGAGTCCCATATTAAAAATACCACCAAGATTTCCTTTTTCCATCTGCGCAACATTGCCAGACTAAAATCCTCCCTTACAGCTATTGATGCAGAGAAACTGGTCCATGCGTTCATTACCTGTCATATTGATTACTGTAATGAACTATTAGTAGGGGTCTCTGGTAAGCTCCTGCAGAGACTCCAGCTGGTCCAGAATGCAGTGGCCAGGGTTTTAACTAGAACCCCACTCTCTGCTCACATCACCCCTATTTTAGCATCCCTTCACTGGCTCAAGGTAAGGCAAAGAATTGATTTTAAGATTCTTTTACTCGCGTACAAAGCCCTGAATAATCTAGCACCAGCCTATTTAAAAGAACTTTTAATTTTCCATGCCCCTGCACATGCTTTAAGATCTGGGGACCAAAGATTGCTGGTTGTTCCAAAGACGAGGCTCCGAACAATGCGAGATCGGGCATTCGCCAGTTACACGCCTCGTCTTTGGAACATGCTTCCCCTTGCAATAAGGGAAGCTCCGTCCCCAGATATTTTTAAATCTCTTTTAAAAACACATTTTTACTGAAGCTTTTTAAATTGCTTTTAGTTCTGTGTGTGTTTTTAAATCTGTTTATATGTCTATTCTTGTAATTTTCCTGTAGTGCTGTTTTATTGTTGCTCTTATTTTTGATTATTGTCATTTATGTATGTAAAGTGCTTTGTGATCCCCGAAAGGCGCTATATAAAATCCATAAGTTATTATTATTAATTATATGAGACTGATTTAACAATGCTTTGATTATCAAATATTAACGAAAGTAAATATTTGTGTTACTAACGATACCCCTGTTAAGACTAACCTTCGTCTTAAATAACTGTCAGAAATGCGGTTGTAACCTTTAAGCAAATCTCCCATAGATTGCGTTGGATCGCTAATCAGCTATCGGAAGTGCGGTGTCGCTGTTTATACTTTCATTTCTGTACTATTTAGTTTAGTTAATTATTCCTTTCTGTATTATTTTAGTTTAGTTGTTGCACCTTTATTATTTTTTCTTTATTTAGCTTTATTTCTAATAAAACTGTTCCTTTATATTCACTAGAAGCGGTGTCCAGTCTGATTATTTCAATACTGGTGTGCCCTACATGATTTGAATTCAAATAATGTATTATATGATAATTCCTCTAGAGGAAAAGATACTTGAACTTTGACCAATTCGACTCCTCGAGATCATCACTTTCAATTCAAACACATTTTTAATCACCGGACAACACCCACAGTACAGAAATGTTCATTAATGATCAACTTCGGTCTCGTAATTTATGACGTCATAGAAACCCCAGATGGAATTATTTTCCTGTAACACTGAAGCCTAGACAGAGCTAAACCGCTACTTGGATGATGACCCCTAATTTTGGTGCGTACCAAACCAGTTCTGCTGGTACTCCTGTGAGAACCTAATGATAAAAGTTATGTGAACCCCTGTCTATATATAATACATGGATGAAGGCTATACGGTCTCATAGTTTATGACGTCACAGAAACCCTAGATGGAGTTCTCTGTAGATCTCTGTAGATGAGGAAGGAGAGCTCGCTGTGCTGCTGTAAAACATCTTTTAACTGTTTTAACAAGAGTACAGTGTATTATGTTTTTATGTTATTTATTTATTTTTTAGATGCTGAGTTAGTTTTTATCGAACCCACACTCGGCACAATTATAAATTTATAAATTTGTACTTTTGCTTTTTTTGTGATTATTACATAGAATAAAGGACTTTTAAAAGTCTCTCTCTCTCTCTCGAAAAAGTATTTGCCCTGTCTGATTTTCTGCATTTTTGCATATTTGACACTGAATGTTATCAGATCTTCAACCAAAACCTAATATTAGATAAAAGGGACCCTGAGGGAACATATAACACAACAATTTGATACATATTTCATTTATTTATTAAAGAAAGTTATGCAACACCCAATGCCCCCGTGTGAAAAAGTAATCGCCCCCTTAGACTCAATAACAGGTTACGCCACTATCTTGGAGAGATTTTGGCAGGACGGCCACTCCTGGGAAGACTCACTACTGTCCCAAACTTTCTCCATTTGGACAATATGGCTCTGACTGTGGTTCGGTGGAGCCCCAGAGCCTTAGAAATGGCTTTGTAACCCTTTCCAGACTGATAGGCATCAACAACTTTTTGTCCGGAGGTCTTCAGGAATTTCTTTTGTTTGTGGCATGATGTGCCTCTAGAACTTGTGAGCTGACAACTTCACTCTGATGGTAAGGGCCAGAGTTAGTCAGATTTATATTGTGCAGGGCTGGCCCAAATCAGGCCTGGTTGTTAACCAAAGTACTCAAACAGCTGACCCTAATTATCCCTTTATTTGGGTTGAGTTAACTAGGGGGGGCAATAACTGTCATACCTGAAGATTGCATGTTTGATTACCTTGCACACCAAACAAATGAAAGAAGCACCAAACTTGCAGAAAAGCAAACAAAAATGCAGAAAATCAGACAGGTGGCAAATACTTTTTCACGGCACTGTATGTATATATATATATATATATATATATATATATATATATATATATATATATATATATATATATATATATATATATATATATATATATAAGCAGTAAATAAAAACAAACACAAAAACAACAATTCGCTTTCTGTTCCTGCCTACATACAAATGGCCTACAGCACAGAATGTAGGTAGGCCCTATCTTAGCTTGCATGATAACTAACAGCCGTGCATTTAGAAAAAGGATCAACATCTTTTTTTTTTTTTCAACTCTGCATGCAAGCAGGGTGTCCTAGCGTGTGAAGAGAGATGTGATTGTGGAAGTTCTGTAAACACAGGCCCGCATTGCACAAGCCATTGACAATCAGTGGCAACAGTAACAGCAGGATTAGCAGCTAACCATTATTTGGATTGAGCTTGCCTCAGATATGTATCAAGTCTGTACACATGTGATTATGGAACAGCGGGAAAGGCTTTATGCTTCCTGAATAGATTGATAAACAGCAGCAGAAATATGGGTCTTAAACAAGAGAGCAGGGCAGGATAAAACATTAGATAGAATAGAGTAATATCTGTAATAATTAATTTTTCCATGAGGTATTTACTAAATAGTTATTGTGAATTTGAATCAATACAGCTGTGTTTAAATCAAGCAATGCTGACTTGTAGGTTCAGTGGATACTAGGATATATAATTGGAGGATTTATATTCTAGGTTACTGGGTAGATTGAATAATGTTTTAGAAATTGATGGATGCAAATGTGTAAGGATATGAACCCTAGTAATCTACTGGAAAAGCACAGTCAATGTCAAGCATCTGTGGTGTGAGCATACTATAGTAGAATTTTTGTTAATTAAACATGCACCCTGTTTCTAACACACACGCATCTTTTACAACTTGCATTGTTTGTATACTACTCTATTAAAATGCCTGGTACACAATATTTAATATTTTTATCCCTGTATACTGGGCATCTTATATAACATGCAACCTGTTTAAATAACACACACAGATTCTTCTAAAATAAATAAAAGGGTGCAGGTTATATTATGAGAATTGCCACAAAATGTGGTTTAAATTTACTAAGAAAACTTCTGTTAGGAGAGTAAACGTGTTTCTTTTCAGTCCAGTTTGAAGAACAAGTAACATAACTAGCACTTTCAGGTATCTGACTCAGAGAACCCAAAGATGAGATGGACAAGGACTGAGCTACCATCTCACTACCAGAGGCCAGTTTGGGGAAGCTCTTACTGTTGGTGCCAGACCTATTTATTCTCTAGAGAGATGACTTCAGCCTCCAGTTCTGTCAGCTCTCCATAATGTCTCTAACATGTGGATCTGAGAAGCCGCTTACCTTAATCTTCCTGGTTGTTGAGTTAATTCACAGAACAGGAGCAAGGGCTGCGTGCAGTAAAACCTTGGGAATTGAAATAGGAATTATGTGCTTGTGACTAGAATAAAGGACAGGATTTCCCCTTGGCTCGCAGAGGTGAGACTGAACCGATCAGGGAGGTTGGTATGGCCAGACTTCCGAAGCTAGGAAGTAATCTTCACTAATTTGAAACAATCTACCTTTGACCCAAAAGGCCAACACAACATTCACAGAATAAGAATCGGTTATTACCAAAAACTCCTTAAAAATGACATAAAGAGTAGATGGCAGAAAGGCAAAAATAGGATTGCTAGGTTTGTTTAAGTGCAAAACATTTAATTCCAAAAACATCTGTCCAACACACACAGATTACCAAACAATTTTATGACCCACAGTACCTCGGGTAGCTGCTGACCCAGGCACATAAAACCAAGAACAAACAGAAATAGGACGGTGGTAAATCCACCGGAAAGCCTACAGAGGCAATAAATAAATAGAAAATAATGTCCAGTAGAAATGTCCCAAAATAGTAGTGCAGTATCATAAACAAACAAAAAATAGAAAAAACCCAAAAAAATCAAAATTCAGTTTGTAATCCACCATACAAAAATAAAGTAAAAAGAAATGAGACAAACATCCGCCGAAAAAAATAATAATAAATCAGTTCGGTCTCACCGGTTTGTGTGGTTGCCCAGGAGCGCTCCAGAAAGACAGCACAAAGTCCAAAAAACACCGCTGCAATCCAAAGTCCAATGAGATGTCTTGTTTCCCTCCAGGAAATAGCAATGAAAAAAAATAAGTGCCAGCAACGTTTGCTAAACGAAGAACATTGTCTAAAACTGTGAAAAACTAAAGCTAGATAAACATAGTATACATCTAACTTTATGCAGTTTGGCATTAACACATCTAAGTTTAGCAAACCTGTACACATGTAAATACTCAACGGCAAACCTTCAGCATCAAACTAACCAGAGTCCAAACTCCCAACAGGAAAAGGTGCCATCCCATAGTGCATTAGTGCAGGGTTTATAAAGGTCAAGGTCCTCCAACATATTTAAAGGGGCAACGTTTCCTAAAACCCACTCTTAAAAGGGTAACAGTAAGCATACATTGAAGTATCATATATTCGGACTTTAAACAACACATTTCGAATACCTGGCCAGGCTAAAAAGTGGTGCGCTTAAATGGACCACTTATATAATATTTACTTTTGTGTGACAGGCGTCACAAATTAGTAACAATTAATAATACAATAGTCAATAATATATATATATATATATATATATATATATATATATATATATATATAAAATAGTGAAGCAGTGAAAACCGAAAACAATTAACCGCCATTGGGTCCTTGGCTAATAATAAGGGCAAGGGCAGGAAGCTGCAGTCTGTAATGTAGAGGTTAGCACGTCTACCTAGCATGCCAAAGATAAGTGGATCGAAAACTGGTGAAAACTTTTTTTTATATATTAATTATACCTTTATACTAACATAATGTATTAGTTTTTATTCATGAGTGTGAACATCCAAAATGCTAACAGTGTATTACATTTTATATATTAAGTATTTTAATGGTTATAGTATAATTAAATGTCCTCGCTTGAAAACTATCAACTATTATGTTTTTACATATATATTTTTTTACAACTTTTGCATCACCTACATTTTTTTTTTGGATTGAGACAATTAAAAAAAGAAAGGAAGAAAAAAAAACTAGATTAACATCATTTAGATGTTTTATTTAACATCATGTAAAGTATGGAAAACTACAAATCAGTATGCATTTCAGTATGTTAACGTTGCATTATTCCTCAGGCTTCATTCGACTCTGTGTAGCAAAATGATTTAATTATATAGGGAGGTGCAAAACGTTTGGCCATAGCTTTACTGCTAATTCACTGTATTCTAATAGATAAATTACAATTGTACATGAAATACTGGCAAAATGCAATACACATAGCCTTGATTTACAATGGTCTGTATAGCGAGATATTTTTATATATGTGACCCATAATATTAATGTTATAGTTTATTACATATGATGTAACTACTACTTGGAACTTTTTGTCTACACAAAATCTCCATAATGCACAAACAGCATCCCCCAAATCGCTGTCAGCCAAAAGGCTAAAATCTGTTTATATTCCACATCGAACAAGTTGAACGTGTAGGAGTCTGCCTGCCTCACAAAGTTCCATCAACACTGAATGTTACTAACGGATGGTCAAAATTCAGTATTTAAAAAAATACATGCTTTTGGGATATTAGTTTGTTAAGTTTGTTTGTAGAATTATGTTTTCGCTTATGAGTTGTAACTAATGCATTTGTACTGTGGGCTTGGTTTTGACATTTTTTTTTTTTCTTTCACAGTGACTTTTGCACCAGGGCCCATTAAATCATAGCGCCGGCACAAGGTGGGGCTAAGATTGTTAAACACTTTGTGTTAATAGGTGAAGAAAAGCTAATCATGTGTGTTATATATAAACTTGTGTCAGTGTTTAACATATATACACCAACAACGTGTTTAATCAAGTTTACAAATATAGCCATGTGACAGGGTAACCCCTGACCCTGTGCATGTTTTGTATTATTTTGTATTTGTTTATTATCATGAATTATGTATTTTATATATGATGGCAGAAAAGCCGGTATTATTATGTATTATTTGGCAGGACAAGCGAGGTGCCCTAAGAATGCGTGACTGTCAGCAACTGATTGTTTAAGTGGGGTGTGTTTTCACGTTTTGACCGCAACAGAACCGGGTTAAGCGACCTTTGACCAAGAACCTGTTAACAATGATCAGAACACAAGAACGGACCCGGTCATTAAAAATGGTGGAGGTTGAATATGTAGTCGCAGCAGTATTATTGATGAACCAACATATTGGTCATGTATATAACACTGACTAATGTCACAGATATGTCTGTCAGAAGTTCTATACCAATACATAATGCAAAATATATAAATAAAATATAAATGTATACAGACTATAGGTAGTTTGTTCCAAGTGCTTTAATTCTATTTCACGCTAGTAGTGTGAGTGTGTGTGTGTGTGTGTGTGTGTATATTGTGAAAGATTTCACTTGTTTCCAAGGTTCAATTGCCCTTTTTCAGCACAGACGTAGAAATTGAAGTTTTAAGCACTTTCGTGACATTTTTATTAATTACAGAAAAACAAAAATAAACAAAACAAAAACCTTATATATCCCCACGGAGACTTTTTACACATTATTTCACACACAAAAGGCTTACCCAGTACCGTGTTCTGTTACCGACAGCCTCTTGCCTCTTGATTATAATCAGTACCATTATTATACGTGACTTTATAATCTACACAAACCATCTTACATTAAAATATTAAACACATTTATACAATCGTACAATTTTTAATATCTACAGAAAAACAAAAATAATCTACATAATAATTCAGAAAAGGTTACAGAAACAAGTTGTAAAACTTGTGTCACCATCTTGACAAGAAACCTCTATCCCACAATACCTCAGGTTACAACCAACCCAGACCCAGTGCACTGGTCCAGTGAAACCATGACTGCTAGGTCCAGTGACTGCATCACGAAAACACACAACCAGATGACCTGACGACCTGGTCATAGCGCGAAAACGCACCTCTCGTTGACAGTCACGCAGATTATGAAACTCATGCAGACTATGGCTGAGGGGTAATAAGATCATTACTAGCTAGTTAACCCCTTGGCCATAATATAAAAGACCTGCAGTTTGGCTACACAGGTAGAACAAAACAAATGCTACTTACTTTGAACCATCCTGAAGGTACTCTTGTCCTTTGTTTGTTTATTTTGGTCAACCTAAATAAACAACCTCCTATGGGCCCGAGATGGGGAGTGATGGAACAGCAGCGCCGCCCAGTGTCCATCCTAGACATCGCCTTCATGGTGTTGGACTACCTGAGGGCGGACAAGAGAGGGGACTCGACATCTCTAGCGCAAGAGGGAGAATCCCCGCTGTTGTCTCCCCAGTGACCGAAGGAGAGCCACATCAGTCCCCAGCGATGGAAGGAGAGCTGCACCAGTCCCCAGCAACTGAAGGAGAGCCGCATCAGTTCCCCACAACCAAGGGAGAGCCGCACCAGTCCGCAGTGATAGAAGACTAGCCACTGCTCTCGCCTCCACCGCCAGGAGGAGACTGCCCGCTGCTCCCGCCTTTGCCACCAGGGGAAGACCACCTGTAACCCACCTCCACTGCCGGAGGGAGACTGCCTGCTGCTTCCACCTCCACCGCCAGAGGGAGACTGCCTGCTGCTCCCACCTCCGCCGCCATGGGAGGACTACCTGCAGCTCCCACCTTCACTGCCTGGGGTTGCTTGTCCTGCACCGCCTGGGGTTACCTGTCCCCCGCACCGCCTAGGACTGCCAAGCCTGCAACGCCTGGGGCTGCCAAGCCACCATCGCCTGGGGAGGCCAGCTCGCCATCCCCTGGGGAGACCTGCTCACTGTTGCCTGGGGAGGCCAGTTCGCCGTCACCTGGGGTCACCTGCTCACCGTCACCTGGGGTTGCCTGCTGTCCATCACCTGGTGTTGCCTGTGAGCTATTGTCCAGAGATGCCTGCCCTGTGGGTCGTTTGCTGCTGACCTCCGGGGATTTTCTGGGGCTGGAAGAGCCAGCTGGGGGGCCATTAATGGCTCCGCTGACAGCATTTCCACTGTCAGCTAGTCCATTGTCAGGAGAGCTGCTTATGGGCCCATTGAAGCCTCATTTCCTGGCCCAAGACTATGACCGGGACTGCTGGGTTTTTAAGGGGGGAGGTAGCCTTTGAGGCCATGTGAGCTATGCACAAGCAGGGGGCATGTGTGACGGGGTACTCACTGCCCCTGTGCATGTTTTGTATTATTATGTATTATGTATTTTATACATGACGACGGAAAAGCCAGTATTATTATATATTATTTGGCAGAATGAGCGAGGTGCTGTCCGCCATCATTTGTTAGTGTTTTGTTATTTAAAAAAATACCTTGTGAGAATGCATGACTGTCAGCTACTGATTGTTTAACTGGCTGACAGTCACCCAGATTATGAAACTCGTGCAGACTATGGCTGAGGGGTAATAAGAAAATGAATAGCTAGTTAACCCCTTGGCCATAATATAAAAGACCTGCAGTTTGGCTACACAGGTAGAGAGTGTTAGACTGAGTTGGAGAGAGACGTGTTGCATGTAAATTGCAAAGGAACAAAATGAGTGCTACTTACTTTGAATCACCCTGAAGGTCCTTTGTTTGTTTGTGTTTGTTTATTTTGGCCATTGTGCTGTTTTCTTTTGCAGCCAGAGGCTCATTCAACAAGCCAGTACGTTGTTTGTTTGGATTCATTTCCTGGTCTGACGTCATCCACCAGCCATCCTTTTCACAAGCCAGTTTTACTTTTTATGCTATATAATAGAATATACAGGCTTTCTAGCTATATATTCTCAAAAAGGAAGGAAATTCTTTGCAAAAAACTAATTCATCAGTTAGGGTTGCTATTAAAATGACAAAAGTAGGGAAATGCGATGTTAGGGTTTTTAACCATAACTCTGCATTCCCTCCCACCCCCTTACAAGCAGTGGAAGGGGCATGACAACACAAGCAACCACAGACAGCCATCATCAGTTAAGGAGAACAACATACAACTCTCTGCAGATAACAGAAGAGACATCCATCATCATGGTACACTAGTACCCCTTTTCCACCTACACACCCAAGCCGAGCCGGTGCCGAGTCGAGCCAGCCTGGTAAGGCTCGTGTAGCTTGAGTTGCTTTTACACTAGAGAAAGGCGAGCCGAGCTGAGAGACGTCACGCATAATGAACGTGCTGAGCCAATTCAATTAAATGTCACAGCCTGCAAAAATAGAACTAAGCATTCATTTAATAAAATATTTTTTTAACATTGAAAAGTACTGAAAATGCATGTGTGTGTGTGCATACCTAAACAAAGGAAGCAAAGACGGGGGACCGTATTACAGGTATATATCATTTAATTACATCCTTATAAAATGAACGACATGTGGTTTAACGTTTCTATTTATTTTTTTTTGATGCATCAATCAATAGTGCTCCCTTGCTAAATCTCTCGGTTATAACGTGCCTCGGATATAACGCTCCTACTGCATGTCCCCCAATTCCCTATACTAGTGATTCATGCAATATTTCTACAGTAAATACAGTACCGGTGTTGTTCAAACTATAAACAACTTCTCAGTCTAACTTCCTTTTGTTACAGTATCTGAACTGAAGAAAAGCTGCACTGGCACTTTATAACACAGACATCTTATTCAGCATTTGTTATATAACTAAATAAATATTAGGCCTATTACATGGTTATCTTTCCTAATGTATTTACTTTTTGGCTGCGAGAGGAGCTGCGGCTTTCTCTGGGAGACGAGACGCTTCAGGCCCGCTGTGGCAGCCGAACCTTCCCCTGTCCCGACCCGCTCTCCTTCTCACAGTTGGTTTGGTTGTCTGTCGCTTCAAATTGAACTCCCGACTACCATTTAACCAGGCTATTTCTAGTTTAAAAACTGTTAATTAAAATGATCAATGAATGGTAATGTTACCTTTTTTTTTGTAAAAAATATAGCGTTGATTTCATGGTGCTTAATGCTTGGT
This sequence comes from Acipenser oxyrinchus oxyrinchus, assembly GCA_030684275.1. Lineage (NCBI taxonomy): Eukaryota > Metazoa > Chordata > Actinopteri > Acipenseriformes > Acipenseridae > Acipenser > Acipenser oxyrinchus. Next base: position 54,644,411 of record CM060249.1, read on the forward strand.
TAATTCACAGAAAGTTACATTTTTGCTTCACTATATGTGCATTCAGTAGTTCAGGACAAACACCAAACACAAAATGTTTTAGTACAAATATTTATTGTGGAGAATGCGGAGTATGCGATTTTACGGAGAAGTATGTTGTATAAACACATTAATTTGGCATCAAACCTAACTTGGTTTGAGGGCTTGCTGCCTGGCCGACTTGACGAGGCTGAGACCCCCAAAAAGAACAAGCTGGTCTCAATGCCACGATTAGGATTGAATATAGTCCACTTGAAGGTTGAGCCAACCTTTAACAAATGATCATCAGCACGCAGGAGAAGAAACAAAACCCATTTTTGGGAAATAAACCTCTGGGAATCCATGGCTGATTCGATTGCCCTTCCTCCAGGCAGGCTACTAACGCTTAAGAAAGTACATTGATGGTGATAAGCAGGCAAGCAGGGGGAGAAAGAAATTTTGATCATTGAAGCCCTTTCAGGATTAGTGAAATTTATGAGTGTAGAGCTGGGACACCGAAAATTAGTTTGTAGAAAAACTGGATGCCGGAAATTGAAATTTTGATGGAGGAAACTCTTATAGCTCTACTCTTAAGGGACATAATATAGGATGATACTACAGGCATTGAAAATGAAGAGAAGGGAATGTTGAATGTAATGTGAATTTTTAAATACCCAAAAGGAATGCGGCTACAGCAACTGGATCCGTTTTGTACAATGACGAGGAGTGATCGGGTATAGGAATGGTGCTGAATTCTTCGGGCCATGGAGCAGAAAACCAGAATATGTATTGGTCCAGTGTACCCCAGTAGATCCTCTGGTTCTATTGTTGGAGACTGGCAGTGGCTTTGTCAGAGAAGGTTTTGTGGTATGCAAAGAAATGGGAACCTCTGAATCTGAGAAGTCTAATATGATCGGCATACAATTATCCAACTCGCACCGGCGGTCGGGATAGAACTCGCATATGATGTACCTGAAATGGCTGAGAGCTAGAATGAACACGGAAATGGTAAGTGTTTTGAATAAACTGCCGATGAGCTGAAAGAAGAAAAGCATCTCACAGAGAAGGGGCCACTATGGGGGCCTACTGGATGCTCATAGTGGCCCGGGAGGAAACTGCAGGGGCCTGCAGTGAGGGGTGGGGGTGGGGGCGGGGGTTGGGTGTTGGAGGTACCACTATGGGGGCCTGCTGTTTGGTTGTTAGTAGGGATGCACCAAATCCAGGATTCTGTTTTGGATTCAACCAGAATATCTACTTTTTAAGCAGGGTTCGGATTCGGCAAATACTTAGGATTCGGGGAATAAGTTTTATTTCGCAGGGAGATCATTCAGGTCACTCACGGTAATGTTTTCCTCATAGCTCTCAGATCGGGTTGTCAACAGGCTCCAGATTCTCAGGACACTAAGGCAGGTCAGGTTTTTTTTAACTGACCTCTCTAAATTGCAATGTAGTTGACATGTAAAGTGAGTGTGAATTGCTTCAGCAGTTTAGTAAATGTATTTAATTATTTAATTGTGGTGGCGATTCTATCCAGAGAGCCTCATAACAACAATTAATCGTATTGGTTGAATTTTTTTATACACTAAACAATATCTATAAAAATAATGCAACACCATTATTACTTTGCACTCACTTGCATCTTTCATTTAACCTTGTGGCAGCAGGTAAAGTTTCTATTTGTTTAATATTTCTTGCTTCACACAGTCCCGCCCAGTCAGAGACTCAGAAAGCCAATCAGCTGCTGTATAGGTCTGATTGATGAAAATGATCTGCGCAGGCAGGTGTGTGCTTTTGGTAACAATTAAGTAAAACAATTAAATTAATTTAGCAATTCTAACAGTTTGTACAATTCACACTCACTTTACTGAATACATTGCAGTTTAGAGCATTGAGTTACAAAACCTGACCTGCCCTAAAGTGTCCCGAGATTCTGGAGCCTGTTGGCAACCCTACTCTCAGATCAGGTGACACAGTTGGCAAAAATGCAGCTCTCCTTTCTTGTAAAGGTAAAGTAAATGGGTCTGTATTTTGACTTGTCTGTTGTGGGGGAAGGGGGCTAGCGGTAAATGATGTACGTTTCAAACTGAAATCCTATTCAGAGTGTCTCTCAAGTAAGGAGCTGTACATTAATGCAGGTATGTATTCCTCTATATTTGATAAACGATAACTCTTTTATAGTCTTAGTATGCAAGTGAATGGTGATGGGTCTTTTTTGTACCTAGGTATCGCTGTTATCTCCAATGTACACATGGATAGGCGGATACCAGAATCGTGGTCCATCTTCGCTACTCGCTAGAAACTGGCAACAACAAAATTCTCATTCGCACAGTAGACACAGATGTCATTGTCATTTTAATTGGCCAGATATTCAACTTGCTATCTTCGTATCCCATAATGGACCTGTGGGTTGTGTTTGGAATGGGCCTGGAAAACATTCCTCCTACACAGGTAAATATTTGAAATGGAATATTCCAGTGTTCTGTATAATTTTGACAGGCATAATCTCATTATTTTGTTTCTGTTTATAAAAATTACACTTCTTTGTCTCTTTAGGATGCCCTGCTGCAACATATTAACAGAGTGGCCTATCAGGGAGGCATTTGGACTATAAGTACAGAACCTCAGGCCAAGGTTCCCACTCCAGAAGGATGGGGGTGGACAACCACTGGCGGCCTGTCTGGATAACTCTGAAGCAGCTAAAGCTTGCAATAAGCTGATCAACTGCGGCTGCAACTCTGAACTAGGTTGTCGAAGCTGCAAGTGCTCCAAAGACAGACTGCCGTGCACTGAACTTTGCAGTTGCAACTGTCGGAAATAGTCGGTTGTCATAGCTTGAACTGAGCAAACAGCATAACCACATTGTTATCTTTGAGTGTGGCACTGTGCCAAAATTCTTTGAAGAAATACATATGCAAGTTTTTGGTATTGTTGATGAACGATGTTTGTGTTATCAGTATTTTTCAGATCTTTTGGCGGTAATCCCCTCATTAAGATGATGTCATGACGTCATTATGACCCTGCCTTATCATTTTTTTCAGAGTTCACAGACCAACTGTTACAATGTTGACAACATTCAATTCTAACCCCTAAAGCTCAGTATGGCATTTTAAGTAACATTTATCTGTGTTTTGAGGCATTTTTGAAGCATTGACATCACAATGACGTCATGATAGCCCCTGTTCATCAGATCTTTTGGAGCTTATAATTTTCTGAATATTAAACCCCAGGCGATGCTTGTCTGAAAAAAATGGTGCTTTTGTCCGGTGAGTAACAGTCATTTCAGTAAGCTACCAGACTATACTGCCATGCCAGCGTGTTGGGGGTCATGTATGGGCACTGCTTATGCAGGTCTAGTAGGAGACAAATGCATAATAGTGGCATCAACATCACACTGTACCTCTGTGAATTCCACTGCCATGACCAATGTCTAATGTGGCATCCAAATGTTTGATCTGCATCAGTTTGTTGGGTGGGGGGTGGGGAACTGCATGCAGGGCAACATGAGATGAAGTGTATATGTATGGTCAATTGTCAGACACAGGTGCACAACAGAACGACTACCAATAGGGCTGTAATATGAATCTATGTCCTAGCATAACTTTCTGTTGTATGGAATTGCAGATGTTCAATGGGATACAGTCTTTTGCACAGGAGGAATAGGTGATGGGCCGGCATTAGCATTCACAGTAACATGGATAGGGGGAATGGGAGAACTTTAAGAACAAGACACCCATGTGACAGATGTATGACACAATGATATTTTCACCTGCAAAAATGGAAGTGTGGTACACTGTTATGAAACTGTGTTTACATGGCCGAGTGGAATGTGCTGTGTTTTGTCAGTTTGAGAGTTTTTCAGTGTCATACTGGATGAACACCAGAATATAAAGCTTGCAAGTTTTTCAGGCAGGAAAACCTATTACCAGCAAGTTCCAATTGCTTTCGAATTTACCGCTTGTCGCAAATCCATTCCAGGAATCGAGAGGAAACGTCCTGAAAGGAATCGTCTAAAAAAAACCACATCCATCTTACAAATGCTGCATTGTTTCATTCTGCAGCAATCCCTTCATCTCAGTCACTCTGCGCTGAAAGTTTCTCGTTCTATAATCCTCATCTCAAAAATCCACAAGGTAGGAATGTATAATTTAGTCATATTGTTATTTCTCCTTGAATTGCATAGACATCAAATTCAGGACTGCTGCACCTTGCTCGTGAAAAACCAGTGACACATATCCAATGCACTGAATGCGAGGGCAGTCACACACATCAGGATTTCAGAAAAAGAAAATACATTGTTCACAGTTGATAACGGATCAGAATCACAGCATAACATTCATACTTTACAAAGTTAGTCTTGTACTCCATGTGTTGCTATATTTTTATTAATACATTTTTTTAAACAAATCCTAGAAAATGTTGTCCGAGTATCAGTTTCGGTTGTATTTTCGTCAGCACTCCAACTCCTCAACTACAGAAAACCCAGCTTTTTTTGAAGCAACATTGCATTGTTTGCTAACTGCTTTTTTCCAGTGGCGACACCAATAGGGCTGACTCGGAATTGAGGCCAGGGAGGGGCGGGAAAGAGGCCCTCATTAAGCCTTTGGAAATCGCAGAATCGATGATGGAGTCAACAACTGGTTCCTTTAGCGCAGATTGAAGGTGTTTTTTGTTTTTTTTTTTAAACAAAAAACACCTTCGAAAACAGGGAGGATGATAGAATTCATTTTAATCTAGTAGAAAATCCATTGGAAAGCCTGGAAACTACTGTGACCTAGATGAAGAAATAAGTATGAATGTTGTTTTGTTTTTTTCGATGTCATAATCACTGACTTTTTTTAACTACCTGTTTTGGAGTTAGAACAGATGTTTGGAGAGGAAACGTAAGATTGCGGTTATAGCAAATGACTAAAAAAATAAAACATGTCAGGTTACAATTTCCTCTAGAAAGAAGTAGTGAAAGATTGTGGTTAGAACAAGTCATGCGGTGCACCAAGAGGTTATAAAGAGTGCACAGACAAAAGCCCATGTTAAGCAGAAACAATCAAAAATGGGTTCAAGTTCAATTTCAGAATTTCGAAAGAGTAACTTAAACAGTGATATGAGCAGTGATTGTTTATAGATCCATGAAAGCCTGATGAGAGCATCGGCCAGACAGTTAGAGTGTCACACTTAGGAAGGAGAGGGTATAGATTCCAATCTGTGAACCTGCAAGAGGTATCTTTGCCTCCTGATATTTATTGTTGAACTGTTTTAATTAACTCTATGTTGTTGAACTCTAACTCTTTTGTTGATGATTGTTATTTTTGCTTAAATGCTTAATGCTGTTTGCTACAATTGCTTTTAAAAATCCATATAGGAGAATTATAATAAAGCTTATTTACTTGATTCAAAGACTTGTCTCATTTTGCCATCTGTTCCTAACTGTCTTCTTATAAATATCTTGCAACCCTAGAATCCACTTTAAGCTCATTGTCCGAGAACCGTTAGGGTTCAAGAGTGTGTCAACGGTAGGTAAACAAAATTATGATCAGGATGGTTTTGGACAGCCTCAAATAAGACAGGGGTGTTGATGGAAGCAGAAGCCATGAGGAGGGTTGATTGACATTTAGAGGAAAGCTAGCAGATGAAACACGAATGGGTGTCGCCACAGAAACTGCACATATGAAGGAAACTGCATTGTTTGTTTGGGTAGAATGGAGAATTAAAATTATTGCACAACTGCCTCTGAAGAATTTACTAGGTCTAGAATGTGTAGGAGTAACAGTGGGGTGGTTTTTGAAGGAGGAGTGTTGAGAGCAGGGGAGCAGTGAGTTGAAGCCGATGTGGAGGCGGCTTTGGGGCAGAGAGAATTAGTGGGTGGTGGAAGCGCATACACCGCAAGTGTTTGCACGGAGGCCATGGAAAAACCTATTGAAGAGATCAGGATCAGATTGGGACCAGTCTATGAGGGTGTTATCCAATGAGACGAGATGCTGCTTTGGCTGAAAATGCTTTGTGGTATTCATAAAAATGGTGCCGCCATATCTGGCATCAATATATCATCAACGCCCACATCAATATATCATCAGAAGTTCGGGAAAGACAGTGGGGGTAAACGTCACAAAGAACATCTCGGAAAACAGAAAAAGCAAGGACAAATTCACCAAGTGTAAGATTTTTTTTAGAAGCCATGGATCCCAAGATTTAAGGGTGACAGATAGGTCTACTCAGTCAGCTACCATATGATCAAAAATTGTAAAGTAGAAATGAGAATTGAGACCAAGTGAACCTCTTTATCTTCAATAATATTGGATATAATCTTGTTATCAGGCACATCCAAGAGGTCATGGACTGAAGAAACAGCAGCATTCAGAGGTTGAACGAGATGTTTAATATCATTGATAAAGAATCTGAAGAAGCATCAGGATCAGGTTGAACCGCTGGCTGTGGAGCTGAATGAGAGGCAGCGGAATCAAGAGCATGTGGAACCTGCACGGCGGGGGAGGAGCGTCCACTGACAAGCCTGGTTTGCTGAACTGGGCAGCAGTATGGAGTAGAGGTTAGGGCTCTGGACTCTTGACCGGAGGGTCGTGGGTTCAATCCCAGGTGGGGGACACTGCTGCTGTACCCTTGAGCAAGGTACTTTACTAGTAAAAACCCAACTGTATAAATGGGTAATTATATGTAAAAATAATGTGATATTTTGTAACAATTGTAAGTCACCCTGGATAAGGGCATCTGCTAAGTAATAAATAATAATAATAATAATAATAATAATAATAATAACTGATGTGTGTGGAGAAGAGAGATGGATTTGCAATACAAAGTAAATAAATAGATCTGATCACTCTCTGATGCAATTTAAATTCCTTCTTTAAAAAGAGCTTTCAGCAGCTTGTCAGTGGGCCAGTCTTTGAAGAAAAGCCAAGCTGGAGAATCATCCCTGGGGTTGACAGCGTTTAGAGCAGGAGGGAGGACTAGAAGCAACAAGAGCCAGAATAACTGGGATGGCGGGAGCAAGTGCGGTGGGATCAGCGGAGGCTGAGGCAGCAGGCTCAGCGGTGGCAAGGGGAGAAGGGTCAGCGGCTTTGCCGGATGGAGGAGAAGCAGTAGGATGGACAAATTTTTTTGAGAATTCTTTGCTTGTATTTTGAGTTGAATGATGTCCAAATGGAAGGAGAAATCCAGTCACCATCAAATTCTAAAGAGAAAGAAAAGTACAGCAGGTGAGTAGCCATTTTATCACTAAATTGATAATCTTCCAAGGGGAACGAAAAGTATGTGTCAGAAGAGCTACGTGTCAATACACAAACAAAAAAGCAAGACAAAGAATAAGAATGCAACCCAGTGTTTAACACATAGGCTAACTGATATTTTGGCAGGACATAACGGGGGAGAAGCCCCAGCTCCTGCCCCCAAACCACGCTTATAGGATACAATATTGTGAGTTTCAAAAACATAATTACTCTCAGAGAAATAGTAATTCGACATATATTTACTTTGTCACATGCATTGAGAATCCCTTTGGAATCAATGATTAAGTATCTTAGATATTTATTTAAACATCCAAGGCCGATAACATTTTACCAAAAAAAAAAAACAACAGCAACAAAAAAGGCAAACCCCTTCAGAGCTGAAATCTTTTTGCAAGGTTCAAAGCAAAACCTGGGGAAATGTGCTGACCATCATTAGAATCAGAAAAGGATGATTTAATAAGCGCTTCCTGGCAGATTTTCAGAAAGTGTGGAATTACGTGGGAAATGAACATGTATCATTGTTATAGACTGACACCTTCCAGACATGACATAATCCACCTATTGTTAGGAAAGGCTTCACTAAAACACATTTTGACAAAAGTAGGTACTTTCCAAAACATTTTTAGTTAGGACAGCTTAATAACCCTACTTAATCACCTTAAGCCTATATAAAGCTACGACTCTCTCAGCCGTCCATGTGATTTGATCACATTCCAAAAAGCTGTCTGGCTTGGTCTGAGCTGTCAAATGGAGTTTTGTTTGTTTATTTCATTTTTACACATGCCAGGATCAGCACATTAGGATACAATCGCTTTTTTTTCTTGAAGATCCTTGCGGCTGTAGGCACATTAAAGAGATTAAAATTAGTTTTGTATCTTTTTATGATGTTTAAAAATAATGAGTTTAATTTATATTTATAAGGTACTTTTAACTGTTTTGAATGCTGGAAGTTACCGTCTCACATAGTTTCACTATTCTGCAAACATACAACGCTGGCTACATGGCTACCAGTATTACTGCATTATCACACAAATAGGTACATACACCTACTTGGGTATTTAAATTTTCAGATGCTCAGAAAAAGTGTGAATCGTGAAAGAAAACCACCTCATTATAAGAGGTTTGTGAAGCCATGAGACAGTCTTAAACATGTTTTAAACCATGTATTCATAGATTTAACATATAACAATGTGAAGATGTGTTCAAATTTACTGTGCTATTTTTTGCTTTACATACTCTATTTAATCATAATGTACAAAGTTGGCATGCACATTTAGCATGTTAAGCTTTTATTAGAGTAGCAACTGGATGACTGCATAATGGCATAATAGTATCAGATGGTATCAGATGAATATGTGTTGTAATGTAACTATAAACTACTGATGTCTGTAAAAGCCTTTTTTCAAATGTTCAGATGTATGAAAAGTTACTACGCATAAGAATTATGCATTGAAGAGTATTTACAACTGAAACACATTCTACGATTGTTTCATGTTTTATTCGTGGTATTCAATGGCGTTTCTGAAACATCTCATTTCTTCAACACTACAGGCAGGTGCACAGATTACAAAGATGTAATCCTGGTCCAGCCTACATTGTTCACAGAAATCTAGAACAAAGCCATTCATAGAGACAAAAAATAAATAATAAAATGCAGCAGTTTTGTAATTACCATAATTATTCTCAAAGAAATTGAGCTCATAAATAAAATGAAGCGTATTGTGCTGAGACAGGCATTTACTTTGTCATGTGTGTAGTAGCTAACATGTGTTTTTTTTTTTAACATTTGAGACAATTAAAATTATAACAAAAAAACAAAATATTGTCAGCGCAGGATTTAAAGCTGAAAAATGGGAACTGAATTTTGTTATGCATCACATCAAATTTATAAATATGTTGCTGCTCTGGGGTTCGTGCTGGCTGGTCAGCTACAGCCTCCCTTCCTCCGGCTCCTCTGCGATCACAAAACAAACACGTAACACAAAACATACACAAGCTCCGGCCGGTCGTTTCAGTGTCTCAGCGCAAGGGGAGGTACTGACGTAGCTGCTTCCTCTTTGTACCCAGAAAACTCCTCCCTGCAATCAACGCGTCGCCATGGTTTCTCCAATAGAGGGCTGCCCCGCAGCTGAATGCAATGGAATCGCCCTGAGTACTTGCAGCTACGCGCCCCTCCTAATATGGTTACCTTCTACCCCAATTCAACTACCCCAGCCCCCCACCTTGCACAAAAATGTATCCCACGCTAGATATACCCACACTTGTGGTATAAATTGTTATATTACATACATATTAATTAATAAAGCTTATTTATTTCAAAATTTTCAAATTGGTGGTGTCTCTGTTCTGCCCTTTTTTGCCACCTGCCACTTTTTTGCTTCCTTCGGGAACTGCACATGCTCTGTGCATGCTCTTTTGCTACATTTGACACTGCTCAACACATCTACTATGCCACAATTTCACATTGCTCTTTTAAAATGGAAAAGAAAATTGCAGTTTTTTATAAACTTGTGTGGTTATAAACCCAGGCATCGTAGCAATTTCCCATCCCCCCACCCCCTCCAGGATTGTAAACGTATCACTTGACGATTTGTTTTTGTTTCGCTCTGCGTTGTTTTCTGAGAAAAATACAATATTAGAAAGTTTATTTTGTTATGTATGAAGCACAGTGACAGAGTCAAAGAATTCTGAAGAAACAATTAATTCAAACTGACTCTGACAGGACTAAGACTATGACGCGCATAGCAACGGATTCACGTGACACAGAGGTGATGTGGGGGGGGTGGGGGGCGCGATGTTGCCACGACACCAGGTGCTGGGCAGTATTGCCACACTCAATCAAAGTGTGCTTTTATATTGTGTAATTAACATTAGTAAGTTATACTTTATATTATATTGTGTTTGTGATCTGTGTAATATTTTTTCTTTAGAACAGAGCAGAAGGTTGAAGCTGTTTATAACTACCTGCAAAAACAAATTAACACAAATCATTTTACAAAATATAAATGGCAAAATCTAAAATGTCTCCCTTCCATTTATTCTTTAGAAGGTTGGTGCAGTTATTATTTATTTTCTTATTTTCTTACTTTTTTATACCGTGTCTCGTAATCTTTAAGGGATAAAAATATGAAAATGCATTTTTACATAATTAATATTTCATTAATAATGATATATTGATAATGTAATAATGAAACTATCTATCTTGTACGTACGAGGAACTATTATAGCTACAAACTAAAATGAAAAAACATTGTGCTGAAATGTATGTTAATAATATACTGTGAGCATTTAGAATCGCTTACCTTTCTTTAGCGATTAATGGCCAGAATAAGCAAAGGACATTTTTTTTATTTGTTCTGAATGTATTCAAAAAGGTTGTTGTAAACATTTTTAGTACTAGCACTCAGCTATCATTGCTGTCTGCTGCAAACATTTCTTTTACAATTTTGATTGGGGGTCTTAAAAAATATCAGTTTCAAGAGCTCTAAAGATCATGTGTGTGTGTATATATATATATATATATATATATATATATATATATATATATATATATACTGTATATATATATATATATATATATATATATTGTGACAGACTGGGGGAAATGTAGTCCAGGAGGGGCTGAGGGATTACATCCCCAGAATGCCATGGGAGGAAGCCAGGATGGGGTTCACTTGGCTCTGATTATTAATGAAGGTCCGTCTGCCTGCAAGAAAATGTTTGTTCAGGGCCTCTATTCTGTGTGAAGAGAGGCTGTCACTTTCAAGAGACCTGTATGTGGTTTATCAAAAGTTACTGTGTGAACCTTTTTGGTTTGTGTGCATGTATAATGGTTTTTAATCGGTCAATGGCTTAGCCGTCCGATGTGTTAGTTAGGGATTGGGAAAAAAAGTTGAGTTAATACTCCGTGTGGGAGTTAGGTTTTTCATGTGGAACAGGAAACTTTGCAATGGATAAATACTCCTCAATAAATTTTATTTGTTTTCAAGGATTTATTGTTAGATATTTTTGGACACTAAAACAAATTGCCTTTGGCTAATAAGTTCTAGTTCACTCTGATCTGTATGTACAATAGCGGGGTGTGGGCTAATGCTACCTTAGGAGATAATGGCATAGCCTTACAAAGGCTTTTCTAAACAAGCATACCTGAATTGTTCCACAACTGCAACCTAAAACCTGTGTTTGTTTTATGTTTATATGCCCCACTATATTCAGTACTGCTCTGTTTGTCATATAAATAGATTTCACTTTGTTGTATTATGTTACATATTGTAATGAGTACAAGTAAAATTGCATCTGATTAAATAATCTTTGCTTGTTCTTTCATGTGTTTGTAGAACACCAACATTGCCACAAAGGCCTATATTTTGGAAAGAGTACTTTTGATCACATTTCAATAGCAATTCTTCTATTAGTAGCAGGTGTATACTTCTTACACATGAAGTGGTCGATATAAGGATACATGCAAAGTGATTTACGGCTGCAAACCACTGATATTGCTGCCAGAAAACGTGTTTAGCTGATGTAAAGTGGGACTTTAGCTGTCATTAAAAATGTGGTGTATGTAAAGAACGGTTTTCACCTGGCGTTCTGCACCAGCCATCATTGATCCATTTAAATGGTATTGAACTGTATTCAAATGAAGAAAAGAGCATGGAATTGGGGCGGGTATCTAGAATACTAAGCAGGCGCAGACATTATAATGAGATGTAAGGATTTAGCCTTGCACTTGGGCAATTACCCTCCAAAAACTTCCAAGGTACAAACGACTGTAGAAGTGAGTAATTAAGAGCATACCCATTCTGTATTGTCTAAGCACCTGTAAAATAAATGCACATAATTCACTGTAAAGAACATATTTATTAAATTAGGGCAGGATAGGGAAAATCTTCAGCGTTTCATGTGAACACAACGCGGCTATACATGCAATACAATGACAACTGCACACAGAATTAAAAATGCATATCAAAATGCAGAGTATTAAAATAAAAGTAATAAAAACAGTACTTAGCGTTCTGAATGCTACACTGCTGCAGATTTGCTTAGTTTAAAAACAGAATATTATAGCGTTTGCGGGAAATGAAGTTGGCTCACACAGGATTTGTCGGTTCTCAAATTCACGGTTTATTAAGACGGAACTCTACACTGGGCAGGTAACAGCTACTCAGACTGTGGCAAATAATAAAATAAAGTCCAAAAAAACGCACTGTTTTGTCCATATGCTACAGCCACTAAGTGTAACCTCTGGTACCTTGTTTCTGTAGTCCTGCTTCTCTTCTGCTCTCCATAGCTGTTTCTGTTGCACTCTTTGGGCCTCATTTACAAAAGGTTCTTATGCGATAAAACGCGTGTTATCCAAGGATAAGGCGTGTGCTAGATAATCCCGTATTTATCAACCGCTATAAAGCACGACTTAAAGAATAAAACGTCTTAAAAATAACACAATGGGTACATTAGCATCTGCTGAATATGCAAAGTACATGGTAATGTATTCAAATGAAGTGGCATGAGCGCACTAACGAGGCTAATGATATTCAGACGATATTTACTAAACTGTGCTAACCATGAAACACACCTTAAATCGCGTGCTAGATAGCATTGATGGAAAGCAGGTGTTACGAGCCGAGATCCGTCTTAAAGCTGTCTGTCAGTATAAGATACAGGTATATGTATGTACGATACGACACATGCGAAACTCTGTAAATAAGTAAGACTAATTTTAAAATAAATGCGTTTATATACTAAAACGCACACATACCAGCCGACTGCATAAAATAAGTAAATAAAGAAAAACAACTTTTGAACAGAAATGCGTCTCAGGTATATTATGATTAAATAAAACTGTACAAACAAAATAAGTAACAGGACATTGAAAAGAAATGTGTTTATGTAGCCTATAGAAATAAAAAGCATGCAAAATTACTATGGAAACAAAAAAAAAATGGTCATAACTTACAGAACTGTGTTCATACAGACATAATTGAAACACGGTAATATAAATAAAGGAAATTGGGTTTACAACCACAACAGCACATAATAACAAAGATGGAAGTGTTCTCCTAAATCACATACCTGCATAGTGCACTTTTTTTTCTCTATATGATCTGGGCACAGCTATACCATTGCATGTGTCGGCTGGCACTGGGGTCGATACCTTCTGCATACCTGCTTTTACTTCTGTGCAAATAATTATGTAGCTTCACAGCATAACGGATTTGCACTTTTCTGAGCAAAACGATTCTTTGTATAGCTACAATAGATTACACAGTAGGCTATGTACAGTATAGTTACTCGTAGTTATTATTACCTGTGCATTTCTTGCCGTTTGTGTCTGCGAGATCCACGTTGTAAAACATGTGAACGGCATTTCAATGTACAGAAATGCGCTGATCGCTGCAATATGCCACCTGGTCTAAATGCCAACTTCGTACTTCGTTGTATTCAGTTTCATTATTGTACCTTAAGAGCTGCAGACTGATCTAATCAATGATGGATAAAATAATAAATAAATAAAATAATAGGCTACTATACTGTATAAGTGAAATGCTTTTTATATATACTGTACAGCCATGACGGTGTCTAGGTAGGATTGTTTATAACTTTGTATTTATTTATTTTTGCGATCCTGCCTTTCAAACGCCATTATAGAGTACAGTATTTAATACATATATTTAGTAAAAGTCAAGAACTGACAACTGTGTATCTCAGTCTCTGCGCATTCCTTTATAGTCAGTGGACCCTATGTCATCATTTCGTTAAGAGGTGCCTTATCTTCTGTGATAAGGCGCGTCTTAATATGCTAATGATTTCCATAGCACGTGTCTTAATAATAAGTAACACGTGTCTTACTTAATTAGTAAATACCGACTTATTTATCGTTTTAAGACACGTGTTACGGAATTGTGTTAACACGCGTCTTATGGCTACTTTTAAGAACCTTTAGTTTAGGCGCTTTCCCTCACTCCAGCTTGTCCCTCCGTCTCAGCAGCAGCAGCCCGCTACATATCCCCATGTCCAGGACACGCCCACGGTGCACCAGCCACCAATCCGAAGCAGACAACGGCTTCCCCCTCTTGATCCCCTGATGATGGCAACATCTCATCCCTTGGTTTGTACCAACAATGTTGCAACTTGGTATTACTCGTGCAGCAAGCCGAGCCCCTGATTGGTAACGATTCTCCCGTCCCTGGATCACAGAACCTTCCCAAACGCGATTACAGCAGACCCAGGGTCCTTACAATATGTTCAATGAAAGCTTGTTTACTAAAACAAATTCTTAATTTCAGTATTTAATTTGCATTTAATCAAAGCGTATCTTAAGGAAACAGTTTTAAAAATGCACCAAAACATTAAAAATTGTTTTTATAACACAAAATGATTTATATGGCAAAATGTATGTTTTTAGCCAGGGACTCCCCAGAAATGTAATTTTCGCATTGTCTCAAATTATAACATAATAGGACACAATTTTCTGTGTTAGGGGATAGTGGATATGGCCTGCAACCCTGGGTGATGACACTATTGAGCAATGCAAAAACTGAAGCTCAAGTTCGCTACAGCCATGCCCATGTAGCAACGCGACTTGTCATCGAGAGAACTTTTGGTATCCTGAAGAGTCAGTTTCACTGCCTGGACCATAGTAGGGGCGCCAATGGGCAAGGCCATGGGCCAAATTCTAATAGCGTAATCATTTACGGGCATGTTTATCTGTCAAGTCAATAAATCATTAATTTCATTCCATTGGTGGTTGTCTCCTTTCTGAATTTCCTGAATACACTTTAAAAGTGACATGTACCAAATTAGTTTTCTTCGACATTTCTATCTTCTCTTTCTGAAGCAACACTCTGTGATAATATGAAATAACAAACAAAACTGACAGGAGCGCAAAGTGAAAGGGCAATTTCGAAAGAAACTACAAAGGTACTGAGCAACATTTCTTTTCTAAAGTGAGTTAATTCCCATCTTGTAAAAATGAAAGGGATTTTTTTTTGTAGACCACATTCAGATTGAGGGGGCAGCTGACAACACATGTAAGAATACATGAAACAACAAAGTATTCCATCACAAAAAAACAGAGCTCTTAGATAAGTTGGTGTTAGACTCTGATACCTCTTTTCCACTGAACAACCGAGCCGAGCCATCGAGTCACATTTAGAGGCTCTGTATTTGAGTTGTGAATGGCGGATCCAGAGGTTTGATTGTTTTTCTTTGTTTTTGTTCTGCATTTTTTGAAAGTGTATAAAGCATGCGCTTGGAGCGGGGTCGACGGCAGTGCTTTTTGATAAAAACAGATGACATTTTTATATACCTTTTGAAATATCTACATGCCTTCCTGCAAAAGTACTGTAGCCACCAAGAGATTTAATTTTTGTCAAGTTCATGATATTTTACTTTTAGTTGAGAAAAAGGATCCTCTAATGTTAGCACACATTTCGTTTCCAGCGCACAAAAGAGTACAGAAAGCAATGGTGTGTTAGAAAGTTCTGGTTATTTTTCTCCATGTATATGTTTAAAACAGTTTTTGGGCCTATCCAGTTCCTTTCGATGGAAAGTTGTTAGCAAGATCAGTGTATATAATGGGCAATCTTTGAATGGCAAATGGTACAAAAAGAAAGCACCACACAATTCAATTAAAATACAATTAATTGTTAAATGGCAGATTTAAATTTGTTTTCATTTGTTACTGTATTCCTCTAGTTTGCAAACACATGTACAATTCATTCAGATACATACTATAATGTCTAAAATCTGTTTCTCAAACAGTACACAGTACCATAAATAAAAAATATATATACAGCTAGATTAGAAAATCCTGCCTGTCATGCAATGTGAAATCAGATTAGACAACACAACATATTTCTTGCAATGTATTTGTAGTTGCTAAAATACAACATCTTAAACTAGCTAGTCCTAGAAGAATACAATCCCATCTGACGCAAATAAATATAGTGAACACATGTACATGGTGGAGGACTTAAATCACATATAATTGACCTGAAAATGTTTTTACCACTTTAGAAATCTATGAGCCAGTGATGTTGTGATGTTACTCTTTAAATTCATTCATACATGCATGCATATATACATACTGTACATATGATAAATCTTGTAAGTCAAGTCGACAAACTATTTGCCTCGTGCCTTCATCAGTGTAAATGTATACGTATGCTAAAGTACCCTCTGACATTCTCTAAAGCCATTTCTATGGCTATGCACCTACCTATACTGTGCTTGCTTGTGGCAAAACCGGAGTGCTGACATTTGAGAAACACGTTAAATGAATTGAAATCTATTGTTGGTTTATTTTTTCTCTGGTTGAAGAGGCTGAGATCTTGTCTTGTCAGGCATCGTGCTTGTTATCTGATCCAGGTTGTTTAGCGTATGTTTGCAGCTATATCTTTTAGAGGTAAATCCAACCCAACTTGAAACCATAAGATGAATTGATTCTGTTGATACTTAGATACCTGGGCAGTGTTGTACAGCAGTCTCTCTGATTCATTTTCCATCGTACGAATATACGCCATACTGGCTCCCATGTAAAAACAAAAATAGCTTTGTATGTATGTGGATTCTCGTAGCTAAAACATATACAGTGCATAATATAATTTGCCAGACACATCAAGAAAAAATCATTGCAAAGAGCAGAAGAAAAGTTAGGTAAAGATGCACAGGTTTAACAGCATAACTTGTATTAGGCAATTATCTTCACTGTCAGTGACGCATCATTTTATTAATATTTAAACATCAGACAATTTTATTATAATGCTGCTTAATAAAAGCTATGTGGGGTGAATGACTGAATATGAGGGCACTGTTTTGTATCCTCTCTGGCTCATACAGGAAGTATAGTGGAGCGTGACTTCACGGCGGAATCCTGATACTCTGAAAGGAAACTGGAAACTCTGGAGCAGCGAGTCGGGGAGACAGTGCGGCAACTCCAGCGTGAGACACACAGACCCGGTGGTGCAAGCAAGCCACGCACCGGTTATTTTCTTATCACGATCTTAGATAGTTAGCTTAGCAGGACTGAGCCGTCCCACAGTGTGTAAGAGAGGTATAGAGCAGGGCCTGTTTCGAGGCTTCCACCGCTAGAGGAAGCAACGTGCCGCGGTTAAAAACCTGCACAGTTTTTCCTTAAAGTGTTTTGTTTTCCTTTTTCCTTTCGCCTTTTACTTATTCATTTTTGTTTTACAGACCTGCGTGTGTGTTGTATGAAGACGGGGCACAATACCATTGTTGATAGAGTGCCCCCAAACTGTCACAGAAGCACCTGCCAACTGAGCGCGGACTAATAAATCTGGGCGCCTGTGCCGGCCTTTCATATTTGCCTTGTATTTTCCCACACCCTTCCACACTGTGTATTGCCAGTTATTATTTACAGTTGTCAAGTGGTTTTGGAATATAAATAAACCACCATTGCACCGTGAACGTTGTTGTTTGTCATTACTTGAGCACTGCATCACCTCTACACCTACGCACTGCAAACCACTTGGCCACAGATGGGCAGGAAGCAAAAATGACTCAGGACGTGACTGGGAGGGAAATTGAAAATGGGGGTAGGAAGCAAAACAGTTGTAAAAGAAAAAAAGTTAAAAGTATTGAAAGGTTTCAATTTATTCCATTTTTTGTAGTCATGTTATTTACTCCAGCAGGAGTCGCACCAGCTGCCAAGACACTCTGGGCATGATTGGGAGGGAAATAAACACTGATAATGCCAGGAGGAACGGAAACATTTTAAATTAACTTTTTTTTTACACTTACAGGACAGGTTTCCTTTTTTCTTTTTTACTTGATGAAGATGTGTTGTATATTTAATTGGTTTAGGTTGGTTTAATTGGTTTAGATTGGTTTAACATTTTATAGGTGCAATATAGACCACTTTTTCAGGTAATATTTATTTTTATAGACGGCCATGTGACCTTCTTTTGATCAATGAAACATAAAAATCCAAGGTTTCATAAATATATTTATTTACAAATTACATATGATTCATTTTAAATTATATGGGATCCAAAGTTTGTTATAAAAAACATTTCAAGAATATATAGCTCCTTTGGATGTATCCATTCCTAGGAAATACCCAGACAGCAATTTTTGGTCACTCACTTTCTCCATGGAATGTAAAGTTTTAACCGTCACTTAGGAGTTTAGCGCATTTTCCAATCTTACATAAAAACTTTCTTAAAGTAACTTAACAATATACATTAATGCTATTACAATTGTTATGAGGCCTACCTGAAATGTTAACCATAAACAAAGGAGAGTTTTGAACATTACGGTAATTACCTGGCAAAACAGCAATCTATGGGGGGGCTGTATAGTTACAATACCTGCCTGCCACCCTAGAAGATGCAGTGGTTCTTTTCGTTTGCGGACCACCTGAAATTTGTTTTGATCTTGGCGGACCACACAATAAACAGTATAGCTGACTGAAAAATTAGCACATTAAAAAAATTACTATAATACTAAGAATAATTGTAAATGTACCTTTCTTTGTTTCAATGTGAAGGGTGGGCCTGTTTCTGTGAGCAATGCTATTTTAAGATTGGAGTTTTAAAGAACGGTTCTAGTTTACACTTCATTAACACAAATTTATTTGAGTTTACAGAGCTGCACTATTTGACCCAGAGCTGATCTGCTTTGGAATTGACAATTACAGCAGAAATTGATTTGTGTGAATTAATAATCTCTGAAGTACCAGCACAGTTATTTGGATGCTGCACGCTAATTGGCTGTTGAGGATTTTTTACCCTGTAGTTAAATAACACAGCACCATGCACCATAAATTATCAATACACAACATATTAAATAAATAAATATGCACATTGTTGTGAGAGGTCTTTTAAAGTTTTTAAAAATGAGTGACATACCTTTTGTCACATTTGATCTTTTCGGAAGCATGACAGTAGACAAATGGATAGAATTACAAGCAAAACTTTAGTTGAAAATACAAGTTGAGACACAGAGTTAACAAGTCAACAATTTAATGAAATTGAAGAAAACATAAATTCTTGGGCAGCTGGTGTTTTATTGAATTGATGAAATATAAAGAAATGGTAATTGACTAACAAACAGTTTGTCTTGTAAACGGTCTGTAATAGAGTGGACAAACATATCTTAATGGAAGATCATAACTTAAACAGTAAGGAGATTCCCCTTGGCTCGTGGAGAGCCGCCCTCACGGAGGTGAGACTGAACTGATCACAGAGGTGAGACTGAATTGGAAGCATCAATACTTGAGAGAATGATGAGATAAATGGGAGATGTCAGTGATAGATAAATTTGGCCGGGGGTCCCCCTTGACTCGTGAAGAACCTTCCTCGCAGAGGACGATGCCAGTGGCGGCCGGGCTTCTAAGTGGGAAGTGAGCTTCACTTACCCCAAAGAAACCCCGCACCCAGCAACTGTGCCGCCAATGCGAAACAAATATGAGTTATTATTATTATTATTATTATTATTATTATTATTCGAGAGATAGCCCCCACTCTGGCCATACTAGCTAAGCTGTGTTGGGCCTGAGATATATCTTGGAGTGAAGAGCAGATGTAAAACTCTACTGCTGTGGAGGACCAGTGGCCCATTTTTTTATCAAATGCTCGTTGATATTATTTCTTGCTTTCTTGCTGCTGAAGTAGCTGCTCCAATGTGGAATGAATGTGGGGTGTAGAATTGGGGAGAGGCCTGCTTTAGAGATGAGAGAAGAAAGATGATAAGAAACCAGTTTTTTGTTACTATGGCATTGCTTGCATTAATGAACAGGTGATCAGAAGAGTTGCAGGGGTTCCTATGGGAAAGATATGGGACAGAGAGGATTAAGGACAATTAAGGGGAATTGAGTTGACAGAGCTGCCCTATTTGGCCTTGGCAGAGCTGGTCTGTTTTGGAAATTCATAGGAAGACGAGATACTGAGATTCGGGGACTAGAGTGAGATCGTAGACGTGAAGGCCAAGGGATTGAAAACTAGAGGGAGAGGAGATAGTGAATTTGGAACAGCGTAGAAAGCCAAAGAATGACACAAGGCAAAGAGATTCCATGACTAGATCGTTGAAAGGAGAGAAACAACCTTGGAGGAGAATTGTGATTAGGCTAAAGAGAATATCAGTAGTAATTGGAAGATAGGAGGTGGGGAGGAACTCCTTGCTATTCCTCTGAGAAGGCGGCGGGGATTGATGGGGGGGTAATGATATTGAATACCTGCTAGGTACGTTTTGAGAGTTCCCAAGGAGAGATGTAATTGACTTTTGCATAAACAAGGACAGAGGTAATGAAATCCTGATCAAAAGGGGTAGGAGAAATCCGGTTTTGCTTGCAGAAGGTTGTGAAAGAGAACTAGCCAGTTTGCGCAGGAGGAGCGGGTAGAAATAGATTGCAGAGGGATGAATTCAGTTGAATATCAGGTTGCTGAATTCTGGGATATGCAGGGGGAACGGCTGTCTGAATCAGGGAATCTGTAGGTGAGAAAGAGCATCAGCTGCGTTATTTTTGATACCTGGGAGGAGCTGGGCTTGCAAAATGAAGTTGTTGTCATATATAGTCTTGAAGATATCCATACGAGCCGACGGAGGTGTTGCATGATTATAAGCATTTATGAACTGCCTTTGTTAATAATGTGAACAGTGGCTTGATTGTCGCAGAACAAGAAGATGGATTTTTTTTCTGCCAGTAGGAAATAGCTCGAGGAGGGCTGTGGATTTGCTCTGAGGGGAGAGATTTTGGATTTCCTGAGGCCGTGTACTGGAGAAACATTGATTATGAAAAATACAGATGGGAGGCGTCAGTATGTAGAGAGAGATTGTGTGGGGGCAGATATGAAATCATCGTAGAACGTAGAATGGCCATTCCAGTGCTGCAGGAGGGAAGTCCACATCTTGATGTTTTTCCTTGCTTCCGAAGAAATATTAATATTAGAGTTCTGATTTTTTGCTGATGTAGAGAGAGCCAGAAGACATGAAATATAAGTCCTGCCTTGGGGAATGATCTGGATGCCGAAAACTGAAGTGCCCCAGAAGTTAAAGAAGATTGTGCGACTGACTTGAAAGGATTGAATGAGGGAACGAATATGTTCCAGTTTGTTAATTGGAAGGCTTGCTTCAAAGCAGAGGTGTGTTCAGTGTTATTCCGAGGAATTCTAAGTGTACAGTACCGATTGACTTTTCTTTAAGAGGGGAACTATAGAGAAGAGTGATTTGAGTTTTGTAAATGCTTCTGCTGGGGGGGGAAATGAGGAGAAAGTCATCCAGTAGAAGGAAGGGGCCCTCCATGAAGCCTTTAGTAACTTCAGAAGCAATGGCTCCTTTTGAGCAGATTATAAATTTTAAACAATGAAATGAAGATGATGGAATGTATTTTAGCCTGGTAGAGAATCCATTAGAAAGTCTAGATATGAGGTAGGTAACAAATTTGTGATCGGGGTGATTTTTTAGCATCTGGGACGGGGATGTTGATGGGAGTGGTAGCAATAAGGAGTGATGATTGTCATTTGGAGGAAATCGGGCAGATGGAACGGGAGTGCGTGTCAAAGCTGAAGCTGCATATGTGCAGGAACAGGCATTTTTTGGCTGCACAAAATGAAGCATTAAAATTATTACAAATCTGTCTGCCACCGGAGTATTTTATTGGGTGGCCCATTATAACCTTGGCAGTGGAAGTAGCTGGAGAGGCTGATGAATGGATAGAGAGTGGATCCGAGAGGCGGTTCTTGAAGCGGGGAGGTGACTTGGGAGCTGGTGATGGGGAATACGAAGATGAAGAGGTGGCAGTCTTGAGGCAC
Organism: Acipenser oxyrinchus oxyrinchus; assembly: GCA_030684275.1. NCBI lineage: Eukaryota > Metazoa > Chordata > Actinopteri > Acipenseriformes > Acipenseridae > Acipenser > Acipenser oxyrinchus. Next base: position 54,666,414 of record CM060249.1, read on the forward strand.
GGTGATGCAGAGTGGGCGGTGGAAGTGCATATAATGCAAGAGTTAGCTCTAAATCCACAAAAAAATCTATTGAACAGATCTAGATTGGGTTGAGACAAATCGATGAAAGCATTATCCAATGCTAGACAGGATGATGCTTTAACTGAGAAAGCTTTGTGGTATTGATAGAAAATTGTTCCTCCGTATCTGACTGACAGGCCTACGATGCTGAACATGTAAGAGTCCAGTTCTTGCCGGCGATGTAGGTAAACTTCACGTAAAACATCTCTCCATACTGAGAAAGCTATTACAAATTTGCCAAAAGTTAGATTTTCTAGAAGACGAGGATCCCTGGATTTGAGTGTAACTTACAGATCACCAAATTCCATGACACGATGGTCTAGAAATTCTGATGATGTGATTAGAATTGAAACCAAATTAACATCTTTACCTTCAATGATGTTACGTCTGAGCTGTGGAGATAGATTGTATCTGTGGATCCCTCAAGCAGAGGAGGGGTGTGACAGAGAGCAAATTAATCCTAGTCAACAATCTCCCTCCCGACCTGTGAGGGCGCTGTGTAGCAGGAACAGTGTGCCCCGGACTGGGTGGTTTGGCAGTTCATTCCAGGGTCAGTCGGAAGCCGGCTATCCAGGAATGGGCGGAGTCACAATATCAGAAGTCATCGCCCTAATGCGGTACGCAAAGTGTCAGTCAAGGATTGGAGGAGACGTGATTGAACTAGCTATCACAGGGGGCATGATTGAAGGTATAACAGAGGATGTGACAATGTAATCTGTTCCTTTGTTGTGGTTATCAAAAAGGAAACAGAGACTTAAGAAACGTATCGTGAGTATTAAGTGTTTTGTTTGTTTGATAACTGTCTGTATTTGTCTTCTTTTTTTTTTGTCCTCCGAAACGTGCCTTTAGCTGTCTGCTTCTTTACACACAACAGGCTCACCATGCAGCCACCTCAGAGCTACAGCGGGCCAAGGACACCCTGGAATAGAGCTTTCAAAAGCTTATTATGAATGGGTCAGTCTTTTAGAAAATGAGCTGGAGAAGTTTCTCTAGAATGAAGGTGTTTAGAGCGGCATGGTGAAATTGGCGGAGGTTGAAGCAGTGGGTTCACAGGAAGCCGAGATGAATGGGTCAGTGACACTGTCAGGTGAAGATGGAGCGGTAGGACAGTTGGATTTTCTCAAGCATTTTCTCCTTATATTAATGGTGGGTGGTAGTGGCGAAATGCTGATGAGATCCGAAAATTCTGATTCTGATGGGGAAGACAGATGCTGCTGGTGAGTAGCCTTTTTTTAAAATATTAGTCTTGAGTCTGTATTGAAAGCTAGGTAAAAACAAAAAAACGTAAGACAGAGAGCAACTCAAGCTTGGGGTTTAAATAGGGGATTAGCAGATGTTATTGGTAGGAAGAAATTAAGGGGAGAATCCCTCATTCATGCCCCCCCAAATAACAAGTTTACAATTGTGAATGCAGCAGTTTTGAAATCGATGTAAGATTATCCCAGTAATCATCGATCTCAAAACAAATATATTTTTAATACAACTTTTTGTCCACTACATGTCTGTCTTAAATATTTAAGTATGTTTGAGTGGTTTTATATTTACAAAGACAATAAAACCTGTAATTAATTCTAATAATAATTTATGAAAATATTATATAAAACTCACAAAATATAATTCTTTGAATTGTACAATTCACCTAGATTACATTCAGCACACTTTTCTAAGTGGATTTTATTGTATGACAGTTTGTTTTTAAGACAAGTGGCAATGGCCTTTCCAAACTTAGCTGCGGCGCCCTATCTGTAGCGCACTCAGTTTTGTTTGCGGTTTATTTATTTAAAAAAACAAAAAAACACTGACTTCATTATACTACACATACAAACTGCATCAAAATAAACTTAATAGATTTTAATCTTTTTAAATCTCACTTTTCACATTATTCTGACAGTCAGAACATTAAAAAAAATAGTTTAAATATTTTACTCTGGTATTTTGAAAACGAAACCAAATTCCAAACTCTCAAAAGTTATACCCGTTTGAATTATGATCATATTAGGTGTGGTTTTGTACGATATTTGGGTTGGATTAAGTGACGCACATCAGGTTTTTACAGTCGAAGTTCCCTCCCTCTGAGACAATGACAACAAGTGCTGCTGCTGTGAGTGTTAGAAGGTGCCAAACAGTGTTAAGGGGAAGGAGCATTCCTTTGTGTGCAGAATTAGACATGTCATTATTAACAAATAGGGTGATGCATACATTTGCCAGAAGTAGTAATGAGACAGAACGATATGTAAATCTTGCAGTTTATAACATCTTAAATTCTAACTTCAGTCTTGATATTAGAAATGCGCTATATGCACATATATAAATAACATGGTTAGTGTGCTGCAATGGACTGGTGTCCCGTCCAGGGTGTAGTCCCGCCTTGCTCCCTATGTCTGCCGGGTTAGGCTCCGACTCACCGCGACCCTCTAAAGGATTAAGCGGTTACAGATAATGGACGGATGGATGGAGGATTAGTGTGTGTAGAAACTCCACTAAGAATATGCTGGATACATTTAAAAGGCATGTTTTTACTTGCAAGCAAACATGTGATTGACAGCAGTGACATAGACGGTATGACTGGTGAAACGTCACAGGGCAGCTCAGATAGTGCAGACACTCACAGGGCTAGTAGAAGTAGCATCGATACAATGCAACTATGCTAGACCATTTAAATACATGGATTTGCAATATAGAAAGGAAGTTAAAACATGTGGAAGACATGACTTTGCAATGCACAGATTTGGTTTAAATTGGATTACATTTATAACATTTACAATATTATTAATAAATATTATTTATATAGATATTCACATTACCTAATTTTCTCAGCGACAAATGCATTAATCCAATGTTGTATAATTCTTTACAAATTATTAATATATAAAACGTTGTTATTATCACTTTTTGACCGCTAAGAAATACTACAAAAAATATTGCATGTGGGTATAATTATAATTTTGTAACACAAATAAATGCCCTTTAAAACGTGCTATAACAGGTTACGTTTCTGTAAATTATAAACAAAACACATGCATTTAAAAATGACAGTGATGCATTTTTTGCAGTACAGTGTCTGTCTGTGTCTGTGCCACGCCCTCCTGACAGTCTTGGCAGAGTGACAGATGTGTTCTTAGGTGTAGGCTCTAGTGTTAAAAAAAAAAAAAACTTTAAATTTAAAATCACAGTCTAGCTTGGAATAAATTTTTCCAATGAAAAGTTTTTATATATTTTTTTTTTTTTAATTCTAAAAGCTAAAGTCAGTAGAGTGCAAAACTTAAATCCAAGATGGCCACAGGGCAGAAACTGTAGTTGAATTTGTTGCATAAAAAAGCATTTTTAAACGTTTTAAAACTTTAAAAAAAATGTAATTTCAGATATGTTTAAGTTAAGTAAAAACTATAGATAATAACCTGTTTGGGGCTTTGTCTGTTGAAATCTAAAAAAACGCTTGCCCACCTGTGACAGGCTGGCTGCAGGGAGGAACTCAGACCAGAGAGAGAAACACACAGACAGACGGTGATGATGAGAGAAACTGAGTGCGATGGTTGCACTCAGCGTTTAATAACAAATAAATAAAAAGGTTTAACAAACAGAACACAAAACAGGACACGGCGCTTGAGGCCAAAATAAACAGACAAACAAAACAAACTAACACTTAACAAACGGTGCACGGAGACAAAGAAACACAGTGAGTGCAAAACACTTATTATTATTATTTCCCTTTACTTTACGTTCTCCTTCTCTCTCACCCGTTCTCCACTCTCGAACACCCAACCCCGAGTGAGTGAAAACATGCTGTTTTTATGCAGTTGTACCGAGACTCGATTGTTAGTCAATCATTAAATTGGAATCTCGGTACAACTGCACGTGAATTAATTAAGTGTACTCCCGTGACCACACATTACATTTTAACCAGCACGTGAAGTGATTTGTGCCATCCTCGTGCCTAAATACAAATCTACATTTTTAAATATACGTGAAACACAGACCCGTTTATATCCCGTGTACCAATGACTATACACCAACATTTACACACAACACGTAACATATAAACATAAACTATGCACAAGGGCGTGGCCACATTGCCACATATACCCCCCCTTGTGCGCAGCACACATGGCCTCAACGGCCACCTCCCCCCTTAAAAACCCAGCAGTCTAGGACAAAGTCTCGGGCTGGGAAGGGAGGCTTCAGTGGGCCCATGGTTGGCAATGCTGTCAGCACCCCTGCCGGTAGTGGCACGGCTGACAGCATGCTGGTCCACTCCTGCAGCGAAATTGCTGCTGAGGAAAGTGGTCTCCTGACCTTTCCCCTCTTCATGGCCAGCAGCGCCCTCTGGTGGGCGTCCGGCCGCACTGTCATAGGGGGAGCTGGTCTCCTGACCTCTCCCCCCTTCTTTGTAGCCGGCAGCTCCCCTTGGTGGGGCTCCGACCACAGTACTTCCGGCAGCGAAGAAGCTGCAGTGGGAGCAGGTCTCCGGACCTCCCCCACTATCTCCGGCAGTGAAACTGCTGCAGTGGGAGCAGGTCTCCGGACCTCCCCACCTTCTTTGTGGCCGGCAGCTCCCCTTGGTGGGGTTCGGCCACAGTATTTCCTGCTGCGATGCGGGCAACAGGCAGCCCCAGGCGTCGCGGGCGGCTGGCAACCCGGGCGATGCGGGCGGCTGGCAACCCCAGGTGATGCGGGCGGCTGGCAACCCAGGCGTCGCGGGCGGCTGGCAACCCGGGCGTGCGGGCGGCTGGCAACCCCAGGCGTGCGGGCGGCTGGCAACCCGGCGTCGCGGCGCGACAGGCAGCCTTGGGCGTGCCTGACAGGCATCCTTGGGCGGCGTGGAAAGCATCCTTGGGCGGCGTGGCAGGCATCCTTGGGCGGCGAGGCAGGCATCCTTGGGCGGCGAGGCAGGCATCCTTGGGCGAAGCGAGGCAGGGAGTCAGGACAAGCTGGGGTGCGGGTGTTGGCCCTCTTCTCGGCCTCTGTGGCCGGGCGGTTCTTCCCCGTGCTTCCCTCAGCAGCCTATGCAAGGGCTGCTGAGGCCCGCCAGCATCTAGTCCTGGTCCTTCTGGTGAAGGGAGAGGCAGCTCCTGCTCCTCTCCCCCTGATGGTGATGGAGGCAGAGGCAGCTTCTGCTGCTCTGCTCCTGGCGGTGGAGGTGGCGGAGGTAGAGGCAGCTCCGACTGCTCTGCTCCTGCCGGTGAAGGTGGGAGCAGCGTGTAGTCTCCTGGCGACGAAGGTGGGAGCAGCGTGTAGTCTCCTGGCGACAGAGGTAAGAGCAGCGTGTAGTCTCCCCCTTTTGCAGGGGACTGGTGCTGCTCTGCCTCTCTTGCAGGGGACTGTTGCGGCTCTGCCTCTCTTGCAGGGGACTGGTGTGGCTCTGCCTCTCTTGCAGGGGACTGGTGCGGCTCTGCCTCTCTTGCAGGGGACTGGTGCGGCTCTGCCTCTGAAGGGGAAACCAGCAGGCATTCTTCCTCTGCTGGTGGAGATGGGGACAGCAGGCATTCTTCCTCTGCTGGTGGAGGTGGAACCAGCAGGCATTCTCCCTCTGCTGGCAGCTTGGGTCCTAGGGCTGTGGAAGCCCCGACCTCCCTCTCTTTGGGCTGTGGACGCACCGACTCCTCCCTTTTGGGCTGTGGACGCTCCTCCCGCTCAGGCGTAGGACGTTCGGGCTCCTCCCGCTCAGGCGTAGGACGTTCGGGCTCCTCCCGCTTGGGCTGTGGACGCTCTGGTTCCTCCTCATAACTGCGGAAGGGACAGACGGCAAAGTAATGCTTACCCTCGCAGAGGAGGCACACCGGCAATGACAGCCGGTTGGGTCCTGGCTTCCTAGCCTTCCGGCGGAACCACTCCTCCGTGTCTTCCCCCCCATCCCATCTTTCGGGACAGTGCCCGAAGAGCCACATGGACGGAGCAGTGCATGGTGATGTGACAGGTTTTGCCACAGGCAAAACACCACAGCCCTGCTTCCTCCTTTCCCCTTTTGCTCTGCTGTTGCTGCTTCTTCAGGCTGTTCTTTCCCATTATTTTTATTTTTTATTTTTTTATATACAGTCCTGTGGGTTTTTCCACATCACCCGCAGTACCCTTTCTGGCCTGAGTCCTGGAGGCGCTGTTAATCCCACGATGACACCACGTGTGACAGGCTGGCTGCAGGGAGGAACTCAGACCAGAGAGAGAAACACACAGACAGACGGTGATGATGAGAGAAACTGAGTGCGATGGTTGCACTTAGCGTTTAATAACAAATAAATAAAAAGGTTTAACAAACAGAACACAAAACAGGACACGGCGCTTGAGGCCAAAATAAACAGACAAACAAAACGAACTAACACTTAACAAACGGTGCACGGAGACAAAGAAACACAGTGAGTGCAAAACACTTATTATTATTATTTCCCTTTACTTTACGTTCTCCTTCTCTCTCACCCGTTCTCCACTCTCGAACACCCAACCCCGAGTGAGTGAAAACATGCTGTTTTTAAGCAGTTGTACCGAGACTCGATTGCTAGTCAATCATTCAATTGGAATCTCGGTACAACTGCACGTGAATTAATTAAGTGTACTCCCGTGACCACACATTACATTTTAACCAGCACGTGAAGTGATTTGTGCCATCCTCGTGCCTAAATACAAATCTACATTTTTAAATACACGTGAAACACAGACCCGTTTATATCCCGTGTACCAATGACTATACACCAACATTTACACACAACACGTAACATATAAACATAAACTACGCACAAGGGCGTGGCCACATTACCACACCACCCTACTGTTGTGATAATTCTATGCTTCAGTGCATAATTTGGCTGGTCAGGAGTACTCCATTTTATTATGTTAGCCTCCGTGCTGGTCTCAATTGAACAGAGCTGACATAAACCATAATGATAGCCTGTTAGTGATAGGGTGACCAGATAGCAAGAGTGAAAAATCAGGACACTCAGTTGGTGAGGGGAGGAAAGAAACCTTGTGAACTACTGCACAACGCAAGCGACGCAAACTACGTATCTTTCTTTTGTAGATAGGCTTTTTTTTTAATCCTTCGCCTTCCTGTGTGCATTGCACTTAGGCAAAAACACAAACTTTGAGAAATATAATTTTAAAAAAAACCAAAACACTCCAAAGCGGTAAAGGCTGGTTATACTTCCGACTGCGACCCAATTTTTGGTCTCAGTCAGTGGTCTCCGACGGTCGGAATGACAACAACCCCGAGCTGCGTCTTTTTTGAAAAGTCGTACGGCCTTTTCTTGTGTGTCTGCAACCACAAAATGCACAGGGTCGTTTGATGTTGAAAAAATCCAACATTTGTCGCATGGTCGCAAGCCAGTGAAGTGCGATACAGCAAGTTTTTGAGGAACCCAATAAACATGAACAACAGAACAGGATTTTAAACTTGCCTCTAAACTGAATGAAATTAAAGCGTAACTTTCTTGTTTACTGTTCATATGACAACAATGTTTTAAATCAGCCTATCAGTGCGTTTGTACTGGCTTTTCTGGGCCCTACTGTACTGTGCGTAGCAGGTGGGACAAAGTCAGTGCTGCATTGTTTTGATTTAGGTTGCTAAAATCTAGTTTTCAGCATTAGACCAAAAATGGATGACAAAGAAAAACAAGCAAAGTATATTTTGACTGAGGATGGTGTCAAGACATTTCCCAAATAAACTGTACATGCAGATGGAGGTAATTGTTTTGCACATCTTGTAATGTGACAAAGAAAATGCGATTGATCGCTATAACTTCAGAATCACACATTAAAGAAAAGGCTACTACAGCGGCTGCGAACAGAATGTAAAACAAACAGCAGCTGTCAGAAAACAAACTGGAAAGTTAGCGCAGACAAAAAAGGTTTCCAGTGTTGATTGTACCCAAGTTAAATCAGCACTACAGGTACAAGCAAGCACAACTACCTCGGTTCAAAGAACCTACTGTTTACTTTGTAAATGCAGTTAGAATTTTAGACCCGAATAGGCACGTTTTCTTTGTTTTGACTCGGTACTTATAAGATAAATTCCAGGATGGGACAAATAACATGACAATGAATGTGCTGCATATATGGACTTTATTAAAGAATGTCAGATACCTTTGGGTAACCGAGTTTTGGGACTGCTTCTAATTGACATCCACATCTGTATAACTTGGCAAAGCTTTGCCTTACACTTCCAACCAATTCAGTGAATGCAGACGTGCAGTCTCAATGTATGGGCAAATCTACACCAGACAGAGAATGTCGGCAGCAACTGTTGGGAGATGTTGCATGCTTGCCTTTTAACAAACTGTTTTAGTAAGGAAGCAAATACCACTATTTTTAGGCTTTTATAGTGCTCTGAAATATTAGGTGTATTTAATGTTTAAACCAGCCTGCAAAATGTCTGTGAAATCCTAATTACAACCCTAATTCTAATTGGCTGACTTGACCATGGGAATATAATTGAATCCATTTTTGCTTTTTTGTTACAGGCTCATCAACAACACCAGCCATCATGACACTTCGCCAGTAAAACCAGGCACACAGGCGCACGCACCAAGTAAAACACATGACTCATACCGCATCATATGACTGCAGGTTAACGTGATTGGATAGCCGCATAGATGCAATGCAAACAACTCAATCAAACAACATGCCCTGAACCAGTAGAGTACGCTGTTGCACCATGAGACAGTACAGCAGCCACATATATGAAATTTCCTAACGATAAAATAAAAATTAAACATTTTACGCCTGGGTTTTCAACGTTTCCTCAAAAAATTGGGACAAATGGTGTCCCAACAGTACCTCGATCGGGACGCGGGACAAAGCCCCTAATATTGGGACAATCCCTATTTTATCAGGACATCTGGTCACCCTAGTTAGTGACCAAGCATTTTAAAATGCCAAAAATGTATTTTTGTATTGGCTTCTCCAGGTCAGTGGTAGTAATGCGCAGATAGTTAACTTTGTCTTTGCCTCCTTTTTGTATCTTTTCATTATCAACAAAAATACATGATTGGCATTTTTAAATGCTTGGTCACTAACAAGGCTAACATTGCTGGTTATGTCAGCTCTGTTTACGGAGCGACTGAGACCAGCACAGAGGCTTCATTCGTTTTAATTAATTACAATAAATGGAAATGTTGAAAGCCTCCAGTTTAATGTTTACAACAAATAGAAACTTGTTTTCTCCAAAGCGGAATGATATATAATAAAATTGTGTATTTAAAAAATAATAATAATTTGTATCCGTTTTATAATCGGCATAATAACAGTCAAGGGCTTGTTCGTTGTGTTGCATTAACATACAGCTTTGGTGGTTGAAGGCATGAAGCATCATTTCATGCCTCCAACCCAACTACAGCTGTATGTTAATGCAACACAACGAACGCCCTGTTGTGTGTTATCCCTTACTTTATAAGCTGCTGTGTTGAGTGCACATGAACGCAATATACAAAAATTCCCTAGTAAAGAATACATTTTAGACACTCCAGAACTATATATAGACCACAGTTTGAGAACCACTGGCATAGGGTATATCAATTTTAGCTAGTAGTCTGTTTTATTTTTATCCTGTAATTTAGTGGTGGGCAAACCACGGCCCACAACGCATCTACCTGCAGCCCCCTCATCCAGCCGGAAAAAGAAAATCCCTTGGCCTGCGATGCAGTTAACTGCGCTCACCTCGTCCACCTAAAAAAAAAATAAAAAATCCCTAAGAACGAAACTGAGTTACTGCTCTCTTCCATTGATGAATATAAAATCAAAACATAAACACTGTTACTTTAAAAAGTGTATAATTTACTGTATCAACAGAGAGTGAAAATATTAAACGGAATGCTGTAGCAAGGTATGACATTTCAGTTGACGTGAGAGTTTTGTTGCTGATTAAGCCTGCCAGTTTAGTTGAATACTTCTTTGTGGTAAAAATTCTAGTTTTAAAGAAAGGACAAAGAAAAAAAAGAAATGGATCGATTTGTTACCAGCTTAGGTGGAAAAGAAGGTGGAGAGCCGAGTTCATTGCTACTTCAAAAAGTGGTGAAGGAAGTGCCAAAAAGCAAATGATTGGCGACTGTTCAAGAGAGCTGGGAGTTTATTTTCTTACCGACCTCATTTGCAAGGAAGCATTGTCAATTCCAAAATGGTTCAATATTCAGAGACACTACGAAACTTGCCTTTCTGCCTGTGAAGCAAAGTTTCCCTCGGCAGCTTGCAGTGCTTAAGAGCGGCCTTGCGACACAAAGTGCTTAAAAGTGCTTAAAAGTGCTGGGCGCAAAGTGATGTGGTGACTTTGGCAAGCTATTGCATTGCTTGGTTGCTTGTAAAAAAAGCAAAGCCCTTCTCGGAGGGAGAATTAATAAAAGTGTGCTTTATCGAGTCTTTGTTCGAGGAGTTCAAAAACCGAGAGATTCTCAGGTGTGTAAGAAGCCTGCAACTCTGCAGACGCACAGATTGTCGCCGAGTCAATGATATTTCAGATGAATTGGCCAGTCAGATAACTATACCAGAGGAATTTCTGGACCTGGTAGGTTTATATGGGTGTACACAAGGGATTGACTTTTTCAAAGCATTTTTGAATTTTTTAGAATGCATGCTTTTCCACTAGAGAAACTAGTTTCTGTCACAGCAGATGGTTGTCCTTTTATGGTGGGAGTAAACCGTGGATTTGTGACATTGTTGAGATCTCACGTACCTTGTTCGGGATGCATAGCATAATCCACCAGGAGGCACTCTGTGCAAAGCTAGACAAGGGAGATAGACTGAAGGCTGTGATGGACAAAGTGGTGCATATTGTTAATTTTATATGAGTGTGACCATTGCACCACCTGCAGTTTATCGAACTTCTGAATCAATTGGATACTGAATGTGAGGACCTCATCTTACACATTGAAGTACGTTGGCTAAGCAGGGGAAAGGTACTGGAACGTTTCACTGCACTACTCCCATCTATCCGCCAGTTTCCTATTCAGTGTTCCCAAGCACAGGCTGAACTTGATGATGAACAGTCGGTGCTGGATTTGGCATGTCTCACTGATATAACTGGTGATCGCAGCATGCTAAACTTGGCTATGCAGGGGAAAAATCACCTAACTACCCTAATTGCCAGGGTTAGGAAATTCATGCTACAGTTACAGTTAATGTCAGCTTAGCTGCAGTCTCAAGATTTCACACATTTCCCCCATCTTAAAGAAGCATTGAACAACTGCTCTGATGCCGATGAGACAGAATATGATGCTTCCATTCACGCAGGCATGCTTACTGGATTGGCAGAGTGTTTTGAACAACGGTTTTCATCACTGAATGAGCTGAAGCCATTCATGTCATTGCTTACAAACCCATTCGGATTTGCCTTTGCAAACAGTGGAACTGTGCCAGAGGCTTGGGCTTGACAAGAAAAACTTCGAGGAGGAACTCCGTCATGTGCGCGCATTGGGTGAAGACGTCATCAACCAGCTGAAGAAAGAGGACATTCCCCAACTATGACAAACCTTTCCAGGCCCTTTTCTTTTGTATTGATGTGTTCAATCCTTTATTCCATTCTTAATGTTTATATAATGTATTATATAGCTCTTTTTAAATTAAAATGTATCATTTTGGCTTGTAATTGTGGTAAAGGGGGTCTTGCGGCCCTTGGAGTTGTTTGAGGCCGGACCTGCGGCACTCTGATTAGCTTAGGTTGCCCATCACTGCTGTAATTGTTTTAATCTGTAACTGTCCTCCCTTTTTAATTGACTGCTGGGGAGATACATTGGAGTTCCATGCACCTGGAATGCTGAACTAACTTTGTCAGCATCACGTCACCTCACAGAGGACTCAACTGAAGGACTGCAGAAAAGGGCTTATCAGGTGAACATGCCGGAAACTATTCAGAGAATGTTAATCTACCACTTGTAAACCGCCTAATAATAAACACCTATAGGGTTGAGTAACATCTGAGGACTTCAACTTGGACAGGAGCCATTTTACCTGTTTATGTAAAAGGAGCTAATTCCAGCAGCGGCTCAAGACACCAGCTCACCCTGTGGAACCGTCTGGCTAGGAAGATCACAAGGTCATTGGCAACTCTCTGCTGTTTTCCTGGTTCATGAAGATGCTTTAACCACTAGGGACTTACGTAGGCATTTAGGCTAACATTTTAGCTGCAGTCACATTTATTAACAATTATTCATATTCATTGAAAAATATAACAATATTACTTTTTGCTAAGATATGCAAATACAATATGTTATAGTAAAAATGAGGTATGGTAAAGTGTGATGAAAGGCAGTAAAGTCAAAATACTGTAGTATAAACACAGTAAAAAATGCATTTAGCTTTTAAACATGATAGTGCAAACGCATTTTTTAATGGAATAAAACTAATAATAAACAATAATTTAAATGAGTATGTCTGATGATGTGTAGATTTATTTGACAACCTCAAGACCTGTCAAACAAGTATCTTTATAAAAAGCTGGATCCGTATCAAGAAGGCATTGCTGACTCCTGGTGGTGCCAGTAACATTGAGGGCATTCAGTCAAAACTCTGATCACTAATGGGCTCTCTAAGATGTTTTGCTAGCTATGGTGCATTAGACAATGCTGTAATTTAACCACATTTTACCCTGGCACAAGGAAATGCGCAGCTCCAACATCTGAGTATGGCAGCCTAACTTCTCTTTGCTCTGTTTTACAAAAGGTTACAGCAGTATACAACAGTAAAAATATTAAATAATGTAATAAAGTACAATGAAAGCATGGTAAAGTGTAGGCAAACATGGTAAATCAGAGAACAGTATTGTAAAGCTCTGTAAACAGAAACATGGCATGATAAATGCATAGTATGAAAATACAAGACCAATAGCCCTGCCAATATTCCGTGTAACAGCAATTAGCAGTGCAAGGGGCAGGGCCTTGAACATACCAGTTAGGAGCAATGCCATAATGTCTCAACACTCGGTTAACATTTCCAGCACTTCAAGTTGACATGGCTGGAGTTTTTCATTATTATTTTAAAAAGAGTTAAAGTTGATCCTAATGGAAAGAGGGTATGAAAGCATCCCAGTTGTCAGGCTACAACCGCCACTTTCGCTGCATGTAGACTGGTTCATGTGACTGAAGCTGCCTGATGCTATTTTGATTGGGTACACTAAATAATTGTAGACCTCTGATTGGTTGAATGGCAGCAAAAAGGTTTTTGACTCATCACCAACTCTAATAGGTGCGGACCGACCTGGTTTACATTTAGCTGTACGTAGGGGATAAAAATGGTACTGAATGTAATAAAATAAAGGTAATGCATTTAAACATGTTACTGACTACACCTTTAAATACCATTGTATTCTGTTTTTATTTTAAACATAAATGGTGCATTAAGATTACTTAATTTTATGACACAAACACAAAAGTTTCCAAATGTTACACAAAAACATACTGCAGGGGCTCCTGAGTGGCGCATCCGGTATAGTGCAGGATGCGCCCTATAGCCTGGACGTCGCCGGTTCGAGTCCAGGCTATTCCACTGCTGACCGTGGACGGGAGCTCCCAGGGGGCGGCGTACAATGGGCCGTGTGCCGCCAGGGGGGCTTAGGTCAGCCAGGGTGTCCACTGCTCACCGCGCACCAGCGACCCCTGTAGTCTGGCCATGCGCCTGCTGGCTTGCTTGTAAGCTGCCCAGAGCTGCGTTGCCCTCTGACGCTGTAGCTCTGAGGTGGCTGCATGGTGAGTCTGCAGTGTGAAAAGAAGAGGTCGGCTGACGGCACACGCTTCAGAGGACAGTGTGTGTTTGTCTTCGCCCTCCCGAGTCAGCACAGGGGTGGTAGTGATCTGAACCTAAAAATAATTGGCTATTCTAAATTGGGATAAAATGATAAAAAAAAAACTACTACATTTTTTAAATACATTTTTTTTTTTTAATTTAAAAAAATTGAAAAAAAACATACTGCAATCACATAACATAACTGTACTATTTGTGGTTTCTCAATTATCAGTTATCACTTTTTGCATTGCTTTACACTTAACGCGTATTGATACACTGTAGAAATTGCATTGCATTGTATTTTATTGACATTTAATGTGAACAAAAATAAACCTCATAGTGAGATGCGGTGTAACATATTGATGATGAATCTGCAAAAGTCTATTTCTAAATTCATGACACCATGTGGTTAAACCACCAGAGGCTAGTGTATCACATTCCGTCCTCTAAAATAGATCATCATAATAAACATCATAAGAGCTATGTGTGTGAGGTAATTAAAAGGCCAGACATACTATACAATTGCATTGGTGTCTGTACGTTCAGCCAACTAATTTTAAGATATTACAGACAAGCAGGGGCAGCTGTGTCAGCTTGGAAAACTGGCAGCAAATACAAACTAATGTCAGGAAACTAAACACTGGCCAGACAGATAAGAAAGTGTGCAAATTAGTGTCTGGGGTTAAAATGAGTGTCTGGGGTTAAAACCATTTGTCACAAATCACTAAGAATCATGATCTCCACAGCACTATAAGCAAAGAATTTTGCAACAGGATTAACAGTATGTGTTGGGGGTCTCTCCACCATCTCCAATATTTATATTTGCACTTTATTGTGTATTTAGCAGGTCATTTCACATGTATTTAATTACTGAATGTTTGTCTTCACTACTCCACCTCCATTTATGAGTGCTCAATGTGATTCATAAACAGCACACTTACTTAGCCAACAATTTTCATGGGAAATTCTTCTGGAGCCACCTGAAGTCAGTAGTGAACACTGAAAAATCCAGAAACATTGCTGAAATACAAAAAGCAAATGTGCAAACATCACACCAGGCAACTGGAATTAAATAAATATTATAAACCTCTCAGCCAATTATGTTCCGGGTAGAGCGATCGTTATCACATACATACAGTGCATTAAAAGTCTTCAGTCCAGTGTATAATATCATTAATATCCCCCTCAGTGATCATTACCTGTAGATGATTGATACTGCCTTCACCTTCAACTGGGGACCCCTAATATTGTGGTCATCCTAGCAATGCTTCGGACATTAATGCATAAGCATGTGCCAATTTAATCGTATTTTGTCATACTTGTACTTGCTAGAACCAAAGTCATTGTATTTTTATCTTGCTCTTAATTGTATTATTACTTGTACTGTGATTCTTGAAATGTATTTTTGTTTACGACTGTAAGTCGCCCTGGATAAGGGCGTCTGCTAATAAATAAATAAATTAATTAATTAATAATAATAATAATAATAATAATAATAATAATAATAATAATAATAATAATAATAATAATAATAATAATAATAATTCAATTCAAACATGCGCCATAATAATGTTTAGTTTTTCTTTCATATGGAGCATTTTTTATTTCACCTTGTATATGTATATTCAACTAACTTGTATTATTATTATTATTAGTATTATTTGTATAGTTTAGTCAATTGTGCAAGAAGACGAACAACAGCACAAGCATTAAAGGATTTTGTTTTTTCCATGTATCTGCAAACATTATGTACATCCACATACAGTATGCAAATAAATCACAACATAAACAGTGTTGTTGAGAATTCCTAGATTCTTGTATAATTAATCATGACCCATGAATAGCCTACACCAATAATACAATAATTACTGTACTGTAAAAACACTACCCTGTTGCTGTCATTGAAACCCAATGAAACCCAGTTACCACAACACGTCAAGTCTGAACAGAAGCTTCCCGTGATTATGCAAGACTTGCAACATTACACTGGATAACAGTTTGCTCACATGCCTCTAACCCTGCACAAAAACAAACAATATAGCTGATGATTCAGTAGATCTTTTCTCACAAGCCTCTACATGTGAAGCAAAGTACCAGGTACAATTTACACCTTAGTCATTGTCTAAAGGGGTTATGTAAATTTGTAGTCAACACACAGATGTTCAAAACAGAGAATTGTGAACAGCAATTACCTTTGATGCGTTTTGATAAACAGTATCAAAAAGTGACTGTACCAAAAAGTGACATTTGTTTAATTTTATAACCAAATTCCTTTTTATATTACTGAGCAATAAGGATCCCAGAAAATACAATGTATTTCTACATGAAATACATTTTTTTAAAGTATGTATTCACACAACTTGGTTATCATCCCTGAACAGCACAGAACTACATGCTAAAAACATGTGGTAAAAATGCTTAAAAATGAACTACACTGTAACTGATGTAACTATTAAGCCAGACACAGTAGGTAACAGCCTTGTATTCTGCAGTGTGTATGAACTGTATAGCTAGTCAGTAAATAAAGAATGATGGCTTAAAAAATAATAAAAACATAAAGGCTTGTGATAAAGGTAAAGGTGTAGTGCACCATTCAGTTTTAAAAACATTTTTACAGGAGGTTCTTAGCAGGATGATAGCTGTTTAGTGGGAGGAAGATTGTGTGCCTACAGGTAAAATTGCCTTAGTTTATGCATATATTTACAGGTAAGTTAACAATGTCTGGTGTCTGATAGAGCAGAGCAATGTTAAATTATGTAACTCTCCAGGAACACGGACCCAGATATTTTTGTGTTGAATTGAACACTGCAGTTAAAGATTGCACTTTATTTATTTTTAGTTATACACAGCTTAACTATGTGTTCTACTTAAATGCCTCTAACAGTGCTTAGATATACTGCATGTAATTCCAGGATATGGTACCTATAATAAAATAACCATATGTAATGTAACTGAATTATTGTCAATTAACAGGTATGTCAAAACAAGTGACTTAAAGCAGCCTGTGACAGTATTATCAGTACTTCTGACATATAGTGATTTTACAGCCAACCACTGTACTTTTAATAAGGGAAATCTAAACAAACTTAACTTTTGTTTAACATGCCCTTGTTCAGAAAGCTTGTTAAATATATTGAAATCAAATCTCTGTGATCTCATTGACTAAACAAAACAGCATTTCAATAAGTGCATAAGCAATGTATTTAAATGCTGAAGGTATTGTGCTGAAGATATTTTTTATTATACAGATTTGTGAAGTTCCTTTCTAATCTTTCTATCTAATACCTTCCTGTGTGGTAGGTTATGGCCTGATTGCAGACAGTCTGTGAAATGAAACTGAGCTACAGCCCAGAGTGATGAAGTGATGTCATAGCTTTAAAGAGCAGCCGCTTTTACTACTGCTATGCTGTCTTTGAAATATCTAAATAATCTAAAGTATAAAATACAATGTAGAGCCAAAAGATCTTCAACAGAAAAAAGGAGACTGGTGATAGAATTGCTATTGCTCATAACAAGTTTTAAGACGTACATTAGCACGTCTTTAATCTGCTTCATTGTCACTCTGTTCTCAAAATGCAATGCAAACCACACTTGATTATCTTCTAGGAACAAAAATGATGTTGAATTGCATTGAACTCAGTTCTTTGTTAGCAAATTTCAGATGAATACTCATACCATAAAATCCTTGGCTCATAATAGCAATAATGCTTGCATTCTCAGTAATTTTGTAGCACATTAATAATCACTTGTCTTTATCTTTGGCTATATACTGTAATTGTTCTAACTAGTCATTACCTGACCAGTAAAATCTGTTTCATTATTACTTAAATACACAGCGCTAAAATCACCATCTTAACTTAGCAAGCAACTAGCGCCCCAAACAATTGACCAAAGGATTTTTTTGGTGTCGAGGCTTGCTGGTTAGTGTCTGTATGTCAGATATCAACGAGGTTAATCCAGTAATAAAATGCTGACTGGGCAATTCATCAAATCCTTTGGGTCTGTAAAGTCCTTTAATTATGATGCATTATAATAATCATCACTATAATTGCAGTGGCCAAATGTTTTGCATCACCTAGAATTTTAGGATTTAGACAAAAAAAACACCTATATGAACATAATTTAGATCTTTTATCATGTAATTTAGAAAAAGTATATAGAAAACTGCAACACGGTATGTAATTCAATATGTTAACGAAACATTTTTTCATCAGGATTCAATCCACTTTATGAAGCAAAATCTGTTAATTCAATAGAGTGATGCAAAATTTTTGGCCATAGCTGTAGCTCCAACATATTTTGCGAATTGGATCAAAAACAAATGTTGTATCCATTAATATTAATGCTGTGTCATATTGATAATACCAGCACATTATTTGAGAATACTCCCAACAATATTTATTTTTTTAAAGTTCGAAGGAACTCTTTTTTCTTAGCTCAGTTTTAGGCGGAAGGATGTTTTATAAAAATATTTGTTAATTAAAAACGTTTTTTATTTTTTTTTTTCAGTTTAGTTAAACCATTTTATATTTTATAAGCGCAATAAGACACTTCAGGGTGTGTGATATACTCTAATATCACCACGACCCGGGCGGTTGAAGACACTCGTCTTTACCGTGTGAACTGCAACGCACCCAGGTCAATGTGATATTACAGTATATCACACACCCTGTTGGGCCTTATTGCTTACTCACATGCCCATACTGGAGAAATAGCAGAAATATATATATATATATATATTGTTTTTCAATGTGCACAGTAAATCCAAGATGGACTTCCGGTGTAGTGTGATTTTCAGGTACTCTGTGAAAAGTGGTATGCAGCGCACTGCGCTTGCTCGCGCATGCCTAAACAACTTCCGCTAAGAAAGCAGGGAAGTGCCCATTCCAATCTGGTACGTTATGCTGTTTTCAGCCTTTTACATCTTTTTAAATTGAATTTATCAGATTTTCCAGTTTTTTACATCATTGTTAATATAATTTATCATATTTTTCCACCATTAAGAAAATGGTATGCAAATATTTATCATATGCAATACATTGGGTCTTATACATATTTTTACTTGTGCAGCTTTGCAGTGGACTTCTCATTTTGTCTTATTCATCATGATTATTTTTTTCTTTTTAGAGAAATTGATTGTCTGTTTCCAGTGTAAGTTGGCAAAAAAATAATGTATAATTAATGGTAAATGTACCTCTGTTTGACACAAGGAAAACACCCATGAGATCGCAACTGATTGCACCTGTACCAAAATCTGACAGGGTACCACTTTCAATGTGACAACATATTGCTTTCTGTCATTACACAGGTCAAGTTTTGGTTCTTATTCTACATTCTGACAACATAGCACTTTCTAACACTACACAGGGTTAATAATGAGCTGCTTTTTATGCATTAAAAGGCCTTTTAAATGTTTTTGCAATTTACATATTTCACTTATTTCTTAAAGAAAGTTATGCAACACCCAATGCCTCCGTGTGAAAAAGCAATCGCCCCCTTAGACTCAATAACTGGTTACGCCTTTAGCAGCAATAACTGCAACCAAACGCTTCCTGTAGTTATTGATTAGTCTCACAGCGCCGTGGAGGAATTGTGGCCCACTCCTCCATGCAGAACTGCTTCAACTCAGTGACATTTGTGGGTTTTCGAGCATGAACTGCTTGTTTCAGGTCCTGCCACAACATCTCAATGGGGTTTAGGTCTGGACTTTGACTAGGCCATTCCAAAACTTTAAATTTCTTCAAACATTCTGACTTGCTTGTTTGTTTCGGATTATTGTCTTGCTGCATGACCCAGCTGCGCTTCAGCTTCAGCTCACGGACGGATGGCCTGACGTTCTCCTGTAGAATTCTCTGATACACAGCAGAATTCATGGTTCCTTCAATGATGGCAAGGCGTCCAGGTCCTGATGCAGTAAAGCATCCCCAAACCATGACACTACCACCACCATGCTTGACCATTGGTATGAGGTTCTTCCTGTGGAATGCAGTGTTTGGTTTTCGCCAGACATAACGGGGCCCATGTCAGCCAAAGAGTTCCACTTTTGACTCATCTGTCTATAGAACATTGTTCCAGAACTCTGGAGGATCATCCAGGTGCTTTTTGGCAAACTTGATATGAGCATTCATGTTCTTCTTATTGAGCATGGTTTCTGCCTTGCTACTCTGTCATGAATCCCATTTTTGCCCAGTGTCTTTCTGATGGTGGAGTCATGAACACTGACCTTAGCCGAGGCAAGAGAGGCCTGCAGATCCCTGGATGTTGTTCAAGGGTTCTTTGTGACTTCCTGGACGATTTTACGCCTTGCTCTTGGAGAGATTTTGGCAGGATGGCCACTCCTGAGAAGATTCACTACTGTCCCAAACTTTCTCCATTTGTACAATATGGCTCTGACTGTGGTTCGGTGGAGCCCCAGAGCCTTAGAAATGGCTTTGTAACCCTTTCCAGACTGATAGGCATCAACAACTTTTTTCTTCCGGAGGTCTTCAGGAATTTCTTTTGTTTGTGGCATGATGTGCCTCTAGAACCTGTGTGCTGACAACTTCACTCTGATGGTAAGGGCCAAAGTTAGTCAGATTTATATTGGGCAGGGCTGGCCCAAATCAGGCCTGGTTGTTAACCAAAGTATTCAAACAGCTGACCCTAATTATCCCTTGAATTGGGTTGAGTTAACTAGGGGGGCAATAACTTTTTCACACCTGAAGATTGCATGTTTAATTACCTTGCACATCAAACAAATGAAAGAAGCACAAAAAATCTGACCAAATGCAATGTGAATAATGTTCAAAATGCAGAAAATCAGACAGGGGGCAAAATACTTTTTCTTGGCATTGTATATATATATATATATACAATCTCCTTTATTGTGTTTCAGTTGGGTAGAAAGTAAGATAAAAGAATAAACAAAGATGATACATTACTATGTTTGTGTTGTGTGCTCCCTATTCTTTCCATGTAAACCAAAGAGAAAGAAACCATGAATCTGAGTCCAAATAATTTATCAATAGTGTGTCAACAACAAGAGTTTCCGATAAATGTTATGGTTATGGTTTTACCTCACAGTGTATGATGTGTTTGACGTTATGGTTGAAATAATTATGTACTGAATTGTATAGTTCGGTTGTCAAAAGTACTCACAGTGAGCGACACAGATACTGGGAATGTTGGCTTATATTCTGTCCATGAAGACACCTGTTCTCTTGTGCCTAAGACTTAGATAGAAACAGCATTCCACAAAACAAAGTATGTGCAACCTCAGCTGAGCTATCCTGGAGAAATGCGAGATTAATTATGGCTGTGAGAAAGTGTCTGAAGGTGGCTGCTCCTACAATATGACTCACTGATCAGGTCTGTGACCTGACATGACTTTCTCTGACAACCTACCCTTCAAGTTTATCTGTCAGTTTTCATATCTGCTTATACATAACTTTGCTTGCCTTATACAATGCATGGGATATTGAAGACTGTGAATGCATCAAAATTGTTGTCTCTATTGTTTGTTATTTTTAACAGCTGTTATAAGGAGATCTGCAACATAATAAAAATATGATCCCAGGTTCAGTTAGACAAATATGCTTATTAAGTATTGTAATATAATGTGATTTTACACTTTATTATTTTTACTGTATTCTTACTGTATTCACCTGAAATTATGTACTGTATGTTAATAATAACATTTGAATCACCTTTTCCATTCAGCCTCCACTGAATTAATCTGTTAAATAATGAATTGGTAGAAATAAGTCCTACGGGGGGTGCTATAGATATTGTTTGTTTGTTTGTTTGTTTATTGACTTTATTCTTTGCCTCTTTTTATTTACTATGGAAATTCCCAAGCATTTATTTATTTAATATTAAAGATACAACTTGGTTATATTGTGAGTATCAAAATCTACTGTAGTAGTATATGAAGGCATCTGTCCATCTAATTGTATGTATGTATGTAAATATATTTAAGTCAAAGGAAATTGACATTTGCATAAAGTGAAAGTTTGTCATACTGATTTAGAACTGTGGCAGGGGATGTACACCGAGAGACTTTTTCTTAAAAGGATCCTCCAAAATTCCTAAAAAAAAAAATAGAAAATAGCTTAAAAATGCACCCCAATCTTTAATGAAGTTCCTTAGTTTATACTAATAATGTTTTTTTTTCTTTTACTGTTTTGCCGCATAGCCATGCCCCATAGTTTTACTTTTGTATGCTGGTGTATCAGGTATGTAAAATGATCTGACACACAGTTAATCCTGATTTTACAATGGCCCGAATTGCCTTAATTTTTGCCTGTAAACATACAGATCTTTCATTGTCTCGTGGCACAGTTCCAAGACGAGCTATTTTTACCTTTGGAGTGTCCTCCTCGACATTGTTTTCGCATAACTTCCTCATTCCTAAAAAGTCACCAAAACCCTTAAGCAAGTGAAAGAAAGAAAAAATATATATCTCTGCTACAGGTTCTCGTAGATACGTGGTTTGGGCTTGGGTTTGGGTTTGGGCTTGGGTTTGGGTTTGGGTTTGGGTTTGGGCTTGGGCTTGGGTTATATATATATATATATGTATATATCCATTTTTGGATCACAAAGTGTGTGACCAAGTTTTTGGCTCTACAGTCGTGAACCATAAGGAAATAAGTTTTTTTGACCTTTCCCGGCTGGTTAGCGTGAATTGATAGAGACAATTGTTTATATTATGGACATTTCTTATGGACATTTCCTCCATGGAAACTGAAGCACTGCAGTGCTTGGCACTCGCAGGGCTTTCTTTTGTTGTTTTATATATATATATATATATATATATATATATATATATATATATATATATATATATATATATATATATATATATATATATATATCCCTGCTACAGGTTCTAGTAGATAAGGGGTTTGGGTGACACAGTTTGGTGTTTTATATGTCTCCAAAACACAATTGTCAAGACCAGCAAAATAACTTTTCCTGTGGCCTGTTGACAGTTAAAGTGACAAGGTGTATCTCTGTTTCTTGCAAAACACTTTGACTTGACATCTAGACTTCCTGCCAGGAACTGGTACCCCATTCAAATGGTTGTTTCCTTGTTTTCTGAGCTTATATTATTTGCGCATGCCGCAAGTAATGGTCACAGCACACGGTGTACCACGTTTTAATGCGTACCACAAAATAACACTACTCCTGTACTTGTATGGACCGCCATCCGGGTCAAAAACTTGTTGTTTAGCACGCATTTCAAATATTTAGTAAACTTACTGATTTGGACCAATCAGAATACATAAAACATACTAAAGTCAAATCAGAACATGTACTAAATATTTGAAACACGTACTAAATAATGTGTTATTTAGTACACGTTCTAATTTTACTTTAGTAGGTGCTGTAATTCAAATTATTACACTTACTAATTTGGCCAATCAGATCGCTGAAAATGAAATGAGGTAACCCCAGTGGTAACCCCACTGTAACTAATTTTAAACAAGTGTTGAAATATCTGACATTTAATCTAATACTAGCTATGGCAACTCAATATTTTAGTGTAAAACTGACATAATAGAAAATTTAAAAAACAATGGTGTACGTTGTTAATACAAACTGAACGGTCAACACTGTCTGTCTCAAGAAGTCAGCAGCAAATCTATATTTGCACCGTAGAAGAAAATCTCTCGCCGCCATGATTTGCAATTTTCCTTAGTCTTGATTTTTTTAAAGCGCACAGTAGAGGCTCAACTATCCGAACTTTGATCAACCATACTGTCTAATCAATCCAACGCACCTGTAATCACGTGACGAATTACGAAAACAGCTACGAGATTTAGCTGCCAAAAAGCACCAGCAGACTGAGGCAAATACAGAATTATTCAGACCAGCAAAACCTTAGATGGCGCATTGTGTACTTGAAATTGTTGCAGTTAAGCAAATTAAAACAGTTACCTCGTTCTTGATTTTTCTTTTATTTCGTCAGTAAGGGCTGGAGATCCTGTCTATTCGTCAGTTCACGTTTGCTTTTGTATTCTTGTCTGGTTAACAGCAGAAAACGAATTTATTTATTTGGAAATGCACGATAAACACACACCATGTTACAGCATTTTTGCGCGGCGGAAGGTGGTTCTATATTATAGCCTATAGTGTGTATATATATATATATATATATATATATATATATATATATATATATATATATATATATATATATATATATATATATACTGTAACACTATACTTATTAGCGATAGTTTAAATGGTTGGTGTTAAAACATAGAGATAAATACTAATGGTTAAAAAGAAATCAGTATTACCACGGTGTATTACAATACGTTACCTGTTGCAAAATGTAACCTGTTCGAAAAAGGATACATTAATTATATTATATCAGCGATGCATTGGTATTGGTAAGCTAAAGCAGATCTATCCAATTAGATTGTATTGCCAATAATCATTTAAAAACAATTAGGTATGTAGGTATTTCTGCAGTGCAGTAACGAAGTCAAGTAAAAAACTACATGCAATGTACGTTTTACCAATCGATTCTACAAAACACAATGGTAAAGTGCTTTTTATAACACATTTATTTGAATATTGTAGCAACACCTCGTCGAAAACATATTGCAAAAAATATATTGAATATATTAATTAGTTATGTGTTTTGCATAGGCCTGCAATGCAGGACTGTTAACAAATAAACGTTTGATTTGCAAGCAAGCAAGCGTGTGAACCACATTTAAAAGTAATGAGTCACTGTCTAGAAATCCAGAAGAGCAAAATAAACAGACCACCTCCAAAACATTAAAACTGCTTTGTTGTTATACATCACTGGGTGTTGCAGAATGTTCTGTTCTTTTTTAAGTGCGCCTGGTTAACGTACGCCACCTGGTTGTATTTAATGAAATACAGGCTACAGGTGTATGAGGAAGGAGGGATCGCAGCAAGTAGGCTACAAAAAATAAAACTTTCAAATTACAGAGTCGTCACTAACAGTTGGCATTTAGCATTTTGTAAGTGTGTTTGTATTGGTTAGCTTTCCAATCGCTTCAATTGATTTGTTAATAATAATCAGAGTTGAATAGTTTAACCCCGCCCCTTGTGTCTGTGTGTAAATGGGCTGGCTCTCGGGAGTGATAAGAACCCAGCTGCCGAAGTCTCAGGAGACAGAGAGGGGATTGGTCCCTTAACAGTAATGATTTGGGTGCCTTAAAATACAAAGAACTGTTTTTAACTGAAAGTGAACTCCGCTTTTGTTGGTGCATTGACGAAGTTGGCTAATTGTTGTATTATAGTTTCTAAATCTGTTGACAACAGCTATACCGACAAAGAGAATAGTATCTGCTATTTGTGTTTTTGCAGCTGAAACTGACAACTGAAACGCTGACATCCCACTATTCGGAAACTGATACAGTTACAAGAGAAAGACAAAAAATGAAACTGGAAGTTTTCTACAGGAGCAGCACTGAGGAGAAGCCCTTGGAGGTGGGCAGCGATGTTGAAGCCAGTATCCCGTCTCCGCTTTCAGGGGAAGAAGAGCTAGGTTCAGATGGGGACTGCGTGGCAAATAGTCCTGCACCTGTTAACGCGGCCGCTGATGGAAAGGGCAAGCCCTACACCAGGAGACCCAAACCACCATATTCCTACATCGCACTGATCGCCATGGCAATTAGAGACTCTACAACTGGACGTCTCACTCTGGCTGAGATCAACGAGTACCTGATGAAGAAATTCCCTTTTTTCAGAGGAAGTTATACCGGTTGGAGGAACTCGGTACGCCATAACCTGTCTCTGAACGACTGCTTTCTGAAAGTGCTTCGGGACCCTTCCAGACCATGGGGCAAGGACAACTACTGGATGCTGAACCCAAACAGCGAGTACACCTTTGCCGATGGGGTATTCCGGCGCAGGAGGAAGCGAATCAACAAAAAAACTGCGAAAGACCCAGAGGGTTTAGATCATCCTGTCAATGAGGAGCTACCCAGTTCCATCGCCACTGCCTCAGTTGTTAAAGATGAGAGAGCAGCGATCAAGTTTTCAAGCTCCTTTGCTATTGATAGCATCCTGAGCAGACCCTTCAAAAGAAAAGAGGACATGCAGCCTGAGCCTTGCAGTGGTAGAGTGTTGTGGCCTAATAGCACCCCCTTGATGCCTTATCTTGTGTCATATCCACCTGCTGCTGTAGCTCACATTCAGCCGATGTTTCCAGTCAACCCCAGTGCCTCGCATTTGCTGCAGGCGTACAGGTATGGCTTATCAGACCTTCTTGGAGCAGACCATCTTTTTAACTACTTGGTAACAGACGGCTTGCCCAACTCTGAGGTTTACCCTGCCATCCGAATACCAACTGCTGTGCGAGCGCCAACCAGCAGTTGCCACTCATTCAAAATTGACTCTTTGCTTGGATGACTGGGACGGAGGAGAATAAGGAAGCATTTTTCCTGAGCACTTTCTTAAAGACTATACTGTACTGTGTTTGATAACTAAATGCATCCCATTGCATTACTTGCTTGACAATCAGTCGCTTGAAACTGAGAGCGTAACATATTTTTTTTTGTATTTTGTTGTTGC
Organism: Acipenser oxyrinchus oxyrinchus; assembly: GCA_030684275.1. Taxonomy (NCBI): domain Eukaryota; kingdom Metazoa; phylum Chordata; class Actinopteri; order Acipenseriformes; family Acipenseridae; genus Acipenser; species Acipenser oxyrinchus. The sequence continues at coordinate 54,692,703 of CM060249.1, forward strand.
TTGACAACCAGTTTTTCTGGTCACTACAAATTAAGAATGAAACAAATTCAGGGCATTATAATAAGTTATAGTTTAACACATACCTTTGAAATGAGTCGTTTCTGCTGCAAACGATGGCATGATTGTGCCAAAATGTAGAAAAATCAGTTTTCTTTGGTTTGTTTTTATTATTAATGTTATTATATTATTTATGTTTTATTGCAAACAACAACGTTTATTATTTTTTTTTATTAAATGACGGGCTGCAGCGTTTTGTGGTTTAAGTAAAGTCTGATGTTTAGTAGTGACAAAGCTCGAATCGAGCTATAGAGTTGTACACAATTTCTACTATTAGAAAGGGACCACTGCCAATGTAATCCAGACGATTATTGTGTATATTTTCTTTAAAATTTTGCATGAACGTTATTTTTTAATAAAATCTTTTACTAAACAAGTAGAGTGTGTCATGCAGTAATTTGATTATTAATTCAGAGTCAATTGTATACCGTATTGTCATGTAGGTCTCACTTCAATTAAAATATTTGATTTGCGTGAGAAATCATACAAAGATTTTCATACACGTTGAAAGAAAGATATGAGGTTACACAAGTAGACAATCCTAGATTACATTTCTGAGGCGGGTCATTTGGCAAAGCTTTACTAAATATTTTGGCAGGGACTTTAATACCAATACCAGTTTTTAATACCAATGGCTTTTTGTGACTTCGTGAATTCCAAATTTACATTCATTTTATCACTTAGAAAATGAATTGCCAATTAAGGAATCAAACAGCACAGCAGCAACCACGTAACTGTTTTTGCGTTGTGGGAAGTTCAAAACACTCAGTGCACGTTCAGCACACATTTCTATTGCTTTTTCTACACTGTATTGTGTTCCGTGTGTGTGTGTGTGTGTGTGTGTGTGTGTGTATGTATGTGTGTGTATATATATATATATATATATATATATATATATATATATATATATATATATATATATATATGTATGCACCATTGATTAATCAAACTAGTTTTGCATTCAGTTATGGTTTTACATTTGTATTTTCCCCGAAGCTTTTCTCAGCTAAAGCTAATTTAATTAAGCCAGGTACTGAATACATCTTGAAAAACAAAAACGTGATAATTATGTTTAGTAGATATACACACGTATATCTAAATACGGAGCTGAAATATTTTCTTCTACAACAAATGTAGTTACATACAATAAGAAAATAAACATTTATCAATGTATTCATCTACGTAATTTCCATTTTCAAAAAAAAAATATTTATAATGCATTAATCTGTATTACAATTAAATAAAACAGAAATGAGCAACAATAACTATTTTAAAAAAAAGACCTAGAGACAGCAGTGACTCCAGCCAAGTTAAAAGAAAGCGACCAGCCGTATGTAAAGACGTCATATACAAAAATAGACAAGTTATGTAAAGATATATGAATAGGTAAATATTGTAAAAATGGCTTTTAAACGAGACACAATTGTGGAAAAAAGTTTGACAATATGGCTCGTCCCTTTATTCTACCTGGCTGTTCTTCTTTAGTTTTTTACACGTCAAGTGTTCTGCACAGATGAAGTGTAAGCCACAAACAGTACTATGCTTACTAATAAAAAAAACCAGCACCTATAACAATACAAAGAAGAAGAATTATATTCTAGTTAGGATTTCTGGTGTGACATAAATCAAAGACAGGCTGCCTAGAGCGATTTATGAACCATAAACCTGACACAATTGCATCATTTTATGTGCAGGTTAGTTAAATATTATTTGTAGATTTGGTAGAATATAGAATAAAATTAATACTGTTATAAACGTTAGTTAAGAGCACAGCAGTGTTTTAAAATTACACTCTAGGGACCCTATTTAGCAAATATGTGAGCAGCCGCTATCGCTAGGGCAAAAATGACTGTTTCAAAGCACTGAGATAGCGCACGAAAACGTGAGTCGGGTCTCATGCGTGGGCTAACTCACGTGAAATAGCGAATCAAGCGCCCAGCCAATCAAAGAATAGTGGTGGTGCCACCTGCGAATTAGACTGGATAAACAAGTCATGAGCTGAGCAAAGATAGTTTGCATACACATTTGTGATGTAGTTTTTTGCATCACAGATCACACACTACTTGCACGTTGACAGAATAGGTCCCCTTAAGATTTACGCAGAAGTGCCTATTCTGTGTTGGTGCGCTTACCTTAGTGCTACAGGCAAACAGTGTGCTCTCCGCATGTCTCCTTCCAGGTCAGCCTGAAGCAGGTGGCAGATGTCAGTGACTTTGTCTGTAGAGGTGAAATTGCTGCATACATTGTGCGTCAGACTGGGTCAGAAAAGACAGGTGACTTGTAAATATTTGGGGACGTCTCCTCCACTCTTTGTCTGGCCACGTAGAAATTATTATTTTTCTTTCTTTCTTTCTTTCTTTCTTTCTTTCTTTCTTTCTTTCTTTCTTTCTTTCTTTCTTAGCAGACACCCTTATCTTAGACGAACTACAATTGTTACAAAATCACAGTACAAAGTATCACATTATAAAATATCACACTAATCCAGTGTGCACTCCATATTTCTTTTTTTCTCTCTCTTTTCTCTGCCTGCTTCCCTGGTAGTTTCATCGGCATTTATTGTGGACCGTGTAATTTGCGCACAGTTTAGCCCTGGTTTTCATATGTCTACTGAAACGCAAACGCTAACGCTGTTAATTCTTTGCTAAATCGCTACATTTGTATTTAAATGAGGACACTCCACAAGTTCAGCCCAAGTCAAGCGCTGACACTAACTTGCCGAGTGGGCACATAAACACGTGTTCTATATCACAAACAGACTTTGCCCACACGTGCGCCTGATTCTGGTGCGCTAACTGTCAAAAGTGTTTTGCGATTGCCTTAGGGGTTTGCGAAAGTTGCTAAACAGGCCCTAGATGTTTAAACCCCCGAGTGTTTTGAGCGTCCTACACCGGGAACTCCTACACAAGGCATTCCCTGTCACTGTAAAATATTACAGTAAAAAAAAAAAAAAAAAAAAAAAACTCACACACAACAACAACCAAAGAATAACACAAATGATACATTCACTTGTGGCTTATCCCAGTGGTGTATAGGTTGTTCAAATTGGATATTAAGTAGGCAGTTTATAGATTACTTTAACATGCTTTTAATTTGTTTGATACATGTGATCATATGATCATTCCAGAACCAACAGGTGTGCGGTTACCACACTAGATTAGTTATACCTCGCTGAACCTGAATACCTTTGTTCCATTAGAAACTACAACGACTGACTAGAATGCTTATGTTTCAATAGAAAAATAATAATTTATATAAGCAACAAAATAATGTAAATACTTCTAATGGACCGATTACACGCGTTTCCGTGATGACACATATAGATGATAGAGCAAACTATATCTGATACAGCAAGGGTTCCCTCTGATGTCGATTAAATACCAGTGTGTCTGATTATCTATTGCTTTCCAAACCAGCTTGTTGAACTACTTTTCTGGGCATACCCTTCACACACGCTGTTTTAAAGTTACATATGATTTGAAATGAAAGCACACAAACTATCAGCATTCCGTGGCATCCCTTGTGTAAACACTCCCAAAAACCAATACAACTAAAGGATTAACGGTGGCCTGGCGCAGGCGGGGTGGGGTGTGGGGTGTGGGGGTGGGGGTGGGGGTGGGGTTGTAGTAAAAATAAATGGGTCTAGAAAACTATGCAAACTATGAACAAATTAAATTACAGATTTTACACTAAAGTACATATTTTCACCTGCAGAAAACCTTTGGAACAATGTTGTTTTAAAAACAATGTATGCACTGTACCACAGGCATAGACTCTATTGAACCACATTTCCTCATGATTTTATGGTAAAACATTATTTAGTTTTATTTCTAAACACTGGTGCGTATATACTGAACAGCAAAAGTTATAATATGTAAAACTAAAATAAATGGATGATTCATGTTGGGAAAACCATAACAGCGTGCATCTTTAGTCTATCATATGACATCAAATATACTGTAATTCTTGGACAGATGAAATTGAGGCTTAAAGTGGTAAAAATCACAAAAGTGATGACCAATTGAAATTAACTCTTTCAAACACTGATTTTTAACTTGTAAACTATGTTGTGTTTCTGAAAGGAGAATCCACCCACTAATCACATAAGCCAGGGGTTCACCTGTTCAGCTGCATGAGGCACTGCGGCCCACTATTAGCACTTCTTGGGAAAATGTCAAATTAAAAACATTTTATATGTTGTCCTTTACTCATTTGAATACATATTGTGAAAAGTGGAAATCACATAAAATATGCAGAGTGAAAATAAAAACAAATTGAAACACTTTAATTTTGAACGCTGAACTGTCATGCACAGAAAAATACAAATGCGCACAATACAGAGGGAAATGAGAACCTTGCAGAAGTTACTTTTTTCGCCACTACTCTGTGCAACCAGACAACTTGCAAAATCAAATTCAGTTGTCTGCAACCCGACCCCCACCCCCTGCCAAAAAAAAAATCGCCCACTTAACCAAAAGAAAACTATGAAAATATAAATCCATCTAGACCTCTTGCTTTATATCCCACCTACAGGTAGGCAATCTGTTAGCTCTGATTTGTGAATTTACTCCCTTGCTACACTTTATTTTTCTACAGTTACAGCTGACGCCGACGCCTGCTTTTCACTATTAATAGAAAAAAAATACACAGAATGTCATTGCTCCCGCGGCCCACCCGGGACTGTGTCGCGGCCCACCTTTGGGCCAAATGGCCCAGGTCCTGGAGCTCCTGTCTGGACAGGCATCTGCAGCTCCAGCCACAACCCCAGTTCCAACCCTGCCCCAAGTACCGTACCCTCCCTCCCCCAAGGGAGATCAGGGTACGGAGGATACGCTCTCGATAGCGCCCTCCTGGGACAGAGCCTCCTTCTCCTCCGGCATGGATGTAGGAGGGGAGCTCAAACCCCCTGCCAAGACGGAACCTAGCTTTGAGGTGGCCTCGGAAGCCAGTGCTCCACCACTGTCGGACTCAACATCAGCGCTGATGGGGCGCGTTGCAGCGTTTCTGCAGGTCCCCTGGACACCAGCGGCAGAGCCACGCCGGTCCATTTTTCGGACGTAGGCGATAGCCCCTTGCTCTCAAAAGTTCCCGGCCTTCACGGACTTCATGGAGGAGGTCCGCTGCTCCTGGGATCGTCCGGCCTCAGCTCCAAGCATGCTGAAGCAGGCCGCACAGCTTGCCTCCCTGGCAGTTTCCCCCGGTAGACTCCACCATCGTAGCCTTGGTCAAGGCCCCACTGGTGGGAGGCTTAGCCAGAGACCCGGTGAGTCCGAACCCGCACCTTAAACAGGCATACACAGTGTTGGCACAGGTAACCCACTCGGCGAACACGGCAGGTATACTGACGACCTATATGGACAGCGTCCTGCATGAAGCCCCACTCCCTGAGCCGGTGGCCACCGAACTATGCCTCCTGTCCAGCACGCTGCTACATATATCCGGCCTTCAAGGGCAAGCTCTTGGCCGGAGCCTGGCTAGCCTAGTGGTGGCTCATAGACAGCTGTGGCTGACATAAGCCAGGGTTCCTGACGCGGATAAGGCCACGCTGCTAGACGCGCCTATATCCTCAGGACATACCATTGGGCCAGCCGTGAAGGAGATCTTGCACCTGCGTCCCAGCAGGTGCCTGTGTTGCTCCCTCCCCGCGCTCCCGCCTGGGGCAGGTCGAACTGCAGGCAAACTCCTCAGACATGGACTGTCACCAGGACAGTTCCAGTTCCCACGGCTCCGCTGGGTGACCTAAGGCATTGCCTACATGGCACACCAGCAGTGAACAACCGGCCCCTCCTAACAAACAGGGGAAACGCAGGTCGTGGCCAGTCCACGCACCAACATCCCAGGAGGTGGTTCCAGGGCCACCACCCTAGGCAGCTGCCCCAGACTGACCCGCCACAACCCCAGCAGGGCCCCTGAAGGCTTACAGCCTCAGACCCCCTTCTCGGCACACCAGCTGCATTATTGGCGCACTTGCACCTCGGACACCTGGATGCTCGCCACCGTGCACAATGGTTACGCACTCCAGTTCCGCTTGGGACCTCCTCCCTTTTGAGGCATCACAAATACCTTCATGACAGACCCTCTCCAGGCCTCGGTACTTAACACTAGCACCACCATGGCCGATTTTTGAACGGCTTTTACAATTAAAATTTAAATATCTCGTATCTGAATATCTCGTCCATGTCCGTTCTTAAGTGTTACTAAATATTTGAATTAAATACCCATACGGTGTTTCAGCTGCAGAATCGTAAAAATGAGTAAGTTATAAGCACTTGCTTCTTCAACCGCCAGACCTGCAGTTTATTATTATTATTATTATTATTATTATTATTATTATTATTATTATTATTATTATTATTATTATTATTATTTATTTCTTAGCAGACACCCTTATCCAGGGTGATTTACAGTCGTAAACAAAAATACATTTCAAGAATCACAGTACAAGTATTAATACAATTAAGACCAAGATAAAATACAATGACTTCGGTTCTAGCAAGTACAAGAATATGACAAAATATGATTCAATAACAGAGCAGATAACAGTGTCAGTGATAGTTACATCAGGATATAATTAAATACAAAATACTACAGATTAAATAACACTTGTGACAGATTACAGTACTCTAAAGTGCAGGATTAAATGCAGTAAAATAGGGAGCAGATAAGAGCAAGTAAAGCGCTTTAAGTAAGAGTGATAAAGTGTCCAGAGGGCATATTGAAATCAATACAATATAGCTGACAATTTAGTCTGGGCTTTGTAATAAAATCAACGTTATTGTGAAATAACCTATTATAATCCTGTTGAGTGCTTGAAACACTGATGAAAGTCATTCTACACATCATATATTATTATTATTATTATTATTATTATTATTATTTACACTACATTTCTCAGGAAAAACACTGTGCCACCCTGAGTGTGATGGTTGAAAAAAAAAGTGCCTATTCTAAGCTCTGCACAGTTCAGTGACCATCGGGACTGATGCTAAACAAAAGCATCAGAGGTGTGGATATACTGGATTAAATGGCACGGCTGTATTGTGTGAAAGGTGGTACTTGCAGGTGGCCCGTGTCTGTTTTTTATAAAGTTTTGGACCTGGCAGCCATGTACGCTTTGGTTTTGTACAAGGAGTGCACCGGCAACACATTCAATCGGAGTGACATCATTTGGTAGCTAGCCCTGGAGCTACGGCAGAAACATAAGAGACATGAAAGCCGACTGACAAATGCCCCTCAACCTTCAGCCAGCGCTGCGCTCACTGGCATACAGAATAAAAGATACTATCTCAACGACGGGTTGATCTGTTCCCAGTCACGAGAAGGAGCAGTGGCCCACACGGCGGTCATGACAGAGCATCTGGCGAGGCTGGGTCTCACCATCAATGATGCAAAGAGTTGGCTTACACCGGTGCAGTGCACAATGTACTTGGGGCTCCGGCTGGACAGTATGATGCGCACATACCTGTCAGACGACAGAGTAGCAGCTATCCAGAGAGCCTCTCCTTGTTTCTACAAGGATCGAAGGTCACTCTCGTATTGTGCCAGAAACTACTGGGTCTGATGGCTGCAGCCATATCAGCCATTCAGCTGGGTCTACTTCACATGTGCCCTCTACAAGCGTGGCTCCATGCGTTCCACCTCCATCCCAAGCGCGACAGACACTGTTGGCTGTCAGTGTGTCATACATGCTCGACAGCCCTACGCTGGTGGAGGACGACCTCTCACCTGCGCGAGGGTTTGCGGATGGGAGTAGTGTTAAACCACCAAGTGGTGACAACAGATGCCTCCAACTTGGGTTGGGGGGTGGTCTGGGAAGGCACAGGAGGATGCGGATCCTGGCCGGACCGCTGGACATCCCTGCATATAAACATGCTAGAGTTGCAAGCGGTCTCCCTTGCTCTCCATCACTTCCTCCCGGTGCTGCAGGGTACACATGTGTTGATCCGGACAGACAACACCACAGTGGTGGCATACGTCAACCACCAGGGTGGCCTACGGTTCCCGGGGTTGCATTGCATGGCCTTCAGGCTACTGACATGGACTCAGAGGAACTTGCTGTCCCTGCGGGCGACACACATCCCCGGAGTGGTGAATTGGGCAGTGGACCTCCTCTCCAGGGAGGGTCCGCATCCGTCAGAGTGGCGACTCCACCCTCAGGTAGTGGAGCGCATTTGGGAATTGTTTGGGAAAGCGCAGATCAATCTCTTCGCCTTGGCGGAGACGACACATTGCCCCCTGTGGTACTCCCTCCACCGCTTAGGCGGTCCACTCAGCGTAGACGCCCTAGCGCACGAACGGCCCAAAGCGTTTTTTTATGCTTTCCCGCCTATACTGCTGCTCCCGGCCTTTCTCGAAAAGGTCCGGTTAGAGAAGGCGTTGGTTCTTCTAGTGGCCCCCAGGTGGCCCAGAAGAATCTGGTTCTTGACCATGTGCCAGCTCTTACAAGGCCACCCCTGGGAGATCCCGCTTCACATGGATCTCCTCAGCTAGACAAGAGGCACTCTTTGGCACCCGGAACCAGACAGGTTCCAGCTATGGGTCTGGCCCCTGAAAGGGACTGCTCCCTAGGGCTATCAGATGTGGTTGTGGGTACACTGCAGAACGCTTGGGCAAATTCCAGTAGGTCGTTATATGCCTATAAGTGGTCTCTTGCCCCATGCCAGTTATCTTACAGTTCCTGAAAGAACTGCTTGATGCTGGCAGGTCACCTTCCACTTTGAAGGTGTACTGGAGGCTCTCACGAAGGCCCAGTTTGAGTCTTTACACTCCAGAGTTGAAGACAGCCTTCCTCGTGGCTATCACCTCCACTAAGCGAGTCAGTGAGCTGCAGGGGCTGTCGGTGCACAGCTCCTGCATGCGTATTAGGGATGATGGTAGCAAGGTGTCACTACGTACAAACCTTGCTTTTTTCACAGCCTTCCACATTAATCAGTCTGTGGAACTGGAGTCCTTCCATCCACCCCCGTTTTCTTCGGGGGAGGATGAGAGATTGAATTTCCTCTGCCCAGTGTGGGCATTGAGATGCTACGTGGATAGGACACGAGCTCTGCGTCAGTCTGACCAGCTCTTTGTCTGTCACGGGACACGGACCCTAGGACAGCCCCTCTCAAAGCAGTGTCTGTCACATTGGATTGTGGACACAGTCTCGACTGCGTATGATGGTGCTGGCCAACCCCCCTCTGGGAGGGTAGCCGCACACTCCACTAGAGGGTTGGCTACATCTTGGGCCCTCTTCAGAGGGGCCTCGCTGTCCGATATTTGTACTGCGGCTAGCTGGGCTATGTTGCATACTTTATCCAGATTCTACCACCTTAATGTGGTAGATCCTGCCCTGCCTTCATTAGGCACGAGGGTCCTTGAGGGTGTAAGCTCACACCGCTAACCCTGGAGTTATGCGGTTCTGATGCGTCCCTCATATGCTGCCATTCCTTCTCCCTCGCGGCGGCTCTGGTATACATTATCCCTTACATAATGTCGTTGATGGTCGTCTTCGAATTGAAAGGGAACGTTAGGTGGGCAGGACTGAGTGCGTCATCCCAGGAAGGGGCCTATCGGCAGCTCTGATATGGAGAACTCAGTGATACCTACCCAATGGGCAGGCATATCCCATACATAATGTCGTTGGTGGTCATCTTCTCTTTCAGGGAACCAGGGTTACCTAACGTGAGTAACCATTGGTAACGTTTTCATTGGTGCATTTGGTCAGCTGTGTAAATGGTTTCATTGGGTGGAAGGGAAGCGATTGTATCATGAATTTGTAGTCGATAACAATACAAAACATTAACACAATTGTAATCGCATCTATGGTTAAGTGGGGATGGGGGGAACCCTGGTTGCGCCTCTGCTGGCATTAGTTATCATTCAATCAATATATATTACATCATAGTTTGGCCAGCGTAGGGGCGGCTATCGAGTTCCAATGGACAAGGCCATAGCCCAAATTATATTAAGTTTCATTATGGGCATGGTTATTTGTCAAATGCAATAAAGAGTTGTTCATTTAAATCTTGTGGATGTCTCATTTCTTAATAAATAATCTATTTGTGTATGTGCCACGAGCATTCACAATTTTATTAGGCCTACCGCTGTTTTTACAACAGAGCATGTTTAGTCATAGCCATTACCCTGAGCACAGCTTGTGTCATAAATTATCAAGATATTAAACTTTATAGTTTACAACAGTATCCAACCATCAAAAAGATTTCTCGTGTACAGGCTGTATTGTTTACAGAATTAACTATATTCAAGAACAGCACAGGCTTGCATGGCATTCATTGCTTTTGAAAGGGCATCAACCTGCATACAAGGAATGAGAGGTATGCGTTCAAAGAAAGCTATAGATTATAAACATTATTGTAGGCTCTCACGAAATGTTTATAAGAGCCAAGTTATCGTGCAACAAAAAAGAGAGGGTATTTGTTTACAACAACCGGATAAGAAATATTAGAAGGCCTATTTGTTTTCACAAAGATTATTGTGTAAAAAGAAACTTTTAAGAATCTGCAATCACTATAGGTAATATCGTGCCTCTAAGTAATGGTGGTAGTAATAATAATAATAATAATAATAATAATAATAATAATAATAATAATAATTATGTTGCACTGGATGAAATTGCTATCGGAAAAAGAAGGCAGTCTTGACAACAGAGGTTAGAGCAGCAATAGGTTAGAGCAGCAATAGGTTCACAGCAAGTAACACAGCTCACAGAACATGATTCTCCACTCTCTGAATCCACACACCCTCACACACCTGATGCAGTATGTGAGGCTTCGACTGACCTTTAACTAACAACAATGTCATCGATTATCACGTTCCTCACACAATCAGAGTCCTGTACAGCCAGGTGCTGTTCATGTGAACTCCATGTAGATTGCCGGATCCAGCGTCAAGTCCCAGCACCCTGCCGCATGGTGCAAGTAATCAAATCCCACAAGTTAACAGCTCTGGAATGCAATACAGCCACAGACAAAGCCGGTCCGCCATGCACCTGCCGCTACAATTATAATAATGGAATAAGAGTCTGGGAAATTCATTACCTTCAACGTGTATGAGAATGCTTCAGATTTGTTTGTTTTTTTCATTTTCTTTAAAAGTGGTTTGCAGTGAGATCTACGGGTAAACAACTCTTTTGTGTTCAGGTATTTTTATGCAGTTCTCTCATGCATTATTATGCCTGATGCTTCTAAATCTTTCTTTAAGTCCTTGATTTTTAATCTTGGATCTTTTTTAGCTACTCAGATGATTCTCCTAACTGCTGTACTCGTAATTTTATTGGATGTTCACTTCTTTCAAGCGTTTCAGTTGAATTTGTTCTGTGGTATTTCTTGATTATTGCTGTGATGTGGATTTTGGTTTTTCATATTTCTTTGATACTGTTCTGTAGCCATTTCCTTTGCTGTAGTCTGCTAAGAGTGCTTTTCTCAAACATGAATCCAATTCATTTGTCTTCATCATCATCTGCTTTGTTGACAAAAAAATACAAAAAATAATACATGTTATAATTACCACTTTTCTGTCTATTGGCTTTATAATGCAGCTTCATTATTGTATAGTTGATATATTTTTAAATTTGTTCTATTGAATTTTTTTACAGACCTTTATAATTGTCATGTACAAATATTTCAAATGACTTGTTTGTTTTTTTTTCTAACAAAGATTGTTTGTATTACTAGAAATTGTGGCCTTTGTCATATTAATTAGTGGCTAACGTTCATTCAAATAATTTTATTGAATGTATTTTCTTCAATTGTCTTATATTAAGTATAGTATGCCAATACTTTTGTCTGCGACTGTATTGGCAGAGACCACCAAGACACATCATATTTTGAACTTTCTGTTTTTACATGGCTACTGTAAACCTATGGGACTCTCTTGTTATTCTAAATAATGTTTTATAAGAGGGAAACTGTTTTTTAATTGTTGTCATGCACACGTCTATAAGCCTTTGAGAAAATGTGTGTATGAGTTTGACAAGTTTGATAAATGTCAAAAATGTCAACTTTAGCAACAAGATGAAATGACAACACCTTTGATGTGTGATAAGATTAGAGCGTCACAGATGAATGCGATATGATCAAAGCATTCATGATAAAGAACAGAGGGAAGCCAAAACTGGATACTGGCACAAGACATTAAATGGATCAAAATAACTTATATCTACTGTATATTCCCCAAAATTAAGTAATGGTATAATAACATATAGAAATTCACAAGTGTAAATTATTTTCTTAGATGTACTGTTTCATGCAATTATGTAGAGATTCTATGAACTTGAACACAAGGCGCTATATATGCTATAAAACAAAATAAAGACATAGTTAACTTCTAAAGCAGATAAGCATAATAATAATAATAAAAAAAACATTAATCATGGTGAGGCATGGCACGTATATGCTGTAAACCAAACTCTGTGGTGAAATTGTATAAGGGTCCTGTTATGTAAGTAGAAAAATACTCAATTTACACAATATTAACTGCATTTTTGTTACAATCTGATATACACAAAGATAATTAAGTTAAATTAAAGTTTCACTGGGCAAGCCTAAATAAATCCAATGCAGACAAGTATATGTTTTGTATATTTAACAGCTGCATGCATTTTTCTGCTTCATTTAATGTAATTAGACACATCCATTAATGTTAATTATGGCACAAAATCCCACCATTTTACACATCTGGTGATTTAACGAGCAAACAAAATTTGGTTGACCTCATGTATATAGCAAGATTAATAAACTGAAGAATATAGGAGTGTGTGGTCACCAAATACATTCAATTGTAAATAACACCATCTTATCAATGTGCACATAAAACAAAATAAAGGGCCCCATGCTTTATTGTTTTCATTTAATTAAACAAACTGATATGGTTAGTGGTATCCAATAGAGGTTGTAAAAGCAATATCATCATTCTCACCATATTTAATAAGGCAAAAAAGATGAAGTTCCATAAAGTGACCGTATAAACAAAATATATGCATTCGATTAATATTCAGAGGCAAAAAAACAGAGACATATTTAACACGAAGCCCAATTGTTTTAACATAAGAAAAGTGGGTACCTGGGTGATTAACACATTTTAGTAGTTATAGTGTATATTCAATACTGTTGTTTTTACATCTAATTTATATAATCAAACAAATAAAATAATACAGTATCGAAAAAATAAAGGCCATAGGATCATGGAACTCCTAACATTGTAATTTCTTAGCAGACACCCTTATCCACGGCATCTGCTAATAATAATAATAATAATAATAATAATAATAATAATAATAATAATAATAATAATAATAATAATAATAGAACCTCTGCATTTGTTCATACCAGTGGTATCCAAAAATGAACTAGAATGATAGCAACATTGCCACATCCGGTTTTTGACTGTGGCTTCCTCCGGCTCTTCCTTCATTTTCGAGCCATCCTACTTCTGATCAGCAGTGTGCAAGTGCTCTCCAAAACACTCCACACTCAACAACTGCTAGCACCAGGCTGCCCTTTTAATAATCCCCAACCCTGCAACAATGCTTCTGCTAAGTGTGTCTAGTGATCTCCGGTGCGCCTTTCCCATGCTTGGCAGGGTCAGCGCTGGTGCAGAGTTGAATGTATGGTCACAGAGTGGGGAATAGGACTGCAAACAGGGGTCATGCAACCCAGACCTGCGCACAGCTCTGCAGAATGCAAACACAATAACACAGTCCCACCACTAATCCCTTTGTTACAATATATATATGCAGCTTTTACTGTGTGCGTTCAAATAAGAACCACTGTGGAGTAACATTTCAATCAACCCATATATAATTTAAACAATGCACATTTAAAAAGAATATAAATTCATATGTTCTTGCCTTTTATTATTTGTTGTTTACTCATTGCTTCCTTGATTTAGAGCCTATGAAAATAATTAAGCTCATATTATGTTGTTTTCATAAGGCATCACCAAGCACATTAAACATGATCTTCAAAGCGCACTGAAAGATTCCTCCACAGTGGCAAAGCCATGGGAACCCCAATTTGAACTTGAACCTTGATTTTATTGAGTGTGGTGCAAACAGCCTTTCTGCTAATGTCTCATTTAGAACTCTTTGGTTATATATTAAATCCATTGCATAACTCTCTGTTGTACTAGTATTTGATTGATTCTTAGAACCTAAACGAAACAATGGCTATATAAAACCATTTTTTCTCTGTCCATATACAGAGTGGGTAAATTTGACTGAGCTTTTGAATCAGGCACTACAGAAGTAAAATGTTAGAATAGATGCATTTTAGGATCCTCTAATTGAGGACATTCTGTTGTTCGTGGCATTCAAACATGAATGTATTTTTATGTTACTTAGCCAACAAAATAAATAAATTCATACTTGCCATCCCATGTTGTGTAATAAGAAGAGTGCTGTTTTTATTTTCAAATACTACATGTCATAGGTGTGTACTACATGTCATTACATACTCGTCAAACCATTTGGTGTAAAATGGAAACCAGGCACTGTATTTATAAAATTATTTCTGTTCCTACTTCCTGAGAGTTGTGGCTACCACTGCTATTTTGCAGTTTTTAGGTAGGAGATCACTAAATTACACTTATGGAGACATGTCTAAAGAAAAAATCATTTTCGAGTACATTTTAATACATTTTTTACATTCAAACTAGGTAATCGGTATACTTTCGGTGGATATTTGTCCTAATACACAAGCTGAAAGTCACGTTATATCAGTCAGTGCTCTAAAAGGGAGAATGTTCACCGGAGTGGAAGGGTTACCCAGAAGAACGGCTAGAACGCTTGTTTAATACGCTTTGGTTTCCTATATGGTCATTGAATAAAGATAAATAATTTTGTTTAGTAGCCGTTGCACTGCCGGTCTCACAGCGCAAAGTTGTATTCAAAATAATTAAGTCAATCTATAGCTTTACAAACCTACTGCAAGATACCCGATTAACTAGCTTTTAAAAATATAAATAAATTACTAAACCGTTACATATAAAATGTTTAAAGGTTTTTGTAATTTTTATCATGTTAAATATTCTTCTTAGAGCTGGCGGTCAAACTTTACTGGACTCCTACAAAGGCAGTGTAATAGTATTGCTGCATTAATTTAAATAAGTTTGTTACTGTGTGTGACTGAGGGTTTGTGAATTAAAACGATATGTGTATTTGTGTAATCTGTATATATAGGCTTAGAGTTACGCATTTATTTATTTACTTTAATTTTAATTTGTATGTGCAAGACTTCTGCAGTTTAGAGTTTTCACGACCTTGCGTGAATCCCTACAAATCTGTGGGAGTTTTTCTAGCAACAGAATGTGACAAAAGAAGAAAAAAAGTACTTGTCCGACGGGCTAAGTATAATCCCTCACACAAATCGTGTTGTCCTGGGCGTCGGGCGATATGAATTGCACACCCCTGAGTATATACAGTACAATCAAACAACATATTGAGCAAAAGTCGAAGACATACTTTTATTAAACCTTAATTCTTTTTTCCCCATAATTCCGTTAAATGAATTGGAAATTTACATAAACCAAAAATATACTGCACACTTGTCAAATTACACAAGTTAGTAACTGTGCAAACTGGACCTGCAAACCATAACTGTATACAGTCTAGATTTGTTGGTTTGCCATGTTGCAATTGTGTGCATTGAGTGCTTTTGATACTATAAAAAGCAGTCTAACTTTAATACATCTGTTTGTTAAAATGGCTTGTCTTTCTCTGCAATTTTTCACACGCAAATATAAAATTCTGTTTAGCATAACTGGAACTGTTCACCAGGTGGAGGTAATGTTAAAGTGGTGTTCTTTCTAAAGCCAATACTGCAACCTACAGGTAGACTCCAGAATCACATAAAGCACACCTGGATTGAAAGGTACTTCTGTATTGCTGGAGGTTTTGTAAGGTCCCCTACTGATAAAACCATGAACCGTTGTTTTTAGGTGTCATACTCTTGTAAAAACGTATGTTACAATTTATATTTTATAAAATTACACACTTTATAGAATTACCGATTTTACAAAGTGACCGTAATACCTCCAATTATGATGTATTTATTAATGTATTTATTTAATTTGATCTCAATTGTTACTTACAGATATCTTCTGTATTGTTCCTTATTATGTATTTATATTGTGTTGTTGGAGCCCAGTATTACTCAAAATAAAATTAATAAATATGATTTTTTTTTTCAAAGCAACAGAAAAAGAAACCCAATTGCATTGCGATGCAAACAGTATTTAGACAAATCATTTTAAAAACTGAAAAGAGGCACAATGTTAGGAAATCAAAACAACCCCAAACTCTTCCATCCAGTGACCCACCCATAACCCTTCATAAACAATGACAGATATAATCATACAGACAATCTGATACGATCCCAGCCAAACTAAAGTCAAACAAGCAGTTTAATGTTTTACTTACTTTCCATAAAAATGGAAATAGCCCTGTTGCTGTTCTCCCTATTGTTTATTATGTTTATATTCTCACAGGATCATTCTAAGTACCACATTTAGTCTGATGACGTCTGTTATTAATTTGCTCATTACTTTCTTAACTAGATAATAATAATAATAATAATAATAATAATAATAATAATAATAATAATAATAATAATAATAATAATAATAACCTTACCTAATAGGGGAGGACACCCTGCTGGGGATTCCAGCACTGACCAGCTTGGAACAAGCTGGTTTCTGCTGGTCATGGTCATGCTGATGAATTTGTTTGCTAACAAGTTGGTGGCTGCTGGTGTAAAGCTGGTGAAGTTGGTCTGGAGATGGTCAAGCTTTTGAGTGATATAGCCTGCTGGTCATACTTGAGAATGTTTTATTGTGTGAATATTAAATGTAAATTATATATATATATATATATATATATATATATATATATATATATATATATATATATATATATATATATATATATATATATATATATATATTTATCTTTAAACTATTATTTTTAATGACTCATTTCAACCATGTTCACGAGGGTGGGCATTACATTTTCATTTATCACACACTATCCCATATAGTATTTTATAATCTCTGGTGAGCATTTTTTTCCCCGACTGAGAAGCGAGTGAGAGAAGACAGAAAAAAATAAGCCCCTTTCACACTGGCACTCCTACCCGGGTCCGCACCTGGGCCCTGGCTAACCCAGGTCACAATCTTGCGTAGTGTGATTGTGGGTCTACATGCTTTGACCCGGTTTCACTTCCGCAACGAACATTTCTGTTTATTCTGTTTAGCCATATTTTTGTTGCTTGAGACACATCATCAGCCAGATTGCGGCAGGGATGAAGAAATGATTTGCTCTAATCAACATTTGGGCTGACGGTTGACTCCAGAGAAGCTTGGATTAAAGTGTCAGTAACAAGCTGCTTCCAGGGCATTGATACGCACATTGTGTACTTGTGTCTGTCACTCAGGTGAACCCTGCTTTATCAAAAGAAGTGTGAAATCGTGTAGCCAAGCATGACACAGGGTCCCGACCCAGGTAGGTTTTGACCCGGGTAGAGCATGCCATGTGTCGTGCACAAAAATTAGATGGGCTCAGTTTTGGATAATAAAATCGAGATTGATCACATTTAATTTGCTAAAACCCTGGAAAGAAAGGGAGGCCCTGTGAATTAGCGAGGATACACGAGTCATGAACGGAGCAAGGATAGTTTGCATACACATTTGTGGTGTAGTTGGCATTACACACTTCTTGCACATTAACAGAATAGCTCCCCTTATGGTTTACGTAAAGGTGCCTATTCTGTGTTGGTGCGCAATTGATGACTCCCAGGACACCTGAAAACACGTACCTCCCAAGAAACCCTGCTTTATATTTTGTTGCAGCTTGTGAGAGACAGGGAAATGGATGAATTCTGCTGCCCGTGTGAACACGTGAACTGTCCCTGGTACCCCCTTGGACTGCCACCACAGTTATGCTCCAACTGCGGGGTGGGCACTACATGGCCAGGTGCCCTGTCCATCAGGAGAGGGAGGAGCAGGGGCCGCATCAGTCTCCACCACTAGCAGAGGGAGGTAGACTTCTGCTCATATTGCCCCAGCAGCAACAGCAAAAGCAACAGCAGCCAGAGGAGCCATAGAACCTGTTCCCCTGGTGCCGGGAGGAAGATCACTGCTGGAGGGAATGCTCCGTGGTTCCACCAGGCTGGTGGGGATGCTCCTATGCCAAGCCTGCAATGCCTAGGGCTGCCAAGCCTGCAATGCCTAGGGCTGCCACACCTGCAACGCCTAGGGCTGCCGAGCCTGCATCGCCTAGGGCTGCCGAGCCTGCATCGCCTAGGGCTGCCGAGACGCCATCCCCATCGCCTGGGGATGCCTCCAAGTCATTTGTTTTATTATTTAATAAAAATACGGCTACGGCCATTTCAGCCCTGTACCTTTTGTTTTGACTGCTGTTTCCTGAACCTGACGTCACCACCCACACACCACACAAAGCCATCTGTGGCAAATAGTAATAATGTGTGTACGCATTATGCCCGACTAAACGTGAAACTGTCAGTGTGGACGCTTTGAGCTGGATTAATTAAAACATTTTTGAGCATGGTTCTCGAGATTGGTTATGTAGTGTGGACAGGGCATAAAAGTAAATATCATTAATATTGCTGCGTAAGCCAAATATGAGGCTTATTGCTGCCACCTACAGGACTGGAGTGTACCTTAATCCAGTGGTTCCCAAACTTTTTTACCTGAGGCCCATCTGTGCAGCTGCATTAGGCACTGTGGCCTACTATTAACACTTCCTGAAGAAAATGAACGGAAAACATTGTACTGTATATGTTTAGACCTGTAACACTGCACTTTTTTACACAGAGAATTGTGAGGGTCTGGAACCAACTCCCCAGTAATGTTGTTGACACTGACACCCTGGGATCCTTCAAGAAGCTGCTTGATGAGATTCTGGGATAAATAAGCTACTAACAACCAAACGAGCAAAATGTTCTTATGTTCTTAAATACAGATTTACATTATTTTTTTCATTTTAATGTTAATATTTAACAATATAAATCAATAGGAATATGCACTGGATGAAGTGCTTCTATATCTTTTAAACATTATTTGAAACACTATAGTTGTATAAAGTAAATACAAGTACTAAACAGATTGTGTTTTTAATCAAACATTGAAATAATGCACCTTTTCACACCTAAATATCTTTGAAATCAAGCTATTTTTAATTTTTCCTTCTACATACAGTATCACATTTTAGTAACACCAGTGCAACCTGCACCTTACTCTTAAAATCCTAATTTCTGTACTTTTGTAACTAAAAGACACAACTCTACTCTCAACTATTCAACTTTCTAGTCGCAGTTTTTCCAGCTGGGGGAATATATTAGTGAGGCTCAACCTGATTTCATCTTAAGTTTTTAGCCTTTTCTCTAAAAAAAGCAAAACAGTAGTGGTTTATTTTGCAACATACTATGTTTTTGCTACAGAGATGCAACTCAAGTTTTAACTAAAGTTTCACAGCACTGAGGCAAAGGATACTCACTCAATCTGGTAGGAAAATCCAAATTTTAAGTACGCATCTTCATATTTTCTCACCACTTTCTTTTACTTTTTCGCTGGCTCATTCTGAGTAGATTTAGAAGGTCAAGAAAGTTAATCTTCACCATCGGTGCAACTTCTCGTTTTTGAACAATAAGTCGATGCATGATAAATTCAAAATGCAAGCTGTTACTTTTTAGAGTTGTAAAATGGACTGTACGTCTGTTGCTAAGTTACCGCTCACTGAAGTGCGCCTTCAAACTCACGTGACATACGTGCAGGACAGAGACACACATTCCAAATTTTAGCCCCTTTCACACTGGCATGATCTACCCGGGCAAGACTCGGTGTCACGTAGGTCGGGTACGCGATTTAACACTGATTTTGTTAAAGCAGGGTTGACCTGGGCGACAAAAGCAAGTAAACAATACGCGTATCAATCATGGGGTTTCCTTGCGAGTTTTTTTTTTTTTAACTCGAGACATTTACACGAGAAAAATGCCTTGTGTAAAATGCTTTTTTGGATTTCCGTTCGCTCATGTTTTTTTTACTCAAGTAAACCAGGCTTTTCACCCGACGTTATGCAAATGAAGGGGTAAGATGGGGGTTGACATTAGCTATGCGTAAAGTACTGTTGCCGTTTTTGAAGGTTACTAGTGACGTTGTGAAAATATGGATTCCATGTGCAGGGAACTAGTGCACGAGTGGATCGAAGTTGCTGCAATAAAGCAAAATACCACATGCCTGGTTGGTTAATAATGTGTTTTACTGCTCTTTCCCAAATTGTTTTTCAAATGTCATTAGTAGGGTATCATGTCGTTAGAATACTGTTTCAACTCTTAGGACACATAAATTAAAAATGAACTCGAGGTATAAAATTAAAATGAACAGGTATTGCAGATCACCATGGCTGAAAACCGGCAGAGACGTATGTATGTATGTATGTATGTGTATATATATATATATATATATATATATATATATACACACTTTTCATTCAGGCAATACAGCATAGGGGATCAGGTGATGCTCTGTATACTACCCTGGCTTAGAAGCCCTACCCGTTAGGACGGCTGACAGCTGCTGAGGAAGCATTCAACACCACACTTGGGCAAATACGGGTAGTAGGAACTTGAAAGGGAGGTGGCAGATACTGCTGAAATGGACTGAAGTGCAGCATTAGTTAGTTCCCAAAACTGCCACTGCTTGCTGTATCCTGCACAAATTCATGTCAACAACAAAGTGAGGTGGAATCAGTTGCTGCCTGTGAAACAGCCGGGGCAGGTTACCAGTGTTGCCAAGTCTCACGAGAAGAAAGAGACACTGCCTTTCAAAACAAGCCCAAAACAAGTGAACAAGCCCGATCCTGCTTATTATAAGTAGATTTGACAATTGTGAAGGTTACCTCAGCCGCCAGTTTCAATTGGACAGCAGCGATCTGAGGAGGCTCGTGCTGTCAGAGATTCTCTCCTTTGAAATGGTGTTGGATTTGCTGTTGTGTCAAATATTAATGATGCAAACAAATAAAACACAATCAATACATTCATTTGCAATTTTATTTGGTCAGTTCTAAGAGGGCATCAACAACTTGTTGGATGTTGTTGCACTGTTTTGGACGATCGAGCTGGCTCATGACATCCAGTTCACCAACTATATTAATGTGGAGGGCAGACACGCGTTGTCTTTGGACATAGCTGGGATCGAAAAAGGACGAGAATTAATTCAGTTAGATATTTAAGCAACTCACTGTTTAACTTTAGTGTAGTTTTTACAGCAAGGGTATTCTCAAACAGCTGCTTTAATACTATAACAAGGGCATAATCAGTTCATGGTAAGTGGTTTTATACAGAAACCCATAAGAGATATACAACATGACAGTCCAGACACAACAAAAAACAATAATAAAAAAAGCCACCCGCATTATCATTAAGGTGAACTACTCCACTGCTAACCATAAAATCGCCCATCAGCCACTACTTTCTGCCGTCTTGGAATCCACAGTAACAACTGACCTGATCCCTTGCAATATTTATAGTTACGGATAAACACTCATTAACATTTACATGTGAAATCTGGGTTTCCATGCGAAACTGGGCGTGGATTTTCCCATTTCGTCATTTAGACGAGTAAATGAGATTTACCCTATCCCTCTCTTTGGCTGTTAATGAGATTTACCCTATCCCTCTCTTTGGCTGTTAATGAGATTTACCCTATCCCTCTCTTTGGCTGTTTTTTCGGCCACAAACCTGATTTACCCGAGTAATTCTCCCAAACGTGCACGAGCATCGCCATTTCACATGTAAATTGACCCGCATGGAAACCCCATGAATGAATGCGGAGCCGGTGTGGGATATTGTCAGCGAGACTCTCCTTATCAATTTTTTTAGGGTGATTTGTTTTCCATTTCTTTTATAGGTGGTATAGGCAAGTAAATAAATGTTAATCAGTCCATTCCTGGTAGTTAATGACCAATGTGTCAGTTAATACCAAGAGATCTAGTTGAACGGAATAAAGTCGACACACTTATTGTTATATTCCTTAAAAAAACGATTTGCTATGGTGAACCGTTTTAAACATAATGTTGTATTGGCATTGTAGTATTATTAGAAATTACAAAATAAAAGCCGGTCTGGTACCGATGCTGAAGCATTAGAGTGTTCATGTTAAACTGCAGCGATGTGTTAACGGTGTGTTACGGTTTAGTTCCCAAGTTGTGTTTCCAGTCGTCATTTTGTCACAAAGGCTTTCATTTGATACAATTTAATAGTAATGGATAAAGTGAGTTCTACTTTTTGTTTATAGCCGTTTGAATATTGCACTTCCGCAGACGCAACTTCCAAATATTGTTACAGTTACCGATATGTGATTTGTAGAAAAAATTCTCACCTGGCATAATTAGGAATTCTGTTCAAAATATATAATAATAATAAAAAAAAAAACTATCGCGATAATCACATTTCAACTTCTCTCTATTTGCAGTTAGTTTTATTTACACATTTATTTTCACAAATAAAACAGAAAAACATTCAAGCCAAAAACACATTCAGAACAAAAATGATGAGGGTAATGTCAATATTACTAATACAATCCTATATATACATATTTCAGAATAAAGTTTATTATATTGAAAAAAATGCTGGTAAATTATGTGGACATGTAGCAAAGTGGTTAATTGTGTGCAGGTGCAGGTGATTAAAGAACAGACAGACAATTGTAATCCAGGTGAAGAGGTTTGTTTTTATTAGTTGTTTTTGTCCAGTGCCTGATGGCGAAACAAACAGGAAATAATAATGATGGTAAGTAATACAGCCGCGTGTATTACTTACGTTTATAATTCCCCAAGGTGGTCCCGAAATAATAGCCCTGTTCTTGTATCCCCACATTAAACAAAAAACCCATACACAAGTCCGGTTAGTACGTGAATTAGTGATTGTGGTGCAATACAGTTTTACAGTGGGACAAGTGAAGTGCTGTTCCGGGTTTGTGCTGGCCTCTGGCAACGTGTTAGCCGTCTAGTGAATACACTCAATAATAGACAGTACAAACAAACACTCACGATTATTTCACCAACAGTACGGGTCCTTTCAGGTCAATGACACAACCAAAACGAAGGAACAGATAACATTGCTTCGACCCCTATTTATACCATCACTAATGACCCCTTGGTAAATGATTGCAGCTGCTTTTTATGATCTGCAGCTGCCACATAATTTCCCCTCCGGGTCAATGAGTTAGTGTACCGAAGCTCCGTCTCTTCTACGTGACCGACTTCCTTTTAACCCTCTGAACGAAGTGTCAGGCCAAGTAGTCCAGAGTACGCTGTTCCCATTACTTAGCGCCCGCACAGGTCGAGAGGGAGATTTACTACCAAGAATCATTCTTTCTGTCAGAGGACACTAAAAAACACCAATAAACTTTCTGATAGGAAACATCATCTATGTATTGTCTTCTCTGTGTTGTCCATCAACATTCTAGCTACAATTTCTGCATACTGTAGAACAGTGGCCCCCAGATTTATTCTGCATTTTCTAGCAACCTGTAGACTAGTGTCACTTTGGCTTTAGATTCCAATTTACTGTATTGGTGTGTGTGTGTGTGTTTCTGGATGTAGTACTGTGTTTTTTTCTTTAATGTGTATATAGTTAATTTTGTTATTTTTTATTTTTTTGTTTGCTTTGTATAGGATTATCTATTTCTCCCCTGATAGTTATAGACCAATAACTACTTAAAATGAAATATTGCATAGGCACTAGTATCACTTTTAAGCTTTCAATTTTAAACCAAAAAAAGTTAAAATAACTTTTAAAACATAGAGCCACGTAATCTGTTAGGTATGTGTTTAGTGTTTATCACTGAACTGTAACATGTTTTGTAATACCTTTTCCTATTGTTATCAAGTAATAAATAGTGATAAGTAAATAGTAATAATTCATAAATAGTAATTATTTAGGTTTTATATTTTTTTTAGTAGAGTCAGAAGTTGTGTACTTCAAAAGGAAATGAAAACAGCCGCTTCAGATTTTGAAAGAAAGGAAAGCTGAGAAAAGGAAAACATCATTGTTCTCTGATAGTCCTAAAAAAACAAAAACAAGACCAAAAGTGGTGAAAAGGAGGATACTGGATTATGCTGAATTCTCAGATGATACCTCTGGCAGTGATGTGGAAATAATTCCCAGAAAATGTACACTGAATTTAAAAAGTTCATTCAAAGATGTAAGGAAATGAGTGAGGAAGTGTAGAAATTGAAACAACTTAATCATTTCTTGGAAGAAGAAAGCAAAAAAAAAAACAAAGCGCTGAATTTCTCATTACAGAAATGCCTTACATCAAAACTAAACAGTATGTTGTCATTTATTTGTAATATATAAATAGGGCCCAGTTGTTTTAAATGTGGGTTTGTGAAAAATAGGTATGTGCCATATTTAGCAGTTTATATTAATGTTAAACTGATGGTTGTCATAGTATTTACAGCTGTATGACAAGTGAAATGTGAGTAATTTATTTATGTTTTATCATTTTTTATGCAGGTGTTTCATAAGACGAAAGAGGCGAGGTTGGATCAAGCTATGCATTAATCTCACCTGGAGAACAACCTGATAAAGCAGATAGTTTGAAAACTGCACCCACATTCCATGCTGTTCAGAGTGGGATGGTAAGTATGTATTGTTTAGTATCCAGTCACTTACATGCAGGCCCATAATAAATTAAAATAAAATAAAGTAGTGCAAAAATACTAAGTGTCATGTTTGCAAACACCTTTTACAAGTAAAAGGGAACAATCATTTTGTTTTACCCAAAAAGATTTGGAAATACCTGCAGTTTATTTTTTTAGCTGGTAAAATGAATATTGCTAGCTGAATGTGGTTCCCTGCATATGCAATGTTATATACATTTTCAAAAAGTATGAATAATAGTTATAGTATAGGAGTCACAAAACCAATACACTACACAGTCATATAGTGGCTCTCAAAAGTATTCACCCTCCTTGGACTTTTCCACATTTATTGTGCTACAACATGGAATCAGAATGGATTTAAGTAGGAGTTTTTGCCACTGATCAACACAAAAAAGTCCATAATGTCAAAGTGAAAAATAAAATCTACAAATTGTTCTAAATGAATTCCAAATATAAAAAATAATTGATTTGCATAAGTATTCACCCCCTTTGCTATGACACACCTAAATAAGCTCTGGTGCAACCAATTGTCTTTAGAAGTCACATAATTAGTTGAATGGAGTCCACCTGTGTGCAATTAAGGTGTTTCACATGATTTCAGGTTAAATACACCTGTCTCTGGGAGGTCCCACAGTTGGTTAGTACATTTCCTAACAAAAACTACACCATGAAGACGAAGGAACATTCAAAGCAAATCTGGAATAAGGTTCTTCAAAAGCACCAATAAGGATATAAGAACATTTCCAAGGCATTGAATACCCCCCGGAGCACAGTAAAGTCCATCATTAAGAAATGGAGAGAATATGTCACAACTATGAATCTGTCTAGAACAGGCTGTCCTCAAAAACTGAGTATCCGGGCAACAAGGGCACTAGTCAGGGAGGCCACCAAGAGGCCTATGGCAACTCTAAAGGAGTTACAGTCTTCCACGCCTGAGCTGGGAGACACTGTGCATACGGCAACAATAGCCTGGGTGCTTCACAAAACTGGCTTTTATGGGAGAGTGGCAAAAAGAAAGTGATTGTTGAAAAAAACTCACATCAAATCTTGGCTAGAGTTTTCCAGAAGGCATGTGGGAGACTCTGAGACCAAGTGGAAGAAGATTCTATGGTCTGATGAGAACAAAATAGAGCTTTTTGGCCTCAACGCTAAGCACTATGTTTGGCGCAAGCCTAACACCGCACATCATCCTGAGAACACCATCCCTACCGTGAAGCATGGTGGTGGCAGCATCATGCTATGGGGATGCTTCTCTGCATCAGGGCCTGGAAAGCTCATGAAGATAGAGGGCAAAATGGATGCAGAAAAGTACAGAGAAATCCTGGAGGAAAACCTGCTGAAATCTGCAAAAGACCTGGGACTTGGGAGAAGATTCATCTTCCAGCAGGACAATGACCCCAAACATACAGCCAAAGCCACACTGGAGTGGCTTAAAAACAAAAAGGTCATTGTCCTGGAGTGGCCCAGTCAAAGCCCGGACCTCAATCCAATTGAAAATATGTGGAAAGAGTTGAAAATTGCTGTTCACCAAAGGTCCCCATCCAACTTGACGGAGCTTGAGCAATTGTGCAAAGAAGAATGGCAAAAATTGCGGTGTCCAGATGTGCAAAGCTGATAGAGACTTATCCAAATAGACTCATGGCTGTAATTGCTGCCAAAGGTGCCTCTACCAAATATTGACTCAAGGGGGTGAATACTTATGCAATCAATTATTTTCTGTTTTGTATTTGTAATTAATTTAGAACAATTTGTAGATTTTATTTTTCACTTTGACATTATGGACTTTTTTGTGTTGATCAGTGGCAAAAACTCCTAATTAAATCCATTTTGATTCCATGTTGTAACACAATAAAATGTGGAAAAGTCCAAGGGGGGTGAATACTTTTGAGAGCCACTGTACATATGCGTATACTATAGGAATATTAAGGATTTCTGTGAGGGTTATTGGTGCACTTAATGTTTAAGTGGAGTTCAGGAGGCGTGAGCCAGGGCTTCGCCTCTTTCTCATTTCACCTCACTATCCTCATTGACTCCCTATTTAAACCCAGTCACAGCTCAGCTCTTTCGCTTGTATTTTGCTTTGTTGCATACGCTTGCATACTTCTCCTTCCCTGCCGGATCTCCTCAAAATACCGCATTCATTTTTCTATCTCACCATTTCTCTGATGGAAGCTCAGTACAGTCTATTTCTAATGCAGACCTCTACCCAGCAACCAGACTTGCTGCCCCGGCACTACGGAGATGAAAATGACCCCGTGTCACAAAGACGGCATGTGTGACGTCAGACCAGAGCCAGGAAATAAAACAACAAGACAGGTGGAGTTTGGTGGAGCTGTTAATAAATCAACAGAACACAAAAACAGGACACGGCACTTGCGGCCAAAATAAACAGGTAAACAAAAAACGAACAGACAAACAAACACGGTGAGTGAAATAAACAAACAAGTATCGTGCCTCTTGCACGCAATAGCAATTGTTATTTTATCTCTCTCCGTCCTCCGTTCTCCACTCACGAACACCCAACCCGGTGAGTGAAAACATGCAGCTTTTATGCAGTTGTACCGAGACTCGATTGCTAGTCAATCATTCTATTGGAATCTCGGTACAACTGCACGTGAATTAATTAAGTGTACTCCCGTGACCACACATTACATTTTAACCAGCACGTGAAGTGATTTGTGCCATCCTCGTGCCTAAATACAAATCTACATTTTTAAATACACGTGAAACACAGACCCGTTTATATCCCGTGTACCAATGACTATACACCAACATTTACACACAACACGTAACATATAAACATAAACTACGCACAAGGGCGTGGCCACATTACCACACCACCCTACTGTTGTGATAATTCTATGCTTCAGTGCATAATTTGGCTGGTCCCGTGTACCAATGACTATACACCAACATTTATACACCACACGTAACACAAAATACACACAGGGGCGGGCACTTTGCCACACCCCGCCAGCAGGCTCAGCCTCCAGAGCAGCTATATTATAAGGATCAGCCACTCACCAAACTCTTAAAAACCCTGCACGACAACAACAGCAACATCCCGGCTGGAAGCGAGCATATGGTGTCGTTCTATAATAATTGTACCTTTATATCTGCTAAACCCATGTTGCCTCCTTCTCACTTCCGCAAACTCGCTTGCCCAGAGTCCCAGGACAGGCTGCAGCAGCCCCTCCTCTCCAGTCTTGGGTCGTCCCCTCCTCTACAGCGCAGCATAGCTGAACAGATCCCATCCTTCAGCTTCATAACAACATTTTCAAGGACATGAAGTCCCAAATTCATCCCATCGCCGTCTCAATTGCTTCAATTAGTACACGGCTCAACGATATGGACAAATGAGTTGCTTCCAATACTGCAGCAATCTCCATTACTTCAAACCCAGTAATTGCTACTTCAATCATGGCCAGCACTACCGGTCCCCACAGCTGGTGTTCCCACATACAACCGGACATCAGCCGCCCTCAATGGTCCACAGCAAGTGCCTGTAGTCAGAAATCAAGTCCAGCGACCACATATGGTTTCTTCTTTTGATATTTGTGCAACATTAAGGGTTATTTTCTGAGTTCATTTTATTTTTCTGAAAGGGAACATTTTCAAGTACAATTCTGATTTAGACTGCTTGAAAGTACTAAGAAATGGCTGAGTTGAGTTTCTGTCAAGTTAAATTTTTGGAAACAAGCTTCACACTGCTATTTTACTGGACTTTCCTATCCTATACACTTCCAGTTTTCACTGCTACTAAACTAAAGATATTTTCATAATTTCAATTTTACCCCGGCAAAGCTGAATTTCACTCACCACCTCAACCCTGCTCACTCAGCAGCACCAGCAATGCCTTGTCAGCAATAAACACTCATTTAGATGGCTTAGACAATCGCTCCAGCAACATAACAGTCTCTCGTGCCAATCTCCACCCCCTCCTTCATTACATCTTCTGTTTCAGCGGCTCCATTGCTCGCCCCAGCCCAAGCAGTTCCAGCCCCACCCCCATCTAGTAGCATTCCACAGAACAACCTGGTTACAGTATCTACTTCAGGCTCCCAATCAGCAGTCACCATCCGACATCACACCCTCTCCCCATTGATCCGAAGGTAAGTAATGGAAGATAGCCAAGTTCCACACACGCTCCGCCGTCACAGACACACATCGCTCTGCACCGCCCCGGTCACAGACACACATCGCTCTGCACCACCCGGTAACAGACACACATACGCTCTGCACTGCCCTACGGTAACAGACACACATACGCTGTGCACCGCCCCCCCGGTAACAGACACACATACGCTCTGCACTACCACCCCGGTAACAGACACACATACACACATACGCTCTGCACCTCCCGTGGTCCCCAACCCCAAGCAATCTTCAATCTGTGATCCCTGTTTTCTTCAGTAGGCGTCCCACTCTCAAGATAACCATCGCCCCAACTAGAATTCCTCGAATCACCGGGACACTGTCAAATCGAAGCTAGCCTCCCACTCAACAATCCTGGATCGCATTTGTCAGCTCATTAACAAATTCCAAGTATCAAAATCAATCGCTAAACGCAACATGTTATCTCCCCTCGGCCACTTCAATTTTGCACATTATTCCCAAGGCAGAACATTCATATCTCGCCTTCTCACTCTCGCCTCAACTGCAAAAACCTGGATTCTCACGTAAAAACATATTTCAGAAGCAAGAAACCCTCCTCCAGAGCTTCCAACGCTCCAGCTTTCCTCCAATACTCGGATCATGGCAGCCATTTCCACAGTCAAGGTTAACGCTATTTCCCATCTAATATGTCCGCTCATCCTCTCAAACAGTACAAGCATTAATACATGGTGAGAGATGTTTTGATTATGAGTTCCACTATTAGAAGAATGACTGGAGTTGTGAGACCAAAATCTCTGAATGTGAGTTCACCTTTTCCATTCCAAGCAGACATGATAGTAGCAAACCGCTGATTGATCATGTATTAACTAACACATAGGATGGTCGGCATCTCACATCTCTAGACATTAGAATGTGGTACACTTTGCTACAACACTGGAACAATCAACAAATTAAGTTCCAGCAGCTCATCTTTAATTGTTTGGATATCAGTTTCCCACAATTTCATCATCCAAGCTCGCCATCTTCCAAGCATCTACAATAATGCAGTCATCACAGCAGTATGTTTGACACTCCGAGGAATCACCAAGAACCCCCTCTGCATCTTCTTCCAGACTTCCTATAATTTCTCCAAAAGCATCATTACCAGACACTGGTTCTCTTCCCTCCTCTCCGCCCTCGTCACCAGAGCAGGTCTTTCTCCCCTATTCTGCACCACACACTCCTTCAGGATTGGCGCAGCCTCTTCAGCAGCCAGAGCCCGAATCAGCCGTCACCTGATCAAGACCATGGAGCATTGGTCCTCTTCAGCAGTCAACTCCTACATCCGATCGCTGCCATCCGATATCACTGCAGCTTACAAGTCTATAGCTAGCATCGAGTGGATGGCCGACACATAGCTTGTTCCACTAACCATCTATTTTTAGCTTTTTTGTTTGTCATTGTTTGTCTCCTTGCTTTTATGTTATACATTGGCACACGGTCTTTGTTTGTCTTCACAGGAGCGGGTTCAGCGGGGAGCCGGTGGTCCATCTTTTGGGGGGATAGTGAGTCTCACTTCCCTGACATGGAGTTCCAGTAACTCTGCAGGTTCTTCGTGTGTCAGAGGGGACCACAGGCCACACTATTCTTTCGCAGCTCATGCACTATATCTTGCCTCATGAAAGAAGGCTCTGTCTTACTTCCTCCTTTACCCTCCTGGGATGTGGCCCTCTTACTCTTAGTGCTCGAGTCCCATAACTAACAATTATTTGTGTTCTTTCAGATTCTCTTCTCTTCCTTACATCAAGGCTTTGTATGAGCCGTTACGTCCGCTGAGGGTCGAACCCGGTGGCTAACTGGGACCCAGTTGCTAGGCCGAGCCTATAACGACTCTCAGAGAAGTCAGAGGACTCTGTCTTTTCAGGGGCTCTCTCAGTTGATCCGGCCCATCCTTTTCTCTCTCCCTTGTCTAGAGGCCGAGCCTCCAATCCTAAATTGCAAAAAACACTCCCTTCCTTTCGCAGCCCTGGGTCCCGCCCCATGAACTGGTTGCTAAAGGGAACATACAGTTTTAAATTCATAAAATTGCATCATTATAATATCCACAAAACAGTGACAGTTGAAGTTAACTTTAACTAAACAAGTGATAGCATTTAATTTGATCAGAAAATGAATACTATATCATCTCCCATATTATAAGCACACAGCTTGATCCGCATCAGCCTGGTCAAAATAATAATAATCAACAATGAAATTAGGCTACATAAAATGTGCAGAGACGTAATCTAATTCAGATTATCAGAATGCGCTTTCTCATTACCATTGACTGGTACTGAAAAAATGAAAGAAAAGGCAGAAAATCTCATCTTGCAATTAAAAAGTTTGTAATGTATGGGTGTTAAAAATAATTTTCATATATAGTACATACATACATTCAAGGTGGGGTTTACCTTTTGTGGGGCCTGTGCAAAGGTTCAGTTTGGACTCCTACACTTTACTAGACAGCCATACTTCAATTTACCACTGGGCCTGCTCGGGGCAACTGGCCAGCTCGAGGCCCTGAGAAATCGCTGCCTCTGCATATATTTCCCAAGTCGTAATAATATCAGCGTGAATTAAAGCATTTTAAATGTAAAAGATAGGATGGTGTACTAACTTTTGTCTGAAACTGTACAGAGCTAAGTGATTTTCCCTAATGTAGGTGTCATTTCTTCATTTAGGTGGAGATTGGAGATAATGTGTACATAAGGACAGAAAATGTGTAAGAATCAATGTACAACAGAAATATTCATTATTTGCGAAAAACTGGCAGTAAGCATCTGGGGATCTAGCACTCTGAAGGAGAGAAGTTTTGGTTAAACAGTGTTTAACTCCTCATAAATATATAGCATTAAAAGTTAAATATAGTGCCTATATCCAACCAGTAGTTTTGAAAAAGTTTTGTATAATAATAATAACATATTTGTGTCCTGAAAATAGATTTCTGAAGATTTTTATTTCTATCTTTGATGCTTATTGGATGTTTTTTTTTTTACCTCTGTATTATTATTATTATTATTATTATTATTATTATTATTATTATTATTATTATTATTATTATTATTTCATTTAAATGTGAACCACACTCACATTGTATAAAACCATAATAGAATATCAAAGGTCTCATCACTAAATCACTCTGCATATCACAACACCTATTTAAAATAAATGAAAGCAAGACCTCAGATGACACTCACAAATCAATACACAGCCTTTGTGCTAGTTATTTCTGTCTCAATACTTAAACGTTAAAACCATAGTTTTAACCAACTCCTTCTCTGTTAACTACTTATAAATAATTAACTACAATTTTAGAAAATTGAAATTCTTAGTTATGATAGTGTACTCTGTGTTAGGTTGTGTTACTTGAGGAGAAATGGTGTAACATCCTTTTTTAATGAAATAGACTGCTAAAGAAGAATCTAGATGAGACAGAAATAAAGAGCTGATTTTCCAAAGTTGGCCGGTACATGACAAAGAAAAATTATGGACACCAATAAATAATACAAAAAGACAAATAAAAAAACTAAAAAACCTGAGCCTCAAGTAACATCAATTAATCTCTGAACCCTTTGTCAATACACCCAAAAGATACATTTTAAAAATTAACCCCTACAGTTATTGATCATATAAAAATAATAGTTGTAGCTCTCCAAATGTGAAATAAAAATGTTGTCAGTTATCACTTTATCAACAGTCATATTTATGACATTTCTATTTTGTTAGTAAGATGTTTTATGTATTGTTTATGTCACGTGTGTTTATTTGTTATAAATTGATTTTCTTGTTGTTTATTTGTAGTATTATTAAATGATATACAAATCTGTAGTTGTGATTTGTTCTTTAATTGTGTTGTTGTTTTAAAGTATAATTCCCAAGATTTTAATAAGGTGTCAAATTATTATATATAGGAAATGACGCTAGCTTTGTTCCCATTTTAAAAGTACTTTAAGAACATAGCACAGTATTCTGAATGTTACTAGTCGGGAAAAGCATTTTTTTAAAATCCCTCATAACGTATTATTGAAGTATAAAGCAATAAGGGTCCTCCACATCATGTATGTATTAGGAACCTTTCAAAGTGTCAGAGATTTGCCTCAGGTGTCATTACAAACCAAACTCTATAATCCATTGTAATTAACTTTTAATGTCTTTTTTAAACTAAAGCAAATTAGTTCATCTAGAACAAATAAAAGATACTGAATGAGAAA
Organism: Acipenser oxyrinchus oxyrinchus; assembly: GCA_030684275.1. Taxonomy (NCBI): domain Eukaryota; kingdom Metazoa; phylum Chordata; class Actinopteri; order Acipenseriformes; family Acipenseridae; genus Acipenser; species Acipenser oxyrinchus. The sequence continues at coordinate 54,725,784 of CM060249.1, forward strand.
GAACAGACATCATATGGTACAAAACTGGACTGGATGAATATTAATCATTCATTTGTTGAATGGAATTTTTCTCCCAGTTCAAGTTGCATATCCTGCTAATATTATCACATTCTGTATTACAGACATTAAAATTCCTTTAATGTATCAAAAAACATACCAGGACGATCTTTTTTTATTTTTTTAAATTAAGTATGTCTTGGGTATGCTGCTAATAATTGTTATAGAAATCAAGAGTGATTTTTTTTCAGATCAGGAGCCGTGAAACGCTATAGTGCCTAAAGAAAGTCTACACCCCCTTTCAAAGTGTTCACCGTTTGTTGCCTTATAGCCTGGAATTAAAATGCATTAAAATAGTTTTTTTTATTTATCTACACATCCTACCCCACAACTTCCAAGTGAAAAAAATATTCTAGAAATTTGTAGAAAATTAATTAAAAATAGAAAGTGAAATAGCTTGGTTGGATAAGTGTCCACCCCCCTTGTAAAAACAATCCTAAATTAGCTCAGGTGTAACCAATCTCCTTCAAAATCCCACACCAAGTTAAGTGGCCTCCACCTGTGTTAAACTGTAGTGATTCACATGATTTCAGGATAAATTCAGCAGTTCCTGTAGGTTCCCTCTGCTGGGTAGTGCATTTCAAAGCAAAGACTCAACCATGAGCACCAAGGCGCTTTCAAAAGAACTCCGGGACAAAGTTGTTGAAAGGCACAGATCAAGGGATGGGTATAAAAAAATATCAAAGACCTTGAATATCCCTTGGAGCACAGTCAAGACGATTATTAAAAAGTGGAAAGTGTATGGCACCACCAAGACCCTGCCTAGATCAGGCCGTCCCTCCAAACTGGATGACTGAGCAAGAAAGAGACTGATCAGAAAGGCTACCAAGAGGCCAGTGGCAACTTTGCAAGAGCTACAAGCTTTTATGGCCAAGACTGGTCAAAGTGTGCATGTGACAACAATGTCCCAAGCACTCCACAAATCTGGCCTGTATGGTAGGATGGCAAGAAGGAAGCCATTACTCAAGAAAGCCCACCTTGAATCCTGTTTAAAGTATGCAAAACAACACTCAGGCGATGCTGTAGCCATGTGGCAAAAGGTTTTGTGGTCTGACGAAACTAAACTGGAACTTTTTGACCTAAATGCAAAGCGTTATGTTTGGCACAAACCCAACACAGCACATCACCCAAAGAACACCATCCCTACTGTGAAGCATGGTGGTGGTAGCATCATGTTATGGAGATGTTTCTCATCGGCAGGGACTGGGGCACTTGTCAGGACAGAAGGGAAAATAAATGGAGCAAAATACAGTGAAATCCTTGAGGAAAACCTGCTGCCCTCTGCAAGAAAGCTGAAACTGGGACGGAAGTTCACCTTTCAACATGACAACGACCCAAAGCACACAGCCAAAGCTACACCGGAGTGGCTAAGGAACAAAAAGGTAAATGTCCTTGAGTGGCCCAGGCAGAGCCCCGACCTAAATCCAATCGAAAATTTGTGGCATGACTTGAAGATTGCTGTCCATCAACGCTCCCCAAGGAACTTGACAGAGCTTGAACAGTTTTGTAAAGAAGAATGGTCAAATATTGCCAAATCTAGGTGTGCAAAGTTGGTAGAGACCTATCCCAACAGACTCACAGCTGTAATTGCTGCCACAGGTGCTTCCAGCAAGTATTAACTCGGGGGTGGAGACTTCTCAATAAAAACTTTTTTCCCCTTAGCAGTGTGCAGTATGGTGTGTAGATAAGTGGAAAAAATCCTCATTTAAATGCATGAAAATTAGACACTGACACAACAAAATGTGATAAAAGTTCAAGGGGGTGTAGACTTTCTATAGGCACTGTATATATATATAGATGGATAAATAGACTGAATACAATTATGCCAGCGGGACTCAACAGAAAAGAATGAACTAATTAACTTCAATAGATATATAACATTTAAATAAATAAACAAAGTTTGTTCAAAAGTTGTGCATGCTGATGCGGTGGGGAGGCCAAATCTAGACTGATCCTCAGAGCCAGCATTGCATGATATAATAAAAATATAAATTTATATAAAGTAATGTTTATTAGAATTAATACAGATTCTAAGATAGAAGTAAAAATGATGTCACAATATATAGAACAGCATTACATCATGTAAGAATAAATCATAGATTTGAATGTAAACAATAACAAGTAGTTGTCATGCCGTCAAAACCTATAAATACCTCCAATGTTTTGATTCAAACACAGGCTCCTTGAGAAAGATATGTGCAACATATCGAAACGTTGAGCAGCTGGCTCTTTGAGCTAAATATATATATATATATATATATATATATATATATATATATATATATATATATATATATATATATATATATATATATATATATAAAGCACTAAGCAATTTCAAATATTGGTTCATTACAAAAGTATTGACACCTTTACAGTACAAATGTAATAGATGTAATTTTAAAGTATATTAATTATTATTATTATTATTATTATTATTATTATTATTATTATTATTATTATTATTATTATTATTATTATTATTTATTAGCAGACTAAGATATCACATTATTTCACATTATACAGATATCACATTATTTATTTTTATTTTTATTTATTTTTATTTTTTTTTACAATTGATTGAAAACCATTACACAGTAATTAAGCAGCATTACAAAATCAACAGCCGGAAAAAGGTAATTATTTATAACATCTGTTGAAGAAGAGCGTTTTGATAACACAGCAGATGATGGTTTGAGAAAAGCGCCCGTAAACTACAACAAAGGAAATGGCTACAGAACGGTATCAAAGAAATATGGAATAACCAAAATCCACAAACAGAGGAATACTCAAGAAGTACCACAGAACAAATTCAACTGAAATACTTAAAAGAAGTGGACGTCCAAAGAAAATTAAAAGATGAACAGCCAAGTTTACTAAATGCTTGTCCTTAATCTGTTACATTGCATTATAGTATAATAAACGTAGAGTGACAACACTTACATACAAAACATTTATTTATTTAAATACTTGCACGACTGAGTCTAGTTTCACATTAAATTAAATAGATTTGCTTTTAATTTTTTAGGTTAACTAAAGTCGCTTTCTTTCGGAGCTACAGGAACATAATTAGATCAAATAATAAATACTGAGACTGGGGAAAATTCCACTCAAAAGTACCTGTGAATAGAGCGGTGGTATAATGGTTGCTGTATGTGACAGTGAAAGAAAGTGAGTGTTGAAAAATGGAACTGCTAACTAGAAAAAAATGTATTTTTAGCATACGATTGAATAATAATTGTCGTTGTGTAAAATGACTAAACCTATAGAATAACTTTCTATAAAGCAGTTTTTAAAAAACGCAAAAAAACCGCAAAAAAAAAAAAATAAATAAATAACAGCAATTGTGATATAAACAAAAAGGTTAGGCTGTTGAACGTAACAAAATACCATTTGTTTTACTTTTTATTGGATTTTTTTAAAAATGAGACAGTAACCAAATAGCTTACACATACATTCTGCAATGTCATGATTTTGAGTCCCGACCAAATAACAACCGAGCGTTTGCAAATAATACTCTACCTGAAAAAAGGTATAAATGACAAACTATTTGTACACCTTAAATAATATGAGTGCTGTCCAGGTATAGCCTATCATTTTAAAGTTGTATTCATTTCAATTGTATTTTCTACATCATGTAAACATTTTACTGTAGATGAATATCCAAGGGACATTTACCCAATTCACTTGATTATAATTTTACAAAAAAAAAAAGAAAATTCCCATGACTTGTTACCAGACTGCACAGTCAGATTTACATTGTTTTTAGACAGAATAGACAGGTTCCAGATTGTAGAGCATACCACACCCTTCATCTCAATAGGGATTTGGTCGGGATCCCAAAATTATGCCGATAGGGACTACCGGCATGTAAAGGGGAAGAACTGAACATGTCTGATACTGTTTATTTGGTTACTGTCTCTTCAAATAAGTAAAATACAATACAGAATACATTTTCTTAAATGTTGTGTGCCTATTAATACTTGCATAGTTTATAGTTGTGTTTGGTGTACTTAGATAGGATATAATGCCCCATTTTATATTGTTCTATTGTTTTTAAACGTGAATCTTTTAGCGGTTTACTGTATAAGAGCAACTTCGAATCTGGCTTTAAAAACGTACCCGCCTTGCCAAATGCGGGTTCAACAACGCTTCATTGAATGTGTTTCTACAGCCACTACAAGGCGCCGTGTTAGAGAAGCCCCTACATACCCTTTAGATTGAATCTACCCCCTATCCCAAAGAATACATAGAACAACAGTAAAAAGCTAGTATACTCTATACTTCTGTGTAGTAAACATGCTGCCTGCTTTAGGCTTAAAATAAACCAAAGTGTATGACGGCGCCACAACTATTATGAATTATAGCTATGCAACAGCCAGAAACCTTGCTTCAAATGTGAGGTGCCCTGTCAGATGTTACAACTGATTCCACTCCCTGTGTCAGTTTTCACAGGTAAGGTGGTCAGATGTAACAATCTGTGTACAGTAATTAAATGTAAATATTTGATTGAGCAGAAGAAAGATTCATTGCATAAAAATATACTTTTCATATACAACAAACTTATGAAATGACAAGTACTTTATTTATGTATTTATTTATTTATTGTATTAAACTCCGTTGGTCAATATTTTAAAAACACAAATGTGTAGATCTGTTATTATTATTATTATTATTATTATTATTATTATTATTATTATTATTATTATTATTATTATTATGTTACAGTTTCACCATTATCCTAAATTGTATCTAATCCTCTCAGTCTACCTTAAATGCGTTTCTTATTCCTTTTTTACCGTTAAGAAATTGAGAAATCTGCTATAGGCTATATACCCTCCATTTCCTTTCCTGAGCTCGTTATTTTGTTGCTGTATTTTCAAACATTTTCTTCAACATTTTCACTAATAAGTTATTTTCTTATATCTAAGCATTCCCATTTCCGCATTCTTGCCACGGCCCGTTTTCTGCCTGGTATAGCTCCTTTTTTTCTTATTTTTTACACATATCTTGTTCCCCATCTCTGGTCGCGGTGCAAAAGGCTCCATTGAAATTGGTTCATGGGCATGAAAAGGGCACATGGCAGGCGCCAGTTTTTGGATTGTATTTTCTTTTCTCCAAGGCAAATCTGTCCTCAGGCAGAATTATACCTCCCAGACTGAATTTCGAATAATGGCTGGAAACGTGTGCAGTTTGTTTATGTCGAAAATAGTGTGGTTTGTTGCTTGAAGGAAGTTGACTTGCCCCCCCCCCCTCCGCCAAGTATTCATAGTTACACTTTTTTTAAGGACACCTATTCGACATGCATTAAGCATGAATTACTTAATACATGCCACAATGGTATAGAAATACGTGGGAACTGACATATAGTCTATCGAAGAACTATGTGGGAATCCATTAGGCCTATTTGTCATGTGTTGAGTACGAGTTTAATGAAGCATTAAGTCACGACAGGGGATGGACCCTTAAGTGTGCGGTTATATCATGTCAACCCACCCTCTGGAGTGCCTTAATGCTATTATTAAACGATTATAAAATTATTAGATTAGTTTACTTTTTAAATTAACAAAGTAAATAAAAAAAAAATCTTTCCACTAACAGTAAATATCACTAAGTACAGAAAACAGTTCCAGTGAAAAGTAAATAACATTTGTTATTTTTAGTGTTTTATTTTAATAAATGAACATCGGTTTACTCATAAATATAGCCTAATAAATATTGATTACAATGTGTGTTAAGTAAATCATTTAGGTATATCAATTATATTAACATATTACTTGCTAATTTACTGTGTCATTAATGGACATACATATTTAAACTTAGATCAGTGATTTTTGGAATAAATGTTAACTTGAAAATTGCCAGATATTGTTCACAAAACATGCTCTGAATGAACTGAATTGACTGCTGTACTGCCAGAAGGGAAGCTGCAGGTGAAAGCTGCGGCGTCTGTGTGAGAATGCTTCTCCAGCTCTACTTGTGTTATTGGGGGATAGTGTGTTGTTTTGTCTTTTCCACGTTGCCTAAGTGTAATTACTGCTAAGAATATGTTGTTGTTAGCATTGTTAAGTTCTGCTTCATACACTAAATTCACATTTTTGCTGTATGGTGGGTCATCCAAAAAGCGAGTAATAGCTCGCAGACTTATGAAGCTTGATATGCTCCATCATTATTCCTCTCGGAACCGACATACAATTCACCGAGGGGACTGTTCAACTCGTCCTTAGAAAATACATTAAATGTAAGTATTTTTCTTAGAGACAGTTTTGTAGGATATTGCATTCACAACCCATTTAGAAGCCTTTAGTATGCCAAGTTTCGGTCAAGTTCGAGTTGATTCAGTTCTGGTTACGTTATTTCATTGTGCCGTTTTTCTTTTAAAGAAATTTGAATTAGTGGTGCTTTGACTGGTTCAGGAAATTAATGTTCATACCATTCTTCGACAGTTTTTTACATTAAAAAGATTACCATTTGATTCTGGGTCTGACGTTTTTTTTTTAAGTGAATGGTTACCTATAGATATTATATGTTACAGAATTAGGACAGGTAAGTAGCAGAGGAATTTGAATCAAAGGTGATGTGTCTGTGTTTGTTGAAAGGTTGTGTGGTAATAGAACGCAGCTAACCAATCAGAGAGCATGAATTTTCCAAGACGATTTATAACTAAGCAATACGACTCTACAGGGTGGGCTGTATTGGGCAAAACCAGACCGCCCAAATGCACAATGAGGCAATTTCCCAATACCGCCCGCCCTGGAGGGTCTTATTGCGCTTAGAAAATGGGCAGCTGTTACGAAAAAAAAGTTTTGTGGTTAAATTAGGTGGCTGTAGGATATCTGTCCAGGTGAAAGGGCACTTATGCTGGTACTTTTTATTTCCTGGTCATCTATTGAAAGTTAATGTACCCCCCTGCCAAGGGTACTAGCCAATGAGTGCCAGGAAATAAAAAGCCAATTTTCTAATAGCTCATAATGACTATGGGAAAGTTTATTTTAAAGAAAGCTTCGAAGTTGCGCTTATTATTATTATTTATTTCTTAGCAGACGCCCTTATCCAGGGCGACTTACAGTCGTAAACAAAAAATACATTTCAAGAATCACAGTACAAGTATTAATACCATTAAGAGCAAGATAAAATTCAATGACTTCAGTATAAAATTCAATGACTTCAGTATATAACAGTATATAACCTATATAACCAGTTTGATGGTTTTAAAAATAAAAGCGAAATGTATAATGGGAAGTAACCATACCTCAATACATCAAACAAAACTACAGACGATCCAACTGTTAACAGCACTATCTATCTATCTATCTATCTAATTATTTATAGAGACAGTAGCCAAATACACTATGTCTGTTGGTTTCTACAGATTCTGTAACATATGTTATTGTTTGTAAGCTTGTTATGAAACATATTTAATATAAACACATTCGGCTAGATAGGGGAGACCGGGGGTAATTGTAACATTCATATCATTCTGTGAAAGTAGAAGCATTTATGCTGAAGCCTTTAGGATTCTGACCTAGTTGAGTTTTTTGTGATATATACTTATGTTGCCCAGTTGATTGATCCATTTTTTTTTATCATTGCCATCTCTGATATTTGTATTTACAATTAGCATAAATTATATGTTGTGTTGCTGTTTCTTGCTGGAACCAGGGTTGGGGCCTGTTGTGACATGCTTAACCTCTGACCCCGCTCTTACTTATCATACGTTGATCCAATGTTGTTATTGATTTTAAAGTCTAATGTTTATTTCTGTTATAAAACTTATCATAAGCAAATATTCTTCCGCGGTTAAACCTTGATAACGATATTATTTTGGTAAAAGTTTATAATAGATTTTTGGAATACTTAACGATTACCGGTACAGGTTTATTTTCAATTTATACACCGTAGGTTCTTAAGAATACAACTTTTCTGTATGCCAAAAGAAGAGTGGAAAACAATTTTTCCAAATAGTTGTTAACATAAGCGCAATTTGTTTGCGAATTAATTATCTGACGAGTAATCTGTTTTCTCAAGCAACATCCAGTTTTAAAATTGTTAAAGGTATTCCCACTCAAATCAGTAATACTGTAGTACGAACGTGTGGTCTTGTTTATTTGGTACAGTGCAGCAGTTTTGAGTTAACAGTTTACATGCGGACAATACAACAACCATGAAAATAATTTAAAACAAACTTAAAAGAAAACATTTTTCAAATATTTCTGCAATTATTTTACATGCTATTTATCCATTACTTGTTTGTGAAAACACAAATGTTTAAGAAAATTAAGAAATGGGCTTCTAAACAGTTCTTTTACTGCAATGCCTAATGTATGCTTGCACCATTCCTTACTGTTTTAACTTGATGGTTTTAGTCGAAACAAAAAGCATTAAAATGGCTTTGGGTTGTTACTGAACTCATCTGTCATATTCATTCATATTTATTATAACAACTCATTTATGGACCTCAATTTTCTCCCATATTATATAAATCGCAAAATATCCATCTATAATATTAGAAACTACTAAAGAAATCGCGCATGTGCAAAAAAAGCCGGCATAATTATTTATGAATTAAAATAATATAAGCTATAGTTTCATATTTGTTTCATGTTTATTAACAGTCAGACACATATACATATATACATTCGTCTCATCGTTCGGCTTACTTCTAACTCATGAAATAGTTCAAACTGGTTGTATTATTATTAATGTGTTGCAGTGTTATGCGCAATTATGTGGATTGAGTCGATACTTTATTGTAGTATTTACTTGTAAAATATTCGTATTTAACGAATACAGTAACGAAAATACAATGGTTGTCTACATCTCAAATTCAAATGCATAGTACAGGAACAGACTAAAGTTCCAGGATGATTATATTGATGTATTTGAAAAAGTTTAATGGCAGGAAAAGGTTGGGGCAAAGACTTCCTGCATTGTCTTTCAACAATATGCCGATTTTAAAAACGCTGGAAAAAAATCCTGAAGATTGTCAGAAGATTAAAAAAAAGTATTGCATTTTATGGCAGACAGTTGTTCTTCATTTGTAGGCTATTTGGATTATTTAAAAAAAAAACAGAAATTCGAAATATGTTTAACCATGTTTAACCATCGGTTATATATATATAAAGTATTGTGCAGACTCATTACCAATATTGCTAATATAAATTGCATTACTAAACAAGTGGTACGACAGGTGCCTGGTTATACAATCTACACCTATTTTATTTTGTAGACAGAGTTCGACTTGTTTTGAAGGTATTTTACTTTATATGCTGTCTCAATTTAAAATGTCTAACCTGCTTATGTTTAAATCCTAGTATGTAAGGCAAAAGGTTAATGTTAACTTAATCTTATGTGTCACAACCATAATTTTATTTTATTGGATAAGATATTTCACTACATTTTAAAATGCATTATCATTTATACAAAAATGTTCTATGCAGAAATACCCTCAATCATATAACTTCTGTAAATGGATACAATTTCATCTTTATCAGGCGAATTCATACTTCATTAATATATTCTGCAAATAGACTGCTGTTATTATAATACAAACATTATTGTTAAATTGTTTTATCAAATCATTCTAGAGGCGTTAAATGTTAAAATCCATAAACCCATTACCTCCACACGTCTACGCCATATTTTAATTATGTCCCTTTTTCAAAATTAAAAGCTTTAAACTTGTTAAATGTTGGTCGGCCCATTATGGTCATGTTTTGTCTAACAATTGCTCACATCAGTTTGACAACTGTTCTGTCCACTCGTGCAAGTAAATGACAATTGTGTCAACCAAATTTAAGTGAAGAACAAGCAAAATTATGCATAATACAAAGTTTATATTAACATGTGCCACGAAAATTGATTTCGTTATTAGACAACAAACGCTGTTGCTCAATTACTCCAAATGCATGTAAAATCATATTATAACGCAGTCTACTGGCTTTTTTTAAAGAAACTTAAAGCTGCAGATAAGCCATCTGTAGTATTTAACCCCACTGACTCCTGAGAGAGCTCAGGATCGCTGCAAGAAAAGGAAAAAAAACACATTTCAAGAGTCACAAGCGTTTACAAAAATGGAAACTGCCTACAAATAAACAACGGGATTGCGTGCATGAGGTCCATGGTCTAGGGAAGCTTCGGAGGTCTGAGGGATCACAAAATAATAATAAAAAAACGAATTTACAATAGATACAGTTTATGATGAAGCATATAGTAAAGCAATTGGCATGTACGTTTGTTAAATTATCTATCTATCTATCTATCTATCTATCTATCTATCTATCTATCTATCTATCTATCTATCTATCTATCTATCTATCTAGATGTTCAACTATCTTTGTCTACAACTATATACAAAGGGTATTCAAAACTTGTGCATACACTAAAACTAAATCGTTTCGTTCATCAATACAAATTATAACAAAGATTATTATTGTACGTTTTGTGTAAATCTCTGTGTATGCAATAGTTGAGCTGGAAGAACCTGCTGACGCCCGTTCGCTTTATTGTGGGGTTCTTTGTCTAATTAATGTGGAGCTCAGGGGAAAGGAGCCAGGCTCAAGGCAGTAAGCTAACACTTGGGCTCTGTGTGTGGTATCAGCGCTTAATGGAAAAAGCCTGCTTCCACTCATGTCAAAGCCAGTTACCAAGAGCAACCTACATACACATATGCTTAGCAAACATCTCCCTTCACAGTTTTAGCTTTTATACTATGTGATTACATATTGATTGAAGTCCACTATACTGAAAGTTGCATTTTTGTTCGCAGTAATTCATTTTTATATTCGGAACGATACTCAACAACATAAAAAAAAAAAAAAAAAAATCACATGCAAAATTGTGTTACATTGTAGTGATAACCAAAAACATATATAAATGGGAAATACATTTAATCTAACGGTGTTTTTTCCCCTTAGAGCTCCCAGAAACTTACACCATTTGCCCTAGAGCATGCAGCCAGTAACATTTGAGAACTTTACCTTCGGCGTTTGGCGTGTGACTGTGTTGATTGGAACGTCTGAAGGAGGTTTGATAAATTGTGTAATTGCGTGTATTAGAGATGTCAGACAGAGAGTGGTCTGGTGCAGCAGCACCTCCTCCTAGATGACGAGTGGACAGAGGCCAGATATGGGAGGGATTTGGTCTCTGGTTGCTGCTGGTTTCTCGGAGGCATATAGGGGGTCTAAAGAAAAGAAAAATTTACGAATTGATAGGTGGTCGAGTTTTGTTTGGCTGAGCAGCCTCTACGCGTTTCCTCTTCTTAAAGGATTAAGACGAGTGATGGCCACCAGGTGCTGTCTCAGAGATACTGAACTGCTATTGGAGTAAAAACGAAATACTAACCGCACAGAAAAAACATATTACTGCAGAACTATACGGGTAAACATCGTGAGAGCAAATATATTGCACTGGAGAGGAAGCTAGCGCTCGGCTATTTCCTTTTTGAGAACTCATCGCTCCTGGTTTAAATTTTATTAATTGCAAGTCAGGCTGAACAGCGGATGCTTTATTTTCTTTTTGCCTCTAGTGGAACAAATGTCCCCGTGTTCAAAGGTTGATCAAAAAGCCGTTTTATCGACAGGAACCATTATTAAAACTCTTTTTTTGCCCCTGCTAGCTGTTTTTGCTAGCTAGGAAATGACAACTGAAACTTCCCAGCAGCAACTGGACTCACCAGCGCCTTTAAGATCGAGCCCGATTTCTGGAGTTCTTCATTCAGCACTGATGAACCAACAGTCCTCGGTAGTGGAGAGCGCAGCCTCCTCCAAAGGCAAAAAGGCGAATGCAGGGCTCAGGCGCCCTGAAAAACCGCCGTATTCCTACATCGCCCTCATTGTGATGGCAATTCAGAGCTCCCCAACAAAAAGGTTAACCCTCAGCGAGATCTACCAGTTTCTTCAGGTAAGGTTTTCATTCTTCAGAGGTGCTTACCAGGGATGGAAGAATTCGGTTCGCCACAATCTGTCCTTGAACGAGTGCTTTATAAAACTACCAAAGGGGCTAGGAAGACCGGGTAAAGGACACTACTGGACCATTGACCCAGCCAGTGAATTTATGTTCGAGGAGGGATCATTCCGCCGCAGACCAAGAGGTTTCAGAAGAAAATGTCAGGCTTTGAAACCAATGTATCGGATGATGAACGGCATTGGTTTTGGCACTTCAATATTACCCCAAAGCTTTGATTTCCAAGCTCCGTCTGCGTCACTAGCATGCCATACCAACAGCTACAACTTGGACATGATGACTAATTCTATGGCAGGAGGCTATGATGGACTCAGTGGTGGCCACCATGTCCCTCATATGTCTTCCAGCCCCGGTTCAACTTACATGGCCAGTTGTCCAGTAACTTCTAATGGAGACTATGGCCCTGATAACAGCAGTAGTCCAGTACCTTCTTCGCCTGCAATGGCTAGTGCATTGGAATGCCATTCTCCATATGCAAGTACTTCTGCACACTGGGCATCTTCAGGGGGGTCTCCTTATATCAAACAGCAGACACTGGCATCTAGTAACCCTTCTTCATCCACTTTACATTCTAACATGTCTTCCTATTCCCTGGAACAAAGTTACTTGCATCAAAATGCCAGAGAAACGGCAGATATTTCAGGTAAGGGTCGGTGTTTGCCTTTTCCACATTTAATTAAAATAATGTAATTGTTTTCCATTTACTCATAAATCAATTCTTAAATTTTGTATTTAAAAACAAACAAACATCAAAGGTAATTAATTAATTAGTTGCCATCGCATTTTCCGTTTTTTTTTTCAAAAAAATAGTTTACAGGTAAAACTATAAGCTAAGAAATCAATTAGATTCGAAATACAGAACTGTAATACCAATGAATGCGTGTGTGAGTGTGTGTTTGTATATATATATATATATATATATATATATATATATATATATATATATATATATATATATATATATATTTGATAGATTGACAGATAGAATACCTTCGTTGGTATACTGGCGATACAAGAGGCACGACAATCTTTCGAATACTAAAATCGTTTTCACAAACCAAACTTTAAAAAAAAAAATCTTTAATGTAGACATAGTAATAAAGGATAAAGGAATTCTAAATATATTGCATTGCAAAATATAACCTTCAAAATTATGAATAAACTATGAATGTCTGCTTATTGAAGACGAATACAAAAATTATATATATATATATGTGTGTGTGTGTGTGTGTGTGTGTGTGTGTGTGTGTGTGTGTGTGTGTGTGTGTGTGTGTGTGTGTGTGTGTGTGTGTGTGTGTCTAGAAAATGTTAGAAAAGTTGCATTTTAAAGCAGAATTGTCCAAACATCCCTTTATTAAAACGTGGGTCGCAGAGGTTATCTAAACAAAGACAGTCTAGGCTGGACCACACTGAAGAGGATTTTATGCTGCCTAAACCCACAGGAGAGCTGGGCCCAGTTAAATTTTATGGGAATTTCAACAACTTACAATACAAGGATCTACTGTATCTGCACGCAGTGATTCTGCTGCTGAATAACTGTCAGTCAATCAATATCACCATTGCACTGTTTTCTAAACTCTGGAGAGTCAATACAGACCATACCAGCCTGTACATCTTCTTGCAAATGTTTTTAGAGAATATTCGTATGATATAAAATGGACACCAAATATGTATTATTTCACAACTAAGTAAACTTTGTTTATGTAATTACCGTTTTTTTATTATTTGTAATGTGTTTAAAGTATAATTTCTACTGCTTTGTGTACATTACCTAACCAACACATTGTAGGGCTATAATAAATATTAGATTAGATTTCACGGAAATTACCATCAGATGAAACTTATTACTGTTTAAATAGATTCACTGACATGTACATATATTTTCATTTACAGTGGTAGTTCAGTACTGTATGACGCTATTACATTCCGTACAACGTGGTTGTTTTAAAACAGAGCTATTGTATTGCCATCGTGGACCACTGTAAAACCAAATGCTTAAGAACTTAACATAAAACCTGTAGCAACATATTTTAAACACATTTTAGCGTTTAGTTATTTTAATAGCGTTTTACACAACTTTAATTTCAAAACTGTTGAATAAGATTTATATTTATCAAAGTGTATACATTTTATAAATAATACAAATAATAATAAAACACACAACGTAGCCTGTAGTTGTGCTTGGTGTACTGAGGTATGGTTACTTCCCATATAATGTCCTCGGTAACCGTTCAGCTTTGCACCAAATGTTGGTGCCCTAAAAATAATGCGTTCTGAGATTGAATGTTCCGTTTTAAGTATTAATTTTCACACTGTGTGTACTGCATGACATGACAAGATCGTATCGTTATTTATCCTACTTTTACACATTTATCCTTGTAAAATATAACTTAAACCAATAGGCTAATTCCATTTATCACGCTTTTTAATAAACATTATTATTATTATTGTTATTATTAGTCGCAGTAGTATTCGTAGTATTATTATTGTGATCATGTCTTAGTAATGTGTTATACAGTTTTATTTCTTGTAGTCCAATGCATAGCATTCTCTATTATGTTAACCCGTGTGTCTTTTTCTATTTTTCAGTGGGAATACCTCGGTACCAAACCCATTCGTCGCCAGTTTGTGAAAGGAAAGATTTTGTTTTGAATTTCAACGGGATCTCCTCATTCCACCCGTCAGCCTCTGGCTCTTATTATCACCATCACCACCACCACCACCATCACCAGAGCGTATGCCAGGACATAAAGCCCTGTGTGAGGTGAATGCGCGAGCGCACCGCCACAGACAGCTGTTCCACTGGCTGCCTCAACAGGTTACGAAAAAATTAGATATCTGTGCCGAAGAAAAAATGGATGAATAAAGACTAATAGAACATCAATAAATCACCCTTACTGACACTTTTACTAGAACGCGAACAACCACTTTTTACCGTCAATATTCCAAGGTGAATGAACGTTTTACTAGTATCGTGTTTTCAAAACCCTGAAAACATTCTTTTGACTATTTTTGCAGCTGACAGTAGGCTATTGGACTACAATAGGCAACGTGGCTATCTATTGCAGCTAATTTCTTGTCTGTAATGCTTATTATATTAATAGGATTTAAATTGTATACACATCAAAAAAAAAAAAAACATAGTCTACGTTTTTTAATTAGTATTTTTATTTGCAATAGTTCACATTAAGAGTTTAAGGTAATACAGTATTAAGTACAGGTTATGTTGAAGTTCAAGAACAAGAACGCTAAAACTGTTTAACCGCCTGCAAAGCACAAAAGTCAATACAATGTTAGGTAGCCATTGATATTTTCTTTTCTATGATGTATATAGGCTTACTCGTTTTTTGAGGTCTATTGAATGTTTAGTTCCAGTTATATTTTTGTGCAGGAAATGTTGTGGATGAATAAGGGGAGGTTGAAGGGATACATGTAGGTTCACATACTTTTTTTAAAATCATTAAACATTAACGTATTTGCACTTATTGTATAGCTAAGTTTGCCACCATATTCTGATATAAAGTCTTTCAATAAAATATCTATGTTTAAAATGTATGTGTAGAATTAAGCTATGTAGATTTGCCTTAAGAATATGTTTATTTTAATTAATATACATTCTAGAGTGATTTTTGAAACCATCGGCAAAATGAAAGGAAGCTAACCTTATACATATAGGCCAATATTAAACGAACAAAAAGCAAAGAAAAAAGACATCAGTTAATTCTTACCTGAAGGTCAGCGTTTATATTGTAAGAACAGTAACCCCAATATTACTAAATACAACGCTGTTGTATAGGGCAGGTTATCTGAGTTTTAGGCTACCAAAGAGCGCACAGTAATGCTTGTTTGAAAAGTGTGTTCCGTTTATGCCATATCTATGTTTTTTAATGAACGGCAACCCACTTTTGGCTGAATTAATTTAACAGCATTTTTTAAAAAGCATGCCTAGGTAAACCTACACAAAAACAATAAAACTATATTCCTAGTTAAAGAAGTTGCTGTTAATGTTACCCAAAAAACAAAAACAAAAACAAACAAACAAAAAACACATGGGCTTGGACTACAGATGTCAAATGATTTTTTTTTTTTGTCACTGTTGCTTTTAAAGCATGAGGCATTCAGCTACTGATATTCATGGAGAAATACAATTAGAATAACGTTGAAATAGCCTTTAGCTAATCAATAGTCTTCTTAAAAACGTATTTAACAAATATGACTAAACAAATTAGCAAACAGAAGAAGCATGTGTTATAAATAGAAATGAAAACTATTCTTTTACAACACAACTGGTTTTGTAGCACAATGATCACCGTGGATGTTTAGCTAAGCAATCCCCTTTGCGCCGTATTGTTAATATGAGTGTCAATACATATTTCCAGTGTGCAGGGCCGGATTAACGCAGGGGCTTTAGGGGCTGCAGCCCAGTGCCTCAGATTTTGTGGGGCCTCAAATATATATATATATATATATATATATATATATATATATATATATATATATATATATATATATATATATATATATATATTAGCTCAAAGAGCCAGCTGCCCAACGTTTCAAAACATTCGAGGTATTTATAGGTTTTTGACAGCATGACAACTACTTGTTATTGTTTACATTCAAATCTATGATTTATTCTTACATGATGTAATGCTGTTCTATATATTGTGACATCATTTTTACTTCTATCTTTGAATCAGTATTAATTCAAATTAACATTACTTTATATAAATTTATATTTTATTATATCATGCAATGCTGGCTCTGAGGATCAGTCTAGATTTGGCCTCCCCAGCGCATCAGCATGCACAACTTTTGAACAAACTTTGTTTATTTATTTAAATGTTATATATCTATCGAAGTTAATTAGTTCATTCTTTTCTGTTGAGTCCAGCTGGCATAATCGTGTTCAGTCTATTTATCCATTTACTTTCTTTTATTCTTCTATATGTCGCATTGTCTAATTTTAGCTGTTCTAATACTACAAACTTTACATCATTTATGTCATGTCCTTGACTGGTGAAGTGCTGTACTATTGGTTCATTCATTTTTTTTATTTCTAATTAATGAAAGGTGGTTCTGAATTCGTTTATATAAAGTAGTTCCAGTCTCTCCAACATATTTGATTTCATCACATTTTTCACAGGCTATTCCATAAACAACGTTGCCATTTTTACAGTAGGTATTAGTTTTTAGTGGATATGTGGTGTTCTTATGTTTAATTATATTTTTACTTTTATCTATGTATTTACACACTTTACATCTACTGGTGCACATGTTCATAGAACCTATTTTGTCAATTATTCTTTTATGTTTACTGTGAACTAAAATATCACCTAAATTAGCTTCTGAATGCTACAACTGGGGCCTTAAGAAATACTTATATATATATATATATATATATATATATATATATATATATATATATATATATATATATATATATATATATATATATATATATATATATATATTATTTATAATACAATATCTAAAAAATGAATAAGTAGCGTGTGACTATAGGGATCGGGACAACAGGTCTATTTTACCAAGTCGTATTGTGATCATACAACTTGACCTGCGATCAAAGTCACGTGCCACTTTTAGCAGGTGTGCGGCGGCGCGAACGTGACGCAGTTCAGAACCTGTAAATGACTGACAAAAGCAGCACCTAGGAAGTATGAGAATGACGCTGGAAAGCAGAAACACAACAAGTACAATGTCATCGCGAGGAAGATATGTTAAACAAAACACCAAAGCTGACACGCTATTTTAATACAATACCAACAAATATGTGAAGGTACTAGTACCGGAAAATACATTGGAGAGAAATCAACAGGAGGAAACGACCTAGGTTTATATGTTTATACAGTGAGGCAATGTCCATAGAAAACTAAAAATAATTCTCACCTTTTTCTCACTCTATTTGGTAGTAGTTTCGGGTTGTGTGTGTTTCCATGTAGTTTTCTTTTATACTGAGAAATTCTCGTTCCAAATGCAAATAAACTAATTCATATTAAAATACCAGAGGCAGTATGTTTGTGCCTGATTTCCAATTTGACCTTGTGCGACCGATATCGTACAGCTTTCTTAAACCGGGGTTCCATGAAGTTTTAAGGTTGTCTTAAAACACAGCCTGCCTCATTTGACCCCCGCCCCCCACCTCAAATAAATAAATAAATAAATAAAAACCTCGTTCCTGTGTGTAGCTCTGCTGTTTCTGCTGACACAAATAATGATAATAATAATAATAATAATAATAATAATAATAATAATAATAATAATAATAATAATAATACAAAAAAAAAACATTCCATAAGAAAGCGCTGTGTACTATTCTTGTATTATTTGCTAAAATTGTTTGGTTGCATATATATATTTATTATAAACTTATTATACACCTACATATTCGTATGAGATAAGGACAACACATTTCCAGATAACTTGCATTACGATAAGAGTCTGCAGTTTGCATTTCCCATTTTGTATTTGAAACTACCAGTAACTAACGCTGTGGCCAATGCTCATTTTCAAAACTGGCACTAATTCAAACATCATCATAAACAGGTAAAATATGGATCAGCTAATACTGAATAATTTGACATTAATCTTAATCGAGTGTGGTGGTAGTAAAACAGTAAAGGGAAGCAAATTAATATGCAAAGAGGGGCGCCCAAAACGATAACAGCCGCGGGCCCCCATTCAATTTAATCGTCCCTGCCAGTCTGTATCAGATATTTAACATACAAAAAGTGCTTTTTGTATTGGACCACGTTTTAAGTGTGTTTCAGTATCAGCGGTGGAAGGCACTTATTGTGCCATCATTTTTAGATTTTCAAATAGTGCAAAATAAACACTGGATTTCAAAACAGATTTTGCTAGTAGCCTATTAGCATTATTTTAAAATGATGCAAACAGTTTGGTTTGTTATAAGCTTTTTGTGAAAATAATAAATAACCACTCCGAAATATAAGCTGCTTGTTATTAATGCTTAATAATAAGCAATTATTTTTTCCATTATTCAGAGTAAGTTGAAATTATTGACATGATTCGATGATTGCGCCAGAATTACAACAAGCACCTTCTGTGATATGGTTTACTATTGTAAATATAGATATATAAGTAGGACACAGTATATTTTTTGATTCTGGGAAAATTAACAGATTAACAAATGTACTGAAATTAACTATATTGCCCTATTTTGAACAGATAGTTAATAGTTACTGTGGGTCTTTGTTGAATCATCCAAAAATGGCCTATAGCAAAACCCTGTGGTGCACAATAAAAAAATAAGCACACAAATCCTTTTAAAAAGAACGAAAGGACTACACAAATTGTGTTTCAGAATGATATAGTTTATGTCCATATGAATACTGCATAAACCTACATCTGCCTAAACTTCATGAATGGCTTCATTCTATTCAACGGGTTACAAAAATTATGGAAAAGGAGATTTGTTAGGCCTACTACTTGGATTGCCTGTAAACTACACGACTACATAGAAACCTTAATTTTCATAATTACATCAAGGGCACTTCTGTCTCTTCTTCTTCAGCCTAACATACTTGTAATGCCCCAGCTGCAAACTTTGCTTTAACCACAATGTGTTTACATTCTTGTTCAATAGGAGCCTATGGTTGTATATAATTTATCCCAGACACTTAAATATAACCTGTTTACTTATGAGAGAGAGAGAGAGAGAGAGAGAGAGAGAGAGAGAGAGAGAGAGAAATTCATTTATGTAAGTTAAAGCGCCATCTGGTGATGGTTTAAAGTGAGTTCCAGAAATAATTTAGATAGCACACAACAAAAATCGGAATCATATAAATCTGACATTGGATCTAATAAACTCGAAGGACAAGACCAAAAAAATCCCTATACAAAATAAAAAATTAATTTCAGAGAATAAAAACAAGTAAATCAGATGTTTTCATTATTATGTCAGTGATGTTGGCTACTGTATGTGATTGCTTAAGAGTCAACATACCAAAGCGATAATAATAATAATAATAATAATAGGAATACACAACACCAAAGTGTGCATAATAAACCTGTAATCTCCAGGGGGCTTCTGGTGGCAAGATAAATGACGAGATCGAAGGTCACATCATTTATCCATGTCACCAGAAGCCCATTACAGACATTTTTATTGCACACTTTGCTGTACTTGTTATAATTAGTTGTAGCTGTTTACAATAGCTTGAAAAAGTAGCACATAGCCATTTCCCTTCCCTTTTTTATGCTTTATTTTGCCACTAAACTCTTTTTGTAAAGTCCATTTGGTTACCTAAATTCAAGGGCCACATTCACAAAACAGCGGTAACGTGTTTTGCGAGCAGTATGCCCCTTTTTTCGTGCTTTGTACACCTGCTGTATTCATTAACCAGTGGCAGTACAGAGTTTGATTCATTTAAATATAATGAATAATGTTAATGTGTGGATGTAATGAGGGTGGGGTAACGGAGCCAAACCGGTATAGGATCGTGCATGGCTATCACAGTTTGTAAAGCACTAAAGGGCTCCTAAGCAGAATAAACAATCCAGTTACATTGGTGAATTGGAGATGTGGTTGAGGACAGTCAACAAAATGTATTCAAATCAAAATAAGTCAGTGCTTCGACTAAACATAACCTAACAAGTCCTCAATCTCACCACCAGTGGAGTTCAGATACAGAGCATCGGGCACGTATTCTATTGACTAAATAATCCCATTTTCACAGCAATCAAAGAAAGGAAATGGATTTTCATTTTACAGGCTAAATAATCACATATGAGCCATTCTAGATCTCCCCTCCCCCTCTCACTACAGACTGAGCCAGTGCCGGGCTAAGAATGTAACAGCAGTGGCAACACATGAGCTTGGCAGCCATATTGGATTTGTCAACAATATTCTAACAATGTCTTCTCTGAAACCATTATGCCGATTGAAGCCAAACTTTGCATACTTAGCCTTGGCAAGGTTGTCTATCAAGTTTGTTCAAAGCAAGTTGCTACATAAAAAACATGGCCACCACGAGCCAATCCAATTTCAGCTATGGTCAATTTGTACATATTTGCATATAATGCAGTATTTATCTGAGGTACAATGTTGTAGATACATGAATCTTCACACAGTAGTGGAAGCCTATGGGAATTAATGTATGCTCTATTAAAAAAATTACCTTGATCTTGACCTTTGACCTCTCATTAAGGTTAAATGTAGAACTAGCTTTTAACTGCTTACAGAGTGTAGATAGGGTCATGGTTATTATGGAACACAGACAGGAACCCATATAAGCTCTATTCAAAAGTGACCTTGATCATGACCTTTGACCTCTGCTTAAGGTCAAATGCAAATATTGCTTATAACAACTTTGAAAGTGCAGAATGTGCCATAGTTACTATAGAACACACATATGAACCCATATATGCTCTATCAAAAATGTTCCTTGCCCATGACCTCTGACCTATCCTAAAGGTCAAATGAAAAACTAGCTTATAAGTCCATACAGAGTGTAGATAAGGTTATGGTTACTATGGAACACATATAGGAACCCATATATGTTTTATTCAACCAATCAAAATGCTTAAATTTCACAATAACTCATTGGAAGCCGTAAAGTTTTATTATTATTATTATTATTATTATTATTATTATTATTATTATTATTATTATTATTTTAGGTTGATAGGCTCCAGTGGCATATCATTTATATAATTTACTAATAATTTGATGGTATTTGTGGTTTTAAAACTTCATAAAAACTAATTTCTGTTTGTTATAAAGAAAAACACAAAAGCTTCGGTTTTGTTATTTCAGGTTTGCAGTTAACATTTCTCCCGTGTTTATTCTGGGATTAAAGGCAGAAAAATAGTCTATGGGAATTACATGGTCATTGTATTTAAGGTTTACAAAACTTGAAAATGTTGCTGAATGTGTCATTCAATCTTGTTTTTAAAAAATCTATTTTGTCTGCTTGTTACTTTTTTTTTTTTTTGCATCCAATGCAGACTATTTTAAACAACTCTTGTTTCCAGCAAAAGTTTGTTTAATTTTTAAAGAGTGTTTCAATAGTTACTCGAGTTCCAATGTTACAATGTACTCGTACACTGTAAACCACAACAAGCTGAGGTTACTTAAAAAAAAATGAGGTAACTCATTGCCTTAAAAAATGAGTAAAGCTTCTCAACAAGTTCACGTTCTCCAATGGTGAAAATATTAAGTTTATGGAAAAGTGTTTTTTTTTTACAATAACTTTAAAAAGCCTCTTAACTTAACTTGACCATTTTGAGTTGTAGTAATTTCGGAACCAGTCAGAGGTACTTAACTACCTTGAGTTGAAGTAACTTCCAAATAGTTATATGATCTTGACTACTTTGAGTTCTAGTAACTTCAGAAACAAGCAGTTAATTAACTACTTTGAGTTGCAGGTACTGTACTTACAAAGTTATGTGAACTTTTTGTTCTAGTACGTTATCAAAACATGTACTACATTGAGTGACACCTACTTGAAACCAAGACTCTTCTGGTGTTTATGAAGTGCATTTTACCAAATGCTCTGGCATGACGTCTTGTAAATATATTAAATGATTCCATAACAAATATAAATTTTTTTATTTGAATTTCCAACACACTCGTTTTAACTTGAACTGCTATTAGTTGTTGAGGAATTATTAAGTCTATACAATTTGTATGTAAAGTTGTCAATTTAATCAGCAAAGTTAACACAAAAGACCAGGACTGTGCAACCGACCACAAAATAAGTTCCAAAGCATTGCTCTTTTTAATTGAATTCAAGGTATCGAATGTACAGCTCTTTAAACTTATAAAAATAATTCTGAACTGCAAAAATCAAATGCTGGTATGCAGTATCCTTTAAGACATTAGTAAAGTTGTGGCTCATCAAACTGTAACTTTTCGCAGTTGACTATTTTTTTAAAGACATGTTAATTGTTCCCATTTTTCACATGTTATTTAATTACCAGCTGGTAGCTGGATTGGCTGTTCATGGTTATATGGCTGGACAGTCTTGCTAAAAATGCATCAAAACGTTGAACACTGATTTCTAAAAGGATTAAAAAAATATATAATACAGAAACAGCTCTACTACATGCCTGTCCCATAGATTAACATCATTTCAACATTAAGCTGTTCTAAAAATTTGTCTGCTGATTAGTATACAGTATTTAACAATAATAACAAAAAATACAAATGTTCTAACTTTATTTTTGTAAAATTTCAAGCCTTTTGCAGTATGAAGAGTCTCTAGCCTGTTTGGCATTGAATCGACAAGATGTTGCATCTCACACTGGTCAAGGTTTCTCCATATCTGTGTGAGCGTCTGTTAATTAATGATGAAGGACAAGTGGGAGCATCTGTATTGTCAGCTGAGAGCAACCCTTCCACATCCCACCTATATGTTGGACTTGAAATAAAAAAAGAAATTCTCGCATGGGTTTGGAGAAATCTTCTCCGAGCTCCAGTGACAGATGACGGGATCCTTTTTCAAGGCTCTGGCCCAGCGGCAGTAAACGCCTCAGCCTGAGCGCTCCCCCAAGCCTCAGTGGCAACTGGACGCAGATGCTTCATTCACTCCAGGTCATCCCAGCTTCTGTCCCTTCAAGGCCAGGAAGTTTAATGTCTCCGACTGGGAGACCTGCGTGACCAAGTTCCAAGTGGTCGCCCAGGTGAACGGGTGGACTGCCACGGAGAAGGTGGCCAACCTGGTGGCGATCCTGGAAGGACCCACCAAGCAAACTCTGCTTGACCTGCCCCAGGCACTGTGCACCACATTGCAGCGCCAGTTCAGAAGGGGGTCCCCGGAGTTGGAACTGCATGACCAGCTGTATGCTCGGAAGAGAGGTCGGCGAGAAGCTAGGCGTCCTGGCGGCGGATATCGAGCTCCTGGCCCAGCGAGCCTTTGAGGATGCGCCCCCGTAATTCACTAATTGGTTGGTTTTGGACTTGTTCATCCGTGGCCTCTCTCCAAATGAACTGCTCCGTCACATCCAGTTGGCCCATCCAAGATCCATAATCCAAGCCCTGGAGAAGGCCGAGGAGATGGATGAGGCTAGAGCCTGTCACCGCAGGGGAACCAAGGCAGTCAGTGCCAGAGACCTTACAAGATCAGACGAGAGCAACAGGGAGCAAGAGGAACAGCTCGTCTGCGCCTCCCAGGCCACGGAGTCAACTCCGCCCGCAAACCACAGGCCTGCCGCCAGTGCCACGGCCCTTCTCTGGTTCACGCCACATCCGATCACCGAAAGCAAGTCAACATCCGAACACCAGAAACTCCAGCGGGTTGGTCTAAAGGAGGAACGGCCGACCCGCATTCCCGTCCCCTCTGCTCCAGCTTCCCTTGAGTTTGTCGGACGCCTCGGTCAGGGGAGGAGCCTGTACACCCTGTACTGCGGCAGAGATGTATGGCTCTTTCATAGAAACTGCTTAATTTATTTGAAGTCTTCCCACTGATGATGGTAATGAGAATGTAGAGATGGGATCCCAGCTAACAAGTTTTTTGCTGGTATCAGGCTTTTAAAGACTGTCACCCATACATGTGATAGTTTTGACAGACTCACTGAGAGCAGAAACTGACCCAAGACTGTTACCGCTACTGAAAGCAGGCTGATCTTTGGGATACAAATTGAACATTTGTGAAACTGCAACAAATATTGTAATGACTGTAATGTATTTTAAAGAATATAAAGTCAGTAGAAATATTAAACAAATTGTTAAAACACACTATTCGGAAAAAAGATGTTATAATGTACTCTGTATTAGTCTATGAGAATATTATAGGATTCTATATTCCTGTTTATTCTAGTATAACAGTAGAAAATGGGTAAGGTCTGAAAAGAGAGCTCCTTGTATCAAAAGGTCAGGCCGACCTGCTGAAAGTTCCAAACCTCCCTTATCAGGCAAAAAGCCTCAGAACCTCAAAGTCCGATCCAGCAACAACAGAATGACAAACTCTATGGAGCACGGTTAATATGAATTGAACTAAAATAGGTCTGTGGTTCTACTATAGTATAAAAAAGTATTTAAATAAATAAAACTGTGAGATTTTAAAAATAAGAAACCTAATATAATAACCTTAAGTAAATGCATGAGGATGTTAGTCTGTATCAAAGTATAGCAGTCCTAAATTTTAATATTCAAGGTTGAATTTGCTACCAAGCAGGTGCCTAATTAAAATTAATCATTTGCCTTCTGTGTATATCAGTGGAGTAAAATAAAATTACAATTTATAAAAGAGACTGCTATATTGAAGTATCTCAATTAGAAATACATGTTATAAAATCATTTAAAGTTAAACTGTTATATAAATAAAATTATTATTGAAAGAACATATTACAGTTAAAAATAAGAGACTTCAGTTCTAACTGACAATGTCAAAATATTGTAATAACTGTACCATGTTTTAAAGAATATACAGCCAGTAGAAATACTATTGTAGCAAATTATGAGCAGGATAACAGAATTTGAATTTAAAAACTGAACAAATGTTAATGTTAGAAAAAAGCTTGACTGTGTGCCTTTGTTATTAGAGTGTATAAACTCTTGGAAGCTGGTCAGACTTAAAAATAGGGCTTCCCTATCTTTAAATTAATGAAGACTATTATGCAAGAAGCCTGTAAGCCTGTGAAGCAGGAATCTGATTTAATTAACTTGAAGATGAAGTCATAGTTTTTAAAGAACTAAAACACAGAGCCTTTTAGTATAGCAAAAGAAAAAAACAACCTTTTGACATGATTATATTTGAAACTAAAAATAACAGTATTGCATCTATTTGAGTTTTATTGTAACAAGTAAAAACTGTAAAGAAAGGAACTGAGTATCTACTTTGTTTGAGAGTGTATTTATAGTCAAGTTTCTTATTTAGAAAAGAAGTAAGCTTGATCTGAAAGTAGTCTCTAAGCTAAACACTGGTATTTTAATCTAGTATAAGTGTACATGTTTTATTATAACAGAGGAACTGTTAAGTTTGAATATAAGACAAAGTGTAAACTGGATTTAATAACTGTAGTATACAGTGGACCTACTAAAGAAATATAATTAATTTGGTGACCTCGCCTTTACCTGCTTGTAGCAGAACGGTGCTGGGCATGGAAAGTGCTTTTTGGCAGTCGAGCTGCTAGCAGTTTAAATTCATGGTCTTTCTATAATGAGCGATCTTTTAAAAATTAACTAAAAAATAGCTTTTGGTAACAGAATAAGGGAGTGTATTATGGTGTAATGTTCATGCTTTTTATTATATTATAGAAATTAAAGAAAACTTTGGCAGCAGAAGCAAGCATTTCATATAAATTAGAAAAGTTGTCTACAGTATAAGTTCTTATCAGGAAGGTAGAGACTTTAATTGGGATGATGTTAGTGAGCTAAAAATGCAGAGGCTTTTCTATTACAAAAGAAAAAGCAACTGTTGGACAGAATTACATTTAAAACTGAAAAAGCCACAGTGTTGCATTTATTTAGTAATAAACAGAGGTATTTATTTACAGGAGACTGTAGAGTTTACAAGTGAAAGAATTAAAAGTCTGTGTCAGACTGTCACAAAGACAGCCGGAGTAGGTGGCGTCAGACCAGAGCCAGGAAATAAATGAGAGACTTGGGGTTTTGATGAAGCTGAGCGTGATCGCTCAGCATTTAATAATAAAATAAAAGATTTAAACAGAACACTAAACAGGACACGGCACTTGAGCCAAAATAAAGAGACAAACAAAACGAACTATACAGACAAACACGGTGAGCAGATACTTTCACTAATACTGTTACAAAGATCACCTCCGTCTCCAAACCCGTTCTCCACTCACCAAACACCCAACCCCGAGTGAGTGAAAACATGCTGCTTTTATGCAGTTGTACCGAGACTCGATTGCTAGTCAATCATTCAATTGGAATCTCGGTACAACTGCACGTGAATTAATAAAGTGCAATTCCCCGTGCTCACATTATTACTTTTTACTTGCACGTGAAGTGATTTGTGCCATCCTCGTGCCTAAATACAAATCTACATTTTAAATACACGTGAAACACAGACCCGCTTATATCCCGTGTACCAATGCCTATACACCAACATTTACACACAACACGTAACATACAATATACACAGGTACACAGGGGGCACTTTGCCACATATACCCCCTTGTGGAAAGCACACATGGCCTCAATGGCCACCTCCCCTCAGTCTTAAAGTCCCGGAAGAGGGAGAAGCAAGGTGTTTCTGGGGGTGGCCATGGTGGAATGTCCTCCACTCCCCACTTCTTCGTGGCTATCAGCTCCTCTTCCGGGGCTCCCGCCACACACTACCCTGCCTCGAAAGTGCGGCTGGGGAAGCTGGTCTCCTGACCCCCCTTCTTCATGGCCAGCATTTCCCTCCGTGGGGCTCCGACCACACGATCTCCGCAGCGAAACTGCTGCGAGGGGAGCTGGTCTCCTGACCTCCCCCTTCTTCATGGCGGCATTTCCCCTCCGTGGGGCTCAGACCACACGATCTCCAGCAGCGAAACTGCTGCGAGGGGAGCTGTTCTCCTGACCTCCCCCTCCTTCGTGGCTGCCAGCTCCCTCCGTGGGGCTCTGGCCACCGTGTTTCCTGCCACGGAAATGCGGCTGGGGAGCTGGTCTCCTGACCTCCCCCTTTCTTCATGGCCGGCAGCTCCCCTTCATGGGGTTCTGGCCACAGTGTAGCGACCCCAGGCGAAGCAGGACCCTCGACGACCCCAGGCGCAGCAGGATCCCTGGCGACCCCAGGCGACGGCAGCAGCAGCGGACCCTCGGGAGGCGACGGCAGCAGCAGCAGACCCTCGGGAGGCGACGGCAGCAGCAGCGGACCCTCGGGAGGCGACGGCAGCAGCAGCGGACCCTCGGGAGGCGACGGCAGCAGCAGCGGACCCTCGGGAGGCGACGGCAGCAGCAGCGGACCCTCGGGAGGCGAACTCGGGAGGGGAGCCCCTGGCCACAGAGGTGGCAGCGGGAGCTCCACTTCTCCCTCGTACCCTGTACCCTGTGTGGAGCAAAAGGCAGCCCCAGGCGATCGCGGCGACAGGCAGCCCCAGGCGATGCGGTGAGGCTGGCAACCCCAGGCGATGCGGAGCGGCTGGCAACCCCAGGCGATGCGGAGCGGCTGGCAACCCCAGGCGATGCGGAGCGGCTGGCAACCCCAGGCGATGCGGAGCGGCTGGCAACCCCAGGCGATGCGGAGCGGCTGGCAACCCCAGGCGATGCGGAGCCACAGGCAGCCCCAGGCGATGCGAAGCCACAGGCAGCCCCAGGCGATGCGGAGCCACAGGCAGCCCCAGGCGATGCGGAGCCACAGGCAGCCCCAGGCGATGCGAGGCAAGCATTATTGGGCGAAGCGAGGCTGGCATCCTTGGGCGAAGCGAGGCAGGCATCCTTGGGCGAAGCGAGGCAGGCATCCTTGAGCGAAGCGAGGCAGGCATCCTTGAGCGAAGCGAGGCAGGCATCCTTGGGCGAAGCGAGGCAGGGAGTCAGGACAAGCTGGGGTGTGGGTTTTGGCCCTCTTCTCAGCCACTGCGGCCGTGCGGTTCTTCCCCATGCTTTCCTCAGCAGCCTATGCAAGGGCTGCTGAGGACCGCCAGCATCTAGTCCTGATTTTTCTGGTGAAGGGAGAGGCAGCTCCTGCTCCTCTCCTCGTGATGGTGGGGGAAGTGATACCAGCAGGCATTCATCCTCTGCTGGTTGGGGAAGTGATACCAGCAGCCATTGCCTGAAGGGTCCTGTGGACGGAGCAGGGTATGGTGGTGTGGCTAGGTTGGCCACAGTCGAAACACCACAGCCCTGCTTCCGCCTTTCTCCCTTTGCCCTCCTGTGCTCCTCTCCAGCCTCTTCTCCCCATTTCTTTTCCTTTTCTTTTTCAAAAAAAAAAACAAAACTGCGGTTCCCACTCTGGCCTGAGTCCTGGAGGCGCTGTTTTCCCGGTTCTGACACCACGTGTCACAAAGACGGCCGGAGTAGGTGGCGTCAGACCAGAGACAGGAAATAAACGAGCGACTTGGGGTTTTGATGTAGCTGAGCGCGTGATCGTGCTCAGCATTTAATAATAAAATAAAAAGATTTAAACAGAACACAAAACAGGACACGGCACTTGAGCCAAAATAAAGAGACAAACAAAACGAACTATACAGACAAACACGGTGAGCAGATACTTTCACTAATACTTTTACAAAGATCACCTCCGTCTCCAAACCCGTTCTCCACTCACCAAACACCCAACCCCGAGTGAGTGAAAACATGCTGCTTTTATGCAGTTGTACCGAGACTTCGATTGCTAGTCAATCATTCAATTGGAATCTCGGTACAACTGCACGTGAATTAATAAAGTGCAATTCCCGTGCTCACATTATTACTTTTACTTGCACGTGAAGTGATTTGTGCCATCCTCGTGCCTAAATACAAATCTACATTTTTAAATACCGTGAAACACAGACCAGCTTATATCCCGTGTACCAATGCCTATACACCAACATTTACACACAACACGTAACATACAATATACACAGGGGGCACTTTGCCACACAGACACACAGTAGAGTTCTGGAAGGGCGTTAGACCTTCTAGAGATAAGGATTAGTTTTGCACCTCAAAACAGGATTCATTGTTGGCTCTTAAAAGCGGGATTTGTATTTGCTGTGTATCAGCCTTGAATGATAACCAATGGAAGGTGCTTTAAGAAAAATAGGAGCATGTACCTCATTATATTAAGAAAATAATGAAAGCTTAGTTATATAAAAATTAGGATGTAAGCTTTTTTCTTATCTGTAGAGATCCAGTCCGAGCCATCTCTTGAATCTGGCCAAAACATGACTTAATGAGGTGAATTTGGAAAAGCGCTTACAGTAGAGTTTCATATTAATTAAAAAAAAAACCTAACCTTGGCAGGTAAACAGGGTGTATGAAACCTGCTTGCACAGGAGATTTTTAGAAACAGAGAGAGAGGTCAAACTGAGAGCAACCCTTCCACATCCCACCTATATGTTGGACTTGAAATAAAAAAAGAAATTCTCGCATGGGTTTGGAGAAATCTTCTCCGAGCTCCAGTGACAGATGACGGGATCCTTTTTCAAGGCTCTGGCCCAGCGGCAGTAAACGCCTCAGCCTGAGCGCTCCCCCAAGCCTCAGTGGCAACTGGACGCAGATGCTTCATTCACTCCAGGTCATCCCAGCTTCTGTCCCTTCAAGGCCAGGAAGTTTAATGTCTCCGACTGGGAGACCTGCGTGACCAAGTTCCAAGTGGTCGCCCAGGTGAACGGGTGGACTGCCACGGAGAAGGTGGCCAACCTGGTGGCGATCCTGGAAGGACCCACCAAGCAAACTCTGCTTGACCTGCCCCAGGCACTGTGCACCACATTGCAGCGCCAGTTCAGAAGGGGGTCCCCGGAGTTGGAACTGCATGACCAGCTGTATGCTCGGAAGAGAGGTCGGCGAGAAGCTAGGCGTCCTGGCGGCGGATATCGAGCTCCTGGCCCAGCGAGCCTTTGAGGATGCGCCCGTAATTCACTAATTGGTTGGTTTTGGACTTGTTCATCCGTGGCCTCTCTCCAAATGAACTGCTCCGTCACATCCAGTTGGCCCATCCAAGATCCATAATCCAAGCCCTGGAGAAGGCCGAGGAGATGGATGAGGCTAGAGCCTGTCACCGCAGGGGAACCAAGGCAGTCAGTGCCAGAGACCTTACAAGATCAGACGAGAGCAACAGGGAGCAAGAGGAACAGCTCGTCTGCGCCTCCCAGGCCACGGAGTCAACTCCGCCTCGCAAACCACAGGCCTGCCGCCAGTGCCACGGCCCCTTCTCTGGTTCACGCTCACATCCGATCACCGGAAAGCAAGTCAACATCCGAACACCAGAAACTCCAGCGGGTTGGTCTAAAGGAGGAACGGCCGACCCGCATTCCCGTCCCCTCTGCTCCAGCTTCCCTTGAGTTTGTCGGACGCCTCGGTCAGGGGAGGAGCCTGTACACCCTGTACTGCGGCAGAGATGTATGGCTCTTTCATAGAAACTGCTTAATTTATTTGAAGTCTTCCCACTGATGATGGTAATGAGAATGTAGAGATGGGATCCCAGCTAACAAGTTTTTTGCTGGTATCAGGCTTTTAAAGACTGTCACCCATACATGTGATAGTTTTGACAGACTCACTGAGAGCAGAAACTGACCCAAGACTGTTACCGCTACTGAAAGCAGGCTGATCTTTGGGATACAAATTGAACATTTGTGAAACTGCAACAAATATTGTAATGACTGTAATGTATTTTAAAGAATATAAAGTCAGTAGAAATATTAAACAAATTGTTAAAACACACTATTCGGAAAAAAGATGTTATAATGTACTCTGTATTAGTCTATGAGAATATTATAGGATTCTATATTCCTGTTTATTCTAGTATAACAGTAGAAAAATGGGTAAGGTCTGAAAAGAGAGCTCCTTGTATCAAAAGGTCAGGCCGACCTGCTGAAAGTTCCAAACCTCCCTTATCAGGCAAAAAGCCTCAGAACCTCAAAGTCCGATCCAGCAACAACAGAATGACAAACTCTATGGAGCACGGTTAATATGAATTGAACTAAAATAGGTCTGTGGTTCTACTATAGTATAAAAAAGTATTTAAATAAATAAAACTGTGAGATTTTAAAAATAAGAAACCTAATATAATAACCTTAAGTAAATGCATGAGGATGTTAGTCTGTATCAAAGTATAGCAGTCCTAAATTTTAATATTCAAGGTTGAATTTGCTACCAAGCAGGTGCCTAATTAAAATTAATCATTTGCCTTCTGTGTATATCAGTGGAGTAAAATAAAATTACAATTTATAAAAGAGACTGCTATATTGAAGTATCTCAATTAGAAATACATGTTATAAAATCATTTAAAGTTAAACTGTTATATAAATAAAATTATTATTGAAAGAACATATTACAGTTAAAAATAAGAGACTTCAGTTCTAACTGACAATGTCAAAATATTGTAATAACTGTACCATGTTTTAAAGAATATACAGCCAGTAGAAATACTATTGTAGCAAATTATGAGCAGGATAACAGAATTTGAATTTAAAAAACTGAACAAATGTTAATGTTAGAAAAAAAGCTTGACTGTGTGCCTTTGTTATTAGAGTGTATAAACTCTTGGAAGCTGGTCAGACTTAAAAATAGGGCTTCCCCTATCTTTAAATTAATGAAGACTATTGCGCGCGCAAGCCTGTAAGCCTGTGAAGCAGGAATCTGATTTAATTAACTTGAAGATGAAGTCATAGTTTTTAAAGAACTAAAACACAGAGCCTTTTAGTATAGCAAAAGAAAAAAACAACCTTTTTGACATGATTATATTTGAAACTAAAAATAACAGTATTGCATCTATTTGAGTTTTATTGTAACAAGTAAAAACTGTAAAGAAAGGAACTGAGTATCTACTTTGTTTGAGAGTGTATTTATAGTCAAGTTTCTTATTTAGAAAAGAAGTAAGCTTGATCTGAAAGTAGTCTCTAAGCTAAACACTGGTATTTTAATCTAGTATAAGTGTACATGTTTTATTATAACAGAGGAACTGTTAAGTTTGAATATAAGACAAAGTGTAAACTGGATTTAATAACTGTAGTATACAGTGGACCTACTAAAGAAATATAATTAATTTGGTGACCTCGCCTTTACCTGCTTGTAGCAGAACGGTGCTGGGCATGGAAAGTGCTTTTTGGCAGTCGAAGCGTTAGCAGTTTAAATTCATGGTCTTTCTATAATGAGCGATCTTTTTAAAAATTAACTAAAAAAATAGCTTTTGGTAACAGAATAAGGGAGTGTATTATGGTGTAATGTTCATGCTTTTTATTATATTATAGAAATTAAAGAAAACTTTGGCAGCAGAAGCAAGCATTTCATATAAATTAGAAAAGTTGTCTACAGTATAAGTTCTTATCAGGAAGGTAGAGACTTTAATTGGGATGATGTTAGTGAGCTAAAAATGCAGAGGCTTTTCTATTACAAAAGAAAAAGCAACTGTTGGACAGAATTACATTTAAAACTGAAAAAAGCCACAGTGTTGCATTTATTTAGTAATAAACAGAGGTATTTATTTACAGGGAGACTGTAGAGTTTACAAGTGAAAGAATTAAAAGTCTGTGTCAGACTGTCACAAAGACAGCCGGAGTAGGTGGCGTCAGACCAGAGCCAGGAAATAAATGAGAGACTTGGGGTTTTGATGAAGCTGAGCGTGATCGCTCAGCATTTAATAATAAAATAAAAGATTTAAACAGAACACGAAACAGGACACGGCACTTGAGCCAAAATAAAGAGACAAACAAAACGAACTATACAGACAAACACGGTGAGCAGATACTTTCACTAATACTGTTACAAAGATCACCTCCGTCTCCAAACCCGTTCTCCACTCACCAAACACCCAACCCCGAGTGAGTGAAAACATGCTGCTTTTATGCAGTTGTACCGAGACTCGATTGCTAGTCAATCATTCAATTGGAATCTCGGTACAACTGCACGTGAATTAATAAAGTGCAATTCCCCGTGCTCACATTATTACTTTTTACTTGCACGTGAAGTGATTTGTGCCATCCTCGTGCCTAAATACAAATCTACATTTTTAAATACACGTGAAACACAGACCCGCTTATATCCCGTGTACCAATGCCTATACACCAACATTTACACACAACACGTAACATACAATATACACAGGTACACAGGGGGGGGCACTTTGCCACATATACCCCCTTGTGGAAAGCACACATGGCCTCAATGGCCACCTCCCCCTCAGTCTTAAAGTCCCGGAAGAGGGAGAAGCAAGGTGTTTCTGGGGGTGGCCATGGTGGAATGTCCTCCACTCCCCACTTCTTCGTGGCTATCAGCTCCCTCTTCCGGGCTCCCGCCACACACTACCCTGCCTCGAAGTGCGGCTGGGGAAGCTGGTCTCCTGACCCCCCTTCTTCATGGCCAGCATTTCCCCTCCGTGGGGCTCCGACCACACGATCTCCGGCAGCGAAACTGCTGCGAGGGAGCTGGTCTCCTGACCTCCCCCTTCTTCATGGCGGCATTTCCCCTCCGTGGGGCTCAGACCACACGATCTCCAGCAGCGAAACTGCTGCGAGGGGAGCTGTTCTCCTGACCTCCCCCCCCTCCTTCGTGGCTGCCAGCTCCCCTCCGTGGGGCTCTGGCCACCGTGTTTCCTGCCACGGAAATGCGGCTGGGGGAGCTGGTCTCCTGACCTCCCCCCCTTTCTTCATGGCCGGCAGCTCCCCTTCATGGGGTTCTGGCCACAGTGTAGCGACCCCAGGCGAAGCAGGACCCTCGACGACCCCAGGCGCAGCAGGATCCCTGGCGACCCCAGGCGACGGCAGCAGCAGCGGACCCTCGGGAGGCGACGGCAGCAGCAGCAGACCCTCGGGAGGCGACGGCAGCAGCAGCGGACCCTCGGGAGGCGACGGCAGCAGCAGCGGACCCTCGGGAGGCGACGGCAGCAGCAGCGGACCCTCGGGAGGCGACGGCAGCAGCAGCGGACCCTCGGGAGGCGAACTCGGGAGGGGAGCCCCTGGCCACAGAGGTGGCAGCGGGAGCTCCACTTCTCCCTCGTACCCTGTACCCTGTGTGGAGCAAAAGGCAGCCCCAGGCGATGCGAAGCGACAGGCAGCCCCAGGCGATGCGGTGAGGCTGGCAACCCCAGGCGATGCGGAGCGGCTGGCAACCCCAGGCGATGCGGAGCGGCTGGCAACCCCAGGCGATGCGGAGCGGCTGGCAACCCCAGGCGATGCGGAGCGGCTGGCAACCCCAGGCGATGCGGAGCGGCTGGCAACCCCAGGCGATGCGGAGCCACAGGCAGCCCCAGGCGATGCGAAGCCACAGGCAGCCCCAGGCGATGCGGAGCCACAGGCAGCCCCAGGCGATGCGGAGCCACAGGCAGCCCCAGGCGATGCGAGGCAAGCATTATTGGGCGAAGCGAGGCTGGCATCCTTGGGCGAAGCGAGGCAGGCATCCTTGGGCGAAGCGAGGCAGGCATCCTTGAGCGAAGCGAGGCAGGCATCCTTGAGCGAAGCGAGGCAGGCATCCTTGGCGAAGCGAGGCAGGAGTCAGGACAAGCTGGGGTGTGGGTTTTGGCCCTCTTCTCAGCCACTGCGGCCGTCGCGGTTCTTCCCCATGCTTTCCTCAGCAGCCTATGCAAGGGCTGCTGAGGACCGCCAGCATCTAGTCCTGATTTTTCTGGTGAAGGAGAGGCAGCTCCTGCTCCTCTCCTCGTGATGGTGGGGAAGTGATACCAGCAGGCATTCATCCTCTGCTGGTTGGGGAAGTGATACCAGCAGCCATTGCCTGAAGGGTCCTGTGGACGGAGCAGGGTATGGTGGTGTGGCTAGGTTGGCCACAGTCGAAACACCACAGCCCTGCTTCCGCCTTTCTCCCTTGCCCTCCTGTGCTCCTCTCCAGCCTCTTCTCCCCATTTCTTTTCCTTTTCTTTTCAAAAAAAAACAAAACTGCGGTTCCCACTCTGGCCTGAGTCCTGGGGCTGTTTTCCCAGTTCTGACACCACGTGTCACAAAGGCGGCCGGAGTAGGTGGCGTCAGACCAGAGACAGGAAATAAACGGCGACTTGGGGTTTTGATGTAGCTGAGCGCGTGATCGTGCTCAGCATTTAATAATAAAATAAAAAGATTTAAACAGAACACAAAACAGGACACGGCACTTGAGCCAAAATAAAGAGACAAACAAAACGAACTATACAGACAAACACGGTGAGCAGATACTTTCACTAATACTTTTACAAAGATCACCTCCGTCTCCAAACCCGTTCTCCACTCACCAAACACCCAACCCCGAGTGAGTGAAAACATGCTGCTTTTATGCAGTTGTACCGAGACTCGATTGCTAGTCAATCATTCAATTGGAATCTCGGTACAACTGCACGTGAATTAATAAAGTGCAATTCCCGTGCTCACATTATTACTTTTTACTTGCACGTGAAGTGATTTGTGCCATCCTCGTGCCTAAATACAAATCTACATTTTTAAATACACGTGAAACACAGACCCGCTTATATCCCGTGTACCAATGCCTATACACCAACATTTACACACAACACGTAACATACAATATACACAGGGGGGGCACTTTGCCACACAGACACACAGTAGAGTTCTGGAAGGGCGTTAGACCTTCTAGAGATAAGGATTAGTTTTTGCACCTCAAAACAGGATTCATTGTTGGCTCTTAAAAGCGGGATTTGTATTTGCTGTGTATCAGCCTTGAATGATAACCAATGGAAGGTGCTTTAAGAAAAATAGGAGCATGTACCTCATTATATTAAGAAAATAATGAAAGCTTAGTTATATAAAAAT
Source organism: Acipenser oxyrinchus oxyrinchus (assembly GCA_030684275.1). NCBI lineage: Eukaryota > Metazoa > Chordata > Actinopteri > Acipenseriformes > Acipenseridae > Acipenser > Acipenser oxyrinchus. The sequence goes on from CM060249.1 coordinate 54,762,129, forward strand.
TAGGATGTAAGCTTTTTTCTTATCTGTAGAGATCCAGTCCGAGCCATCTCTTGAATCTGGCCAAAACATGACTTAATGAGGTGAATTTGGAAAAGCGCTTACAGTAGAGTTTCATATTAATTAAAAAAAAAACCTAACCTTGGCAGGTAAACAGGGTGTATGAAACCTGCTTGCACAGGAGATTTTTAGAAACAGAGAGAGAGGTCAAACTTAGTTTAAGAATTATTAAAGCCAGTATTAAAGTGCTACATTTAACTATTTTCTATAGCCTGGATTTAACTGAAAATAACTGGGTCCATAACTATAGGTTGAGAAGTTTGTCATGAACTCTCTAAACAATCCTTATCCAATATTATTTTGTTAACACACATTTATACATGAAACAAATCCAACCTACTGAAAATAATGTTTTTGATGTTAAGAGGGAAATATATTTTAAACCCAGGTTGGAATAATTAAACAGAGTAGGTGTTATATATTAAATAACATCTCCTAATATATATATATATATATATATATATATATATATATATATATATATATATATATATATATATATATATATATTTGGTAGCAAGGACCCTGTCCAGTTCACCTAATTTTTAGAGGAAGGAGGGGTGGAACATGAGGAACATGAAATCATGTCCAATTAATTTTAGAAAATGAGTCACCGGTACTTTTTAGAGATAAATGTTTTGATTCAATTAAGACTTGTGACATATTAAATGGAGCAAAAGTTCTATACAAACCATAGTAATACTTCAGTCAAGCATCACTCGACTTGCTAACTACAGGTTGTGTGCTCCATGCTCTGAGGATCTCTGAAAAAGCTGTTTGCTGTTTGGTTGTATTCAGAAGTCTGCCTTTGAAGACAGCTCTTGTTTTTACATTGTATTCTACAACTACACTTCCATATAGTGGAAGGTAAGAACAATTTTGAATTTATATCTCATTTATATTGAAGGCAGGGGTCTCCAACCCTGGTCCTGGAGAACCCCTATCCAGCAGGTTGTATAGGTGTCTTTACATCATCAGTGGCTAAAGATCTGGAACACCTGTTAATCTTGACTAATTAAGCCAATAATTAGTTCAATTAAGTAACTGAGAGATTGGTTGAAATGAAGACCAGCAGCCACATTAGCTCTCCAGGACCAGGATTGGAGACCCTTGCTTTAAGGTATAGAAATTATATTTTAGCTTTGGAGAGTGATAAATTGTATGTTTTAAGGATTTATTGGTGGGCGTCTTAGCTTTTTGCATGGCTAGCCTAAAGGCTAAGCATATGATAACCGTACTTGTATTGCTGTATTGAAGTGTTCATGCTGCTAACCCTTTCAGAACCAAACATTTTTCAGTGAGATGCTCCCCCAGGACCAGGCGTTTTTTGGTTGTAGTTGACTCTAGAATGAAAGCAATACTGATGTACAGGTAAGTAAGCTGGGCTGAGTTGAGTGGGGGATGGAGGGGGGGGTGAGGCTGGGATGCCAGAATCACTGTCGAGCCCTCTTGAGGTGTCGTGGGCTAGTCGACGAAACACAGAGGACAGAGCCCTTGTTTTACTGTGTACGGGACATCATCTGTCTTCAACTACGCAGTTAGAAAACTATGAACTGAGTCTACTCTCCAAGTCTCGGGTGGCAGCTGGGACCTCGCAAGAGTGGCAGAGACTATTTTACATCAGAAGAGGCAAGCGCTCTTAAGCCCTTGTTTTACTGTGTCCGGGACTGTGCAAAGCAACTGTTTTTCTTCTGTCTTCAACTACGCAGTTAGAAAACTGTGAACTGAGTCTACTCTCCAAGTCTCGGGAGGCAGCTGGGACCTCGCGAGAGTGGCAGAGACTATTTTACATTGGAACAGGCAAGCGCAGCGTGCGTGTATGGCGCGCTAAGTGTGGTGCTACAAGTGCAGAGCTTGTCTGTGCTTGTTGGTGTCTTGGTAGTAGTCTGCTAAACAAAAAAGGTTGCTTTGTAAGTACTAAGAAATGTCTAATATTAGACTTCTCTTTTTATCTTTTCTTTATAATTTTACATATTCAGGGCTCATTTAAGCTGTTGTTCCCTCTTAAAGATTGCATGGGGGAGGAATCAAAGACAAAGTTGAGGATGGGGTATCCTGCCATCCTTAGGGAGTGATCATGGAGGTGTAGGTCTTATTGAAATACCAAATACTGACAAGTTATTTAGGGAATGTAAAAATCAAGCAGTCTCAAAACAATGTATATTTAAATTCTTTCAGACTGTAAATCATGCCAAGGTGCTGTGGGACCCCAAAATTAAACCTAAAGGATTGTTTGGTGGTCATTTAAATATTATAAGTCTCCTTCCAAAGAGTGAGCAATTGGAAAAACTTTTAGTTGATTTTAATCTGGATTATTTATGTCTCACTGAGACATGGTTGCAGCAGAACTCTCCCCTGGGTGCATATAATGTGCCAGGTTATAACATGTTTAGGAATGATAGAGATCAAGGTAGAGGAGGGGGAGTTCTGATTTATGTAAAGGAAACCATTAAATGTAATCAAATACAACTCGGTGGTAGTAATGATCTGGAATGTATTGGGTTAAATGTAACGTTATCACCTCAGATGTCCTTTATTATTATTGGATTGTATAGATCTCCATCATTTAATATGTTTTACGACAATTTACGTGAAATTTTAAAAGACTGTGATCCTAGAAAATAGCTTATTCTTATGGGTGATTTTAACATTAACTGGTTAGAAAAATCAAATAAAAAGAAACTAAAAGAAACTATGGATAGATTCAATCTATGTCAGCTGGTAAACGGGCCATCTAGAATTACAAAATCTTCAAAGACTCAAATTGATTTAATATTTAGCAACAAGCCTGAAAGAATTATAAAATCATATAATCTTGTAACTGGGCTTTCTGATCATAACTTAACCCTTATGTGTGTTTCAAGTCTGTACTGCAAAGAACGGTGGCCCTGTAAGTCATCAAAACAAAGTGCTTTTTTTATCGTGTTTACACGATCGCGGTCCTAGAAGCCCACGTCAGTATGATCGTTTTAACACAATCCCGGTCTTTAAAGGGTTAAACCTGTAAAGGCACTGGAAAAGCCCAGATTGCCTATTAGCAGGGAAACAAAGTGGCCTGCAACCACTTGATCCATTATTAAGCATTTAATAAACCGAAGGAGTACTAATACTGCTCTGATTCATTAAAATTTCAAATTGAATGAGTCTGTGTAATTGTCTTGATTATTTAAAAGTTGTCAGTATACGTTGCAAGCCCAGTGCACAAACAAGCCACTACAGGAGTCCAAAACATCTCTGTGTCCTCCATAAACATGTCCCTTGAGTTTAAGAGTGTGCTCAGAGCAATAAAAGAAGTATGTGGAATCTGACATAGAAGCCAGAGGAAGAGAATGAGAGGAGAGGATTATGGGGATATTAAAGTTAGTCATGGTAGGGAGCAGTAGAGGAGGAAGTAGAAATGGCTATGGGAGAGGGTGATGCCAAGAGGGTGGCGAAAACAGATAGGTACAGGAGGATACATATGTAACAAACACATATTAATGCTTTTAATATTTTTATTATGATTTTTCACAAACATACAGAAACATTCAGATATTCCATGTGAAGAATATGAATATTGCATCAGAGAATACATTGTTATATTGAAATAAATTAAGGATTGCTTTGTTTTCTATAGGCACGCTGTATTATTATTATTATTATTATTATTATTATTATTATTATTATTATTATTATTATCATTATCATTATTATTATTTAGTTATAAAGCCAACGCTTTTATCCAAAGTGACTTACAGGGACTCAGGAATGAACTCTGCATCGCAACTGCTGTTCTGCACTTTAGGTCCCAGAATCTTTTTTGGTCTTCTTGACCTTTTTATGGAAGAGGTTGTGTTTATTTTTTTAGGTTATATCCTTCCGTATTTTATATTTAGCAGTGGCTCCGGACCTTTTGCCGAAAATAACAGTTTGATGTGCTAAAATCTCATCGAGCAAAAGCTCAACTTGGGTGGCTAATACTTTATTTGTCCTTTATTTTTTCCCATTGTTGCGATGACATATGCCATATTGAATGATGACATATTGAAATGTGACTAATTGGCTTGTTAGGGAACAATCAACTGTCGTTTCACTTGAATCAGTCATAAGCAGTAGTCACAAAAGGCTTTGCAAGTAGAATAAATGAACCTGTCCCTTTTGAAAATAAAGACATATAATTAGGTGGCAAAAAAAACTCTCAGTGCAAATGCATTGCAACCTTTATTTTCTCTCTAAAAATGCATTAAAAAAATCAGGCCCAAAGTGTAATTCTTTGTGGAAAGCAGGTGAAATGTATCAAACTTAACTTGAGGTTGTAAGTATGTATCAAATCTGGTGAGATGTATTCGGATGGACACTCTAAAATAAAGTTAAACTGCATTCTTACCCCTGGCTCTTTTTGTAAAGTACATGCAATACATTACATTATTTTTTCAATGATCTGAAATAAGAGTAGTCTATCTTGTTGTAAACTGGCCCAATTACTGCCTGTTTTTTCTCATTCATAATGCTATTTGGGACAGAGAATGTTCAATGTTGACAAAACTTTGCCCCCCCGAATTTTTCTGAAATGATGCCCCTGTTTAGACCTTTTTTCAACACAAAATCACACTGGTTAATATGACACAAAACACGACAAATACAGGCACTCAATAGATATATTCAATGGTACAGCACGGTAGACTCATGTGGCACTTGTAAGGCTTCAGAAGTCCTATGTAACTCCAGTTCGCAAAAGCGAGACCTTTGGTCATTATTATTCTTGAGATCTATAGGTGTCACTTCATTTTCTGGTAACCTCCGAAATTGGTATACAAACTACTGCGCTTGCCCAGTTACTGGTCATGCATGAGCAAATCCTTTTCGTTGCTGAATCCAGGGAACGCCCATTGGAACATGGTACATTATGACTTTACTGAATTTATTGATTTAATTATTTATTGGTAAAGATGTTTATTAAATGTATATTATGTTCAAATTGTTTTCTATAGTAAAATATAGCCAATTTTTAATGTTATCCTACTTGACGGCTAATAAAACACATTTAATGTTGTAAAGTTGTTTCTGATTATTTTTTAAATACAAGCGAAATCATGTGAATTTTGCTAGTCTACTACTGTTGAAAAAAAGTCCTACCAGAATCGTGTTGTTTTAACTTACTGTGATACTTTAAAAATAATAATAATTATAAGTAGAACCTTGGTGTATTTTGGGGGGCTGGAGCTGGGGCTCCTCCCTTGTGTCATCCTGCTAAAATACCTGTCAGTCACCCTTTAATTACCTGTCAGTCACCATATTTAAACTGTAGCCAGCTTCTTAATTCTTGTCTTGCTTTTCAGTTTGCGGTTACCATGCAGACTTGCAGACCCAATCTTAAAACAAACCTTTATTTTCAATCGGTTTAAAATAACTACTCACCCGAGGCAGCTTTCATTTTCATCTGACTCAGATGAAGAATTTTTCTTTCCTTCTGTCTGTCTTCCTTCAACAAATAATCCACCAAAAAAACTTTCAAAGAAATCTTCCTGTCCTGCTTCTCCTCCATCTGCTGCTGCTTCAACCTCTGCTTATCCAGCTGTGCCTGCTGCCGTTCCTCTTCACCACTCAAAATGCATCGAACCTTTTTCTCCAGAACAACTTTTTTGCAAGGACTGGCCCATCAACAAACTTGTGAAAGCTCTTTACAAAAAAGGATTGCCCATTGAAGCAGGGAGCGATGTCCTATTGTAAGTGACTCTGCATATAATGCATAGTTCACAGCCTACCTCTGTAAAGCTCTTTGTGATGGTGGTCCACTATGAAAGGCACTGTATAAAAATAAAGATTATTATTATTATTATTATTATATTGCAATTCCATATTGCTGAGCCTGTCTTTTTCCTCCTCAGCAGAGATCCAAAGTTATTATTATTATTATATATTTCTTAGCAGACGCCCTTATCCAGAGCGACTTACAATTTATCACATTATTTTTACATACAATTACCCATTTATACAGTTGGGTTTTTACTGGAGCAATCTAGGTAAAGTACCTTGCTCAAGGGTACAGCAGCAGTGTCCCCCACTGGGGATTGAACCCACGACCCTCCGGTCAAGAGTCCAGAGCCCTAACCTCTACTCCACACTGCTGCATTGCAAGCTTTTGCTCTTTCCACCTCAATTTCTACAGTATCTGATCACATGGATGCGCAAGATAGCAGGATCACTCACTTGGAACCAGCAGCCATTATTTCCTCATCAGTGGCAACAGCAACAGCACTCGTCTCTCCCGCTGCCTCATCCACGCTCACACCTACTCTGGAACCTCCTCTGCTTTAGCTGTTCATCGCCACTCTCTCTCTCCTCAACTGAGATGCAATATTATTAAAGGTAAAGATGTTAATTTGGTCTCTATTCTTATTGTAACTTCAGAATGTCTGGATCACAGTGTAGTTGACTTTGGAGATCTGTCTGTCACTCTAAAATCACGGGATCCTTGGCTGTGTAAAAAACTTACTCTTAGAGAATTTGTGCTTGTATTTTCTGTTTTTCGCGACCTCTTTTGTGAAGTTTACATTCACTGATGACAAGAACTGGGCTCATATTTATTTAACATTGTTGATCTCTCGATCAGATATGGCAGTACCATTTTTAATGAGTATCATAAAGCTTCAGCGAAAGCAGCTTCTCGGTTAGCATTGGACTAAACCCTGATTGACGGGTCTCAACCCGATCATGATCTCTTTAATAGATTCTTCAGTGGTCTCCATGCTAACGCTTGCAGAGTTTGTGCTTCCACTACCCAGTCTACTTCTTGGTGTCCAAAAGCAGCCTCCTCTTCAGTCTCCTTGTTATAAGATGGAAAAGAGAAATAACAGCAGATATTATTCTGCTTGGTTTAAATTATCTGTCTGTTTACAGAGCACATTCCACACACTTAAGTGACTAAATTCACAAATCTGAAGTTGAATATTCTTGAGAAGATGATTAAATTAGCCAATGGCACCTTCTCCAACAAACAACTGCTGGCAGCTGGAAAAAAACTGACACACCCAAGATAATAAACACAACAATGGCTGGTTAACATAAATGGTAATTTCTTGCTGGCAAGCCATTTTCAAGGCTACCTCAGCACATGACATATCGTCACATCTTTTGAACACAACTCAATTGGGGTACACATACACACTACTTTCATTTCTGTGTGTGTGCATTGAGAAACTGGAACTTTCTTTTCCTCCATGCTTAAGTATCTCAGTCAGACCATGCAACAACATGGGCGGACATTCTTAACCATTTTACAATTCTCTTGTTATAGTAAAAAGGAATAAGTCATTAACTATCTCACCCCCTGTAATCTCACACCAACACCCTGTCTGTCTGGGGAAACAGCATAAGATCTGGTTACTTTGAATTTCCTCTCCTTCCCCACCTCTGACTCCACCATCCCCTCCCATATCTCTACCTGTCTGTCTGCTATCTCCTCCTATCAATATTAATCGCATCCCCTTTCTGCTGCATTTATTGGATGACTTTCTCCTTATATCTTCTCCATCAGCCCCTCTAGCTGAAGCACTCTTAGAACTCAGCAGTCGACGCCCCCCTCTCAGAGGAGAAAATCATTAGTCCAGTTCACTCTCTTGAATTCCTAGAAATAACTTCTGAAAACCGACTGCCTCCCGATAAACTAGAATGCATTCGTTCTCTCATTCAATCCTTTGAGATCAACCATTCCATTCACATCATTCTTCAAGGTAGGACATTCATTTCTCATCTTCCCGCTCTTTCTACAACAGCTAAAAATCTGAACTCTCACATTAAAATTATAGCTGAAGCCCGGAAAGACATTAGGCTGTTAGGATGTGGTCCTCTCTCCTACAGCACTGGAACAGTCTTCCTCTGTTTTACGATGACTTCATTTCTGCCCCCCATGACCCCTCACTTCATACGTATGCTGCTTCTATTAGTTTTGGTGTAATTTTTTCTTAATCAATGGTTCTCAGATGTCTGGCTTCAAGAAATCAAAAATGTTCCTCCTCAGCTTAAATCCACAGCCTTACTTGGTGTATTCCTGTCACAAAGACGGCTGTAGTGGGTGACGTCAGACCAGAAACTGGGAGAAACACAGAACAGACAGAGACAGTGAGGTTGGTGAAGCTGAGCACTTGGTTGTGCTCAGCATTTAATAAACAAAATAAGAGAACACAAAAACAGGACACGACACTGGTCGACCAAAACAAATAGACAAACAAAACGGACTATACAGACAAACACGGTGAGCAGATACTGTAACTATTCTTTTAACTTTAACTATGCTTTTTATCTTTACCTCCGTCTCCAATCCCGTTCTCCACTCACCGAACACACAACCCCGAGTGAGTGAAAACATGCTGCTTTTATGCAGTTGTACCGAGACTCAATTGCTAGTCAATCATTCAATTGGAATCTCGGTACAACTGCACATGAATTAATTAAAGTGCACTTTCCCGTGTTCACATACTAATACTTTAAATGCACGTGATGTGATGTGCCATCCTCATGCCTAAATACAAATATACAATTTAAATCACACGTGAAACACAGACCCGTTTATATCCCGTGACCTAATCACTATACACCAACATTTACACCCAACACGTAACATATAATACACACAGGGGCAGGCACTTTGCCACAATTCCCTACTGTCATTGCAGTCTCTTTGGGGCCCATTTTGGCAGAAACAATCTAGCTTAATCTTTTGTGATAATCAATATACTATTTATATTATTAATAAAGGCTGTTCCTCTTCCTCTTTAATTATGCAACTTCTTCGCCGGCTAGTCTGGATTTCAGTTATTAATAATTGCATTTTTGGGGTCGGAGGATCCTCTCTGCCGAGCAGTTGGATTAATTTAAAAAAAAATGTATATATATATTGCCTTGCAAAAGTATTCAGTATATCAAGAGCTCTGCATAACACTGGCCTGTATGGGAGGGTGGCAAGAAAGAAGCCGTTACTCAAAAAGTACCATCTGAAAGCACGTCTGGAGTTTGGCAGAAAGCATGAGAGTGACCAGGTTGCGATGTGGCAAAAGGTTTTGTGGTCTGACGAAACTAAAATGGAACTTTTTGGCCTAATTGCAAAGCGTTATGTTTGGCACAACCCCAACACAGCGCATCACCCAAAGAACACCATCCCTACAGTGAAGTATGGTGGTGGCAGCATCATGCTGTGGGGATGCTTCTCATCCCAGCAAAGCTGGTACATACTTACCCCAAAAGACTTAAAGCTGTTATTGCAGCGAAAGGTGGCTTTACCAAATATTAATGTGTGAGGGTTGAATACTTATGCAAGCAAGATATTTCAGTTTTTTATTTTTCTTAAAAAATATTTCCCAACATAAAACCAATGTCACCTTACAATAATTGATTTTGAGTTTCAGTGTTTTAAAATAAAATATCAAACAGAACAAAATTTCAATGTACCATTTGTAATTCAGTAATATGAGAGAATTGGTCAGGGGTCTGAATACGTTTGCAAGGCACTGTATATATATATATATATATATATATATATATATATATATATATATATATATATATATATATATATATATATATATAATACTAATTGTAATCATTTCTATCATTTAACTAACAATCACAAACTATCATTTCTAACTAACAATTTTCTCTCTTCTTTGCAGTGGTGGTGCAGTTGTGGGGAGCCGGGGGTCCTTTTGGGGGCAAGTAAAGCTCACTTTCCAACAACGTCATCTCGACCTCCGAGAGGAAGGTTCCCCATCTGGTCCGAGGGGACCCCGGCCAAAAACTTTCTCCTGCTTAAATCTATTCATTTGCACCCATGCCAGTCTCCCCCTTCGGAGAGCAAAGCTTGCTCCCAACCTTCGAGCTAGTCATTGACTCCGCTTATGGAAGGTGGCTCTTACAGCTGGGGAGGGGAGCCCTCTGGCCTTCTTTATGTGTTTATTTCTTTATTCTCTTTTCCAGTGCTTTTGTTCACCCTGCATAGATCGCGAGGCTCTCCGAGTCTGACCTCCAGCACTGGCCTTACTTTTGTGGGCCCTATGCGGTAGGAAAATTGGAGCCCCCTTTCAGCCATGTGATGAATAGCCAAACAGAAAAAAATGAAATTAATGTCTCATCATCAGAAATTAATTCTTCTTGCTTTTTGTGCTGCAAAAGTATTTACTAAGTCTGTATAGTCCAGTCTCCTGGCAATGTCATTTTCAATGGAAATCATTACTAAACCTGTCAGATGATCTAGACTCATGGAGACTCTTATGTCAATTTTTAACAGCTTTAGACGACTGCAATTTCTTTCTGCAGAAGCTACTATGATGGACATGGTAAGCAGAATCCTCAGTGCAATGAATGATTGAGGGAACACTTCTTTTAGGCCATTTGTCTGGAGAAAGTTAATTGTTTCCATAGCTGTGAAACTGGATGGAAGCATTCCTTGCAAAACTTAATCATCAATATCTGCAGATGAACCATTCGTCAGAACCTGCTTTAGATTTTTGCAGTAATCCAGAAGTGTTGGATGGTCCATATTTTGCAAGACAGATATATCATATAGGAACCCAAAATGCTCACTGTGTTTCTCAAGAAGGCTGAATCACTTGTTACAAAAAGCAATGGCTGTACAAAGCAGCACATAGAAATATTGAGTTTTTAATTGTTCTTGAGGGTCAATGGCCTGTTTGTTTCTCTGGCTAACTTCACTGGAAATGCCATCTCTACTTTTGTTGGTTCTTCATGACTTAGTAGTCCCAAGTCTTTGACTGTGCCTTCACAGGAATTATTTAGTTTCTCCATTAGTGCCTTGGCTGATACCATTCTTTCCTCAAATCCAGTGTCTGTACTTCTGAAGGTAAATTCCTGTTTCTCTGATAAGTTTCAGAGTGCCATCAAGCTGCATCTGTTGACACTGCAATAATTTACTGACCTCTCTCAATTTGACGTCTCAGTAAGCCAGGGAGACCTAAGTTCGTTGTCTATCCTTCCTTAGTTTCCCCATGGGAGAAGTTCCTCACTTCCCAGCCTTGGAGGTTGATCGGTTCGGCCTCACCTCAGCGAGGATCGTTCTCCGAGTAGTCAGGGGGAAACCCCTACTCTGTTGCTAAAGTCACAAGCACATAGTCTTTATTCTATTAGTCTGTTTACACAGGCTTGGCTCCTGCCTTGTGAATTATAAACATTCTAAAAACATTTCTGGTTCAGTCTCTGTTCTCGGTCAAACTTAACCCACCCCCAGCCTGTGTCTAGTAATCAGTGAGTAGAATCCTGAATGTTTATTGGCAGCTGCGAAGTGTCAATCAGTAAATCCTGTCCAGTTGATGATGAGCTTTCTTTTTTAAATCGAAACAAGCCGATTATCACACCAAGAACCTATAACGTACAACTTTACTTATAATGTAATGGGATTTTAGTGCAGAGGGAAAGTAGCCTACATAAAGGAGAGCAGATTTCACGATGCAGAGAAAACACTTTAGACGGCTGTGAAATATCTGAGTTTTGGCATTGGTAATCTTAACAACTAAAAACTACAAGTTAAAATGGTGTAATTTAATAGTATGTTAACACTAGAACTACCAGGCGTACATACATACCTAGAACTACCGCAGCGGTCTTTTTAAAGCTATATTAAAATGCGTATAAAACTACTGCAGCGTCGCATGCTACGAAACCGTTCTGTGTTAAATGTAGTCAAAACAGCGTGTTTATTTTAAAATACCAAGCATAATGCTTACCTTTAATTCCGATTTCCTCACTTGTATTTTCCCATAATTTCTTTGTAAATCAGACGTTCCCCCATCTTGTCTGTGAAAATCTTTGGTTTGTGAAAATGTTTTTGAAGTTATTTGTTGCGTTTTGATGTTATTGTTTGTTTTCCTTCAGGATATTGTCTGTGACTCAGTTTTTGCAGCCTGCTTGTTACACGTGAGAGAAACCTGTTACAACACAAGCACTGACATGAGACTTGGGGGTGGTGTTGGAAGGGAACTTATGGTTGCAAATGCTGGGCTATAAAACAGAGTGGTTTTAGCAGCTCAGAGACGACTTCTGACATGCAGTGGGAGCTGTGGAGCAATAGAGAATAGTGCCCGAGATTTGTTTGTTTGACTGTTTAATACAAGTGTTTTCTGTTTACCCTTTTATTTTGTGCCTGAGTTTGACTCTGTTGGCTATTCAACAGTAATTTCCATCTCCAGTCTTGCAATAGCTGCTTTGGTACTATTTGGCATTATTCAGTAACTTTTTTTGTTTTGTTTTTTCAATATAAGCATGCCTAAGACGTGCTCTACAGTCCTGCGTTGTATTGGTCTATTCATTTTAACTAGAAAATTAGTATTTTTAAATAGAAAATAAGTATTTTTACAGCTGCTGATAGATAAATCACGTCTGAAAATGTCTCCTGTAGCTATTCAAAACAAGCGCGAAGCTCTCAAGTTCAGCAGCACTAAGCCAAACCCACTGTTTTTAATATGACAATCAAAATGACAGCTGCGGTAGTTCTAGGTATAACATATTATATCTCCATAACTTTCTGCAACCCTGGGTCTACTGGTGGTTTGAGATGTTTAATATATACACTACCGTTCAAAAGTTTGGGGTCACTTAGAAATTTCCTTGTTTTCCATGAAAACATACATGAAATGAGTTTGAATAGGAAATATAGCAAAATGAATAGGAAATATAGTCATTGACAAGGTAAGAAATAATGATTTTTAATTGAAATAATAATTGTGTCCTTCAAACTTTGCTTTCGTCAAAGAATCCTCCATTTGCAGCAATTACAGCCTTGCAGACCTTTGACATTCTAGTTGTCAATTTGTTGAGGTAATCTGAAAAGATTTCACCCCATGCTTCCTGAAGCACCTCCCACAAGTTGGATTGGCTTGATGGGCACTTCTTACGTACCATACGGTCAAGCTGCTCCCACAACAGCTCAATAGGGTTGAGATCCGGTGACTGTGCTGGCCACTCCATTATAGACAGAATACCAGCTGACTGCTTCTTCCCTAAATAGTTCTTGCATAGTTTGGAGCTGTGCTTTGGGTCATTGTCCTGTTGTAGGAGGAAATTGGCTCCAATCAAGCGCCGTCCACAGGGTATGGCATGGCATTGCAAAATGGAGTGATAGCCTTCCTTCTTCAAGATCCCTTTTACCCTGTACAAATCTCCCACTTTACCACCACCAAAGCACCCCCAGACCATCACATTGCCTCCACCATGCTTGACAGATGGCGTCAAGCACTCCTCCAGCATCTTTTCATTTGGTCTGCGTCTCACGAATGTTCTTCTTTGTGATCCGAACACCTCAAACTTAGATTCGTCTGTCCATAACACTTTTTTCCAATCTTCCTCTGTCCAGTGTCTGTGTTCTTTTGCCCATCTTAATCTTTTCTTTTTATTGGCCAGTCTGAGATATGGCTTTTTCTTTGCAACTCTGCCTAGAAGGCCAGCATCCCGGAGTCGCCTCTTCACTGTTGACGTTGAGACTATTTAATGAAGCTGCCAGTTGAGGACCTGTGAGGCGTCTGTTTCTCAAACTAGACACTCTAATGTATTTGTCCTCTTGCTCAGTTGTGCACCGGGGCCTCCCACTCCTCTTTCTGTTCTGGTTAGAGCCAGTTTGCGCTGTTCTGTGAAGGGAGTAGTACACAGCGTTGTACGAGATCTTCAGTTTCTTGGCAATTTCTCGCATGGAATAGCCTTCATTTCTCAGAACAAGAATAGACTGACGAGTTTCAGAAGAAAGTTCTTTGTTTCTGGCCATTTTGAGCCTGTAATCGAACCCACAATTGCTGATGCTCCAGATACTCAACTAGTCTAAAGAAGGTCAGTTTTATTGCTTCTTTAATCAGCACAACAGTTTTCAGCTGTGCTAACATAATTGCAAAAGGGTTTTCTAATGATCAATTAGCCTTTTAAAATGATAAACTTGGATTAGCAAACACAACGTGCCATTGGAACACAGGACTGATGGCTGCTGATAATGGGCCTCTGTACGCCGATGTAGATATTCCATTACAAATCAGCCATTTCCAGCTACAATAGTCATTTAAAACATTAACAATGTCTACACTGTATTTCTGATCAATTTGATGTTATTTTAATGGACAAAAAATTTGCTTTTCTTTCGAAAACAAGGAAATTTCTAAGTGACCCCACACTTTTGAACGGTAGTGTATATATATATATATATATATATATATATATATATATATATATATATATATATATATATATATATATATATATATTTAGAACAAGTCAAATAAGCACAGGTGCCTAGCTGCCAAATCAGTGGAGAAAAACATGATGCTCCAAAAAGACCGCTCTGGTAGTTCTAGTGGTAAGGTGTTATTTAAAATGCCACACTTGTGAATTCATTTCCAAATATTATTTTTCCTTTCAAGAGAGGTGGAACAAACATGGAGGAGAACTTTTCTAAAATGTATCAGTATGTTTCCAAAGGGGAATATCGACTTTTGAGCTCCAAATTTTCAGTTGAAGGTTTGTAAATTTAAATAATTATTTGGGATCTTAAGGGGTCCAGGGGTAAGTTGTAATAACTTAATGTTTTTTTTTTTTAATTGGAAAGCTTTATCGTCTTTCTAATGGTAAGAATTGCAAGGTATTATCAGCAGTATTGGAAACGCAAGACATTTTCAAAGTTTCAGAGTTTCATGCTTCTGCAATGGGTGGCCACAACAGTGTCATGAAAACCAGACAAGAAATCTCTGCAAGATTTTATTGGCCAGGAATGTCAAAGGATATTGAGGATATGGTATGTTATGTATCTCACATATAATCTCAGTGTATCTGTAATTTTTAAGTTTACTTAAGTTATATATAATGTTAAAAACTATATATATATATATGGGTTTTTTTTACAATTGTACCTAACATGGTGCCCAATTTACTGAGGGACTGCTGTATGCAGGGCCGGATTAAGGTTATGAGTGGCCTAAGGCTAATAGGAGGGAAGGGCCTAAGTATTTATTACATATTGAAAAAAAGAATATGAAGTCATCAAACATATTTATTTATTTACCTACGTAAAATTAACAAATTTATTTGACTCAAGGTAAATTCATCAAACATAAATCACTCACTACACTAATTTCTTCAAATAAACTTTTTTTTTTCCTGGCTTTAGCTGTGGCAAAGTCATGAATGATGTCATCGTAATTCAAAGACCTGACGATTTCATTCTCAGTGCTCAAGAGGGACAAATCAAAAAAAATATATATATATACTGTATATATATATATATATACTATATATATATATATATATATATATATATATATATATATATATATATATATATATATATATATATATATATGTGTGTGTGTGTCCCATGCTGCACTGTACTTTCTCATCATGTACTGAAAACTGAAATTATCTCAATTAATACTCACTCCACAGTTTATTAATAAGGGAAACTATCTCTATTTAATGATAGTAGGTAATGCAAGCAAAAGATTTTAAATTCTGCACACAAAAGAAGTTTGAATAATTTTATGTAGCTATGAAAATTTAAATCAAATATAAATATTGTAAAATATTAAACTTTACAAAATCTACAACTTTCGTTCATAGCATTTTCTGGCAATTTAGCTGTTAGAAAATTGTGTTGATTTTATTTTTTAGATCATATAAATAAAAACTATGAAATGGTTTATTATAGTAATTGTTAACTTTTAACATAAAGATTCGAAAATCTTAAAATAAACATTATAAAAACATGGAAATTGACCTTGCTTTCTGAAAAATCAATTTGTCTGGCCACAAGATTACAAATATGGTTAAACAAAATCTTTAGAATGTAAAATGTCTATACAATAAGCTATAAATAAATAGCACTGATTTCCATACATGAGAGTAGATGTTAAAACTTCATGCTGATTTGAACTTAGTTCTCGCCAAGATAAGCACCAACTAAGATGTAGCTTTACAGTAAACTAATGTGATCCATCTGCATCTCCATCCATTTGACTTTCTTTCCATCTGATGATGTAGATATCCTTCTGCCTGGTGTTGATGGCTGAAGTGTAATGCTGGCTTCAAGGATCAGCTTATTTTGCCTCCTCAGCCCATCAGCACATATAACGACTGCGATGCTGCCTCTGGGGATCAACCACAGTGCGGTCTCCACAGCACATCAGCATGACAACCGTCTGGATTGAGCTAAGTAGGGTACATCTCTGGGGTCTTCAAGTGGGCACCTTCCATCCTCGGTGTTTCGTCGACTAGCCCACGACACCTCAAGAGGACTCGACGGTGATTCTGGCATCCCAGCATCACCCCCTTCCGCCCCCCACTCAACTCAACCCAGCTTACTTACCCGTACATCAGTATTTCTTTCTTTCTATTGTGCTTGAGATCCCCAACAGAATCTTTCCATCTCAACCACGAGCCTGAGATGCGCTGAATAAATGGACCGCAAAGGGTTAAGGCACTGTTATGGAAGAGTTTAGTATTGTGTTCTTACTAAATGCAATAAAACATTTAAAGCAATTATGAATCAGTAAGATTTGATGTAGCATCCTTGAGGTACTATAGTCTATCTATAGTAAACTATTGGCATGCAGCCCATGTCGTCATTGCAAATGAGAATTAATTCTCAGTTGACTTACCTAGTTAATAAAGGTTTGATTTATTCATTAAGTATACAACATGTATTAGAAATGTGTAGTTTCTCTTCTTTCAATTAGTTGTATTTAATTGATTTCCTGTTTTAATAAACCATCTGTTTATGTATTTCATGTGTTCTGTGGATGTAGAAATTACTTTCTTATTCAGTGCAGACAATATGGTCTCAAAGGCCAGTGGGTCGCATGGAGGCTGTAGTAGGCCCAATCAATCTTTACGACACATCCTTTCATTCTCTCAAGCCCGATGTGTGGGTTTCTGATGAGGTAATTTTTAGTTTTTTTTACATACATTAAAATGCATCTGTAGCAGGGCGGTAGCGAGCCCTGTACATTGTTTTGTTTATTTATTTTTAGAACAGGGTTTTCCCCTCCAACCCCGTGTTATTTTGTATATTATTATTATTATTATTATTATTATTATTATTATTATTATTATCGTGTTTTATTGTATTTATTATTTATGACGGCGAAGCGCAGCGTATTTTGTTATTTATGTATTTAGGACGGCGTAGCCGATTCGTTTGTTTTGTTTAGCGTGGATGGGTAGGCCCATCCACAGCACTTTAATAAACTTCGTGCAGATTGTGGCCGAGGGGTAAAAGGATAATTACTAGCCAGCTAAACCCCTCGGCCATGGTATATAAGCTTGCAGCTCTCTGCGCTCGGGGTGGGTGTACGAGAGGAGCGTAGAGAGCGAGGAGACAGAGAAAGAAGAAAAACGAAACTTAAAAAAAAACATAGAAACAGTGAAGGCAATCTGCCCAGCCTGACCTGTGTTTTATTTATTTTGTGTTCGAGATTTGTTTTGTTTACTTGTTTTATTTTGCTCTGTGAGCAAGTGTTTTCTGTTCAAATATTTATTTTATTTTTGTTGTGTAAAAAAATTAAAAACGGTGCAAGCCCCTTTAACTGCAGTACTCCCTGGTGTCAGTTTCCCTTCCTGCTTCTGCCGTGACGTCACCGCCCAGCCATCCCTGTCACAGCATCTAATAATACATCAATGTTATTTGTAATGGCACATTAATCTATATTGATGCAATATTTAGCATCACCCCAGTCATGACTTGCTGCTAGTGTTTCTTATCTGCTTGTCATCCCGTATTGCTGTTGTTCATCAATTAGCCCATAAAGGCCTATAATCTCAAAAGACACAGATTTGTATATATTTATTTTTATCTCGGTAGACCTGTCTAGCATAGTCTGAAACTGACCACCCAGGCCTAGACCAGAGGTGTTTGCTCTGTGTTTGGTGTTTTATTGCTGAAAATGTTTAAACTTTCTACAGTGTTTTTTTTTTATTTTTATTTTTTTAAACCACTCCCCCTTTATTGCACCAAGAGAGAGAATTCTCTGAATACCTGTTTTGCTACAATAAAGGATTTGTTTCAATACCACCCAAGTTCCGCTTATCTGCATTTTTTCGTTTTGGTACAACAAATCCTATTCATGGAACAAAAAACTTGTGATTTTGGTTAAGGTCCTAGTATTTTTTTCATGGAAATCCTCCTTTTTCTTTTAAGTGTACATCATTAAATTGTACCTGCGACAGAGATAAATGTCCATATAAAGATCAAATGAACAGGAAGTTATTTAGAGATATCTCTAAATGAACAGGAAGCTATTTGAAGATATATATCTTCAAATGATTTAAAGATATCTTTAAATGAACAGGGAGTTATTTAGAGATATCTTTAAATGATTTAGAGATATCTTTAAAACCCTCATTTTAAGATATCTCTAAATGACAGACATATCTGACATTAACATAATAAGCCTGGTTTATGGTATCACTAAATCTGTACATTTTTTATTGCTATTCTGTATTCTTGTAGGTGTACAAAGGGAGATTCTGGTGGTGCTGGATGCCATAAAGGAACAGCAAAAACAACATTCAGCCTTGCTGAATCAAATATTAACCCACCTATTTACAAAGGGCAGGACTGCACCAGAACTGCCAGAAGACATTTTGCTCCCCCTAGGTGGTATCTCCTCCATGCTGGAGTTGGAGGAGAAACTGAGGAGTCAAACCGATCTGAAGAAGAGCTTGGTAATTTTAACCATAAAGAAATTTATACACAACCCTTTTTAATTATGATAGATAATGTTGTTTCTGTGCCTCTCAATTAGAGTGAAAGTATACTCCAAACCAGTGATCTTCACTCCTGGTTTTGAGAGCTGCAGGGTTTTCACTTCAACCGAGCTGCTCTTAATAGCTTAACTTAATCAGTCATTGCGGTCTTGAAGTTGCCTCTAAAACCTGCAGGGCAGTGGCTCTCCAGGACCAGGAGTGACGATCACTGTGCCAAAGGTTCTCATAATCTGCCATATGGATTTCTTAAAAAACTACTAATGTTAATATCAAATCTGTGATAATTAACTATTACGGTTCTATCTTGTCACACCTAATTTTATAGATTTCTTATCTTGGGATGATTGGGGGAACAAATGTGAAGGAAACTGTCTGGAGATTTCTCAGCAAGACCATCAACAACATCCTGGCTCAACAAATGAACTGGACTGGTGTAAATGGAAAGAGAGCTTTTAAATCCTTCAGCTTCATAACAACATTTTCGAGGCCATGAAGTCCCTCATTCACCTCATCACCGTCTCAACTGCCTCAATTAATACATGGACAAACAGGTTGCTTCCACATTACTTCAAGCCCAGTATTCGCCACTCCAATCATGGCGCCATCTCTTCGGGTTCAGCACTTCCGGTCCCCACAGCTGACGTTCCTACCTACAACTTGGCGTCAGCCACCCTCAATGGTCCACAACAAGCGCCTGTAGTCAGAAATCAAAGTCCAGCCACCACATATGGTTTCTACTTTTGATATTTGTGCAACATTGAGGGCTAGATTCTCAAAGCTATTTTCCAAGATCATATCATTTTATTTTCTATAAGGGAACATTTTCAAGTACAGTTCTAATTTTGACTGCTTGCAAGTACTAAGAAACGGCTGAGTTGTTTCTGTCAAGTTTCATTTTTGGAAACAAGCTTCACACTGCTATTTTACTGGACTTCCCCATCCTGTACACTTCCAGTTTTCACTGCTACTGAACTAAAGATATTTTCATAATTTCGATTTTCCCCCGGCAAAGTCAAATTTTTCACTCGCGCCCCGCCCCTGCTCGCTTAGCAGCACTCGCAATGCCTTGTCAGCAATAAACACTCGTTTAGATGGCATAGACAATTGCTCCAGCACCATTGCAGTTCCTCCTTCAGCCTCTCGTGCCAATCGCCGCCCCCTCTTTCATTACATCTTCTGTTTCAGCGGCTCCATAGCTCACCCCAGCCCAGGCAGCTCCGGCCCCGCCCCCATCTATAAGCATTCCAGAGTACAACCTGGTTACAGCATCTGCTTCAGGCTCCCAATCAGAAGCCGCCATCTGATGTCACGCCCTCTCCCCGTTGATCCAAAGAATCACTGAGTCTCTAATGAAAGTCGAGATGGACAAAGAATTCATGGCCGGCTCCTTCCCAGCTCCATTCCCGGTCTTAAGGATTAGCCCCATCGGAATAGCCACCCACAAAATATAGGGTAAAGCACCTAATCATCGATCTTTCTGCCACGAGAGGCAGTTACACTCCAGTCTCAATGCCCTAATTCCCCACGATCAATTCTCCCTTTGTTACATTACAGCTTCCAACGCTATTAAATCCATCAAAACAGCAGGCCATGGCGCCTGGCTCGCAAAAGCGGATATTTTATACGCTTTTAAATCATGCCCATTTATCCCTCCCTCCACCACCTGTTCGGGACCTGCAGGGAAGACAACTTTATCGTGGTACGGGACTGGAAATCTGTCTTGATTATGAGTTAAGGAGTTCCACTATTAGGAGAATGACTGGAGTTGTGAAACCCAAATCTCTGAATCCGAGTTCACCTTTTCCATTCCAAGCATACATAATATAGCAAACTGCTGATCAATCCTGTATTAACTAACACATAGAATGGTCAGCATCTCATCTCTCTAGACATCAGAATGTGGTACACCTTGCTGCAACACTGGAACAATCAACTAATGAAGTTCCAGCAGCTCATCTTTAATTGTTTGGATATCATTTTCCCACAATTTCATCATTCAAGCTTGCCATCTTCCAAGCATCTGCAATAATGCAGTCATCCCAGCAGTACGTCTGACTCTCCGAGGAATCACCAAGAATCCCCCCTGCATCTTCTACCAGACTTCCTATAATTGCTCCAAAAGCATCATTACCAGACACTGGTTCTCTTCTCACTTCACCACTCTTGTCATCAGAGCAGCTCTTTCTCTCCAATTCCACACCCTACTTTTGGATTGGTGCAGCCTTTTCAGCAGCCAGAGCCCGCATCAGCCATCACCTGATCAAGACCATGGGGAGTTGGTCGTCTTCAGAAGTCAACTCCTACATACGATCGCTGCCATCCGATCACTGCAGCTTACAAGTCTATCGCTAGTATGCCCGGAGTGGGGGTGCCCTATCTGCCAGGACCACCAGAGGTTTTCCCCTAATAGAAGGGTTTTTTTCCTCTCCACCGAGCGGATGGCCAACACATAGCTTGTTCCACTAACCATCTATTTTTAGTTATTTTGTTTGTCATTGTTTGTCTCTTCTTGCTTTTATGTTATACATTGGCACGCGGTCTTTGTTTGTCTTCACAGGTGCGGGTTCAGCGGGGAGCCGGTGGTCCATCTTTTGGGGGGATAGTGAGTCTCACTTCCCCGACCTGGAGTTCTAGTAACTCTGCAGGTTCTTCGTGTGGTCAGAGCGGACCACCTGCCATGCTATTCTTTCGCAGCTCATGCACTATATCTTGCCTCATGAAAGAAGGCTCTGTCTTACTTCCTCCTTTATCCTCATAGGATGTGGCCCTCATACTCTTAGTGCTTGAGTCCCGTAACTAGTCGCAAGGCCGAGCCTATAACGACTCTTCGAGAAGTCAGAGGACTGTTTTCAAGGGCCCGCAGGCCGATAGGGTCAGCCTCGGCTCCACAAGGAAGGAGCTCTTGATTGGAGTCCAGCTCGTCCTTTTCTCTCTCTCTCTCCCTTGCTCTAGAGGCCGTTGCAAAACATTCCCTTCTTCTCGCAGCCCTGGTTCCCGCCCCGTGAATTAATAGTAATAGCAAATAGCAAAAATAAGTAGTAAATGGAAAAAAAATCTCCTAGATCTTAAAACAGATGAGATTCAGAAATACAAACAACTGAACAGGTTAATTAAACTTCTAGAATAAAATATACATTTCAGTTTAGCATCTAAATCACTTTCCAATTGTGGTATCCACTAAACAACTTTTTAACATCTAAAATTATATTCACTGAAAATGTTTGCTTGATGTTTTATTAATACTTTTAATATTAAAATACACAGCCAATTAACTAATCTTTTAGGGATCATGTTAACAAAGAAACTCCGAAGGAAAAGTGCACATATAGTTTTAAAACATTTTATACCATCAATAATTATAGTACTTTAATTTCTGTACAATTGATGGTCTTGAATTTAGCAATGTATTTATTTTTCTTTGCACCTGATATGTAGCTTTTACTTAGAAAGCCAAATCATTTAGCATGCTGTAAATTTACATGTTCAATTAATTTGAACTAGCAGTTCTTCATTGATAATGTAATATTTACCATATTGTTGGCCTCTTCAGTCTTAAAAATTCCATCTCAATACATAATTAGATAATAGGGCCTTGCTCTTTCCTCCAGTACAAAGCAATGAAAAAAAGGTTTCTGTCCCACAGCAAGTGAGGAGCATATCAACACACTGATTACGCAGCAGAGCAACACCTTTGCAAATCAGACTTTAAATATAGTCAGAAAGTTAATGTACTAGAATTAGTAATGTACCACTTCTGCAGCACTGAAACACCTATCAGAAACTTTAAAAGTCCTTGAAATACAAACATACCACTTTTTGACAGCAGGAAATTGGTACATGCTATTAAAGTTCTTTGAATATAAATGTACTTTTTAACAACAGCAAAATACTTATGATAGAGAGGTATAGCAGATGTAAAGAGGTATAGCAGTTTTTACAGCAGTACAACAGCCATCAGATCTCGATTTGTTACACATACCAAAATCTTTTGAAGTTACACAGGTCACGTTTTGGTATACCTACCGCATCCTGACGATATACCACTTTCTGACATTACACCGGTAACTGTCCTAGGTAAAGTGTTTTCATGTTTATTTTGTAAAGACATTCGGTCATTAGCCAAAGCCCCTTGGTTATTCTTGAGATTTACCGTTTTGCTTGGTAAATGTCGACATTTACCAGTAAATCTTAAAATTTGCCAATATTCAGACTTTTACTGTAACATATCCACTGTAGGATTAATCATTTTTACCAACATGACTCAGAGGCTAAACAATGAGGTAGCTTGCACTTAGAAACTTGGATCTCAGGCTTGTTTCTTTCAGGATTTCTATGGAAATCTTTTTAAGGTGCTTTAAAACCATTATTAAAACACGTTTAGTGGGTTTAACATGGAACAAGTGGAAACAGAACTATACAAGTTCAATATGTGATGCTTCACATTTGAAACTCTTAGTTATGGGTTCCTAATATGAAGAGAAACAGCAGTTGTGAGTATACAGATAACATGGTTTTAGGGAAACAAATATAAATCTGTTGTCTATGTGACGTTTTGCATATACTTTTTAAACTGGTAAGACATCACTTAAAGCAGAGGTGTCCGATCACAGTCCTGGAGGGCCATTCGACTCCAGGTTTAACAGATAAAATGACATAATTAACTACTTTAGGGTCTGAATGGTTCAATTGATCTATTTAGAACAGGGTTGGAACAGGGGCAACTTTGGCCACTGCTGACTTAAACATAGCCTTTACATTTCCATTCCATTAACTGTATTAAGCAATTAAAAAATAATTTAATAAATGGGTAAAGTTTACAAACAGGCAAGGATTAACATAATGTAAAATGAATGCCCACATATCGATATGACTTAAAATTGAACATCAAAGCCTGCATAATGATATAGGCATGAATCCATTGTGAATTACAATAAACTACATATCCATTACACTTGAAGTCATCAGGATTTTTAGCCTACCGGTATGCTATTTTATACTACTTCGGAGGCATTATTGGGCTTGATCAACTTTGATAAAGTATACAACAGCTCCATCTTGTGGATTCATCGTTAGTTGCAAGTTACAATTTGGAACTCAGGACTAAAGAGTCTTTCACTGAATGACAGATGTTATTTTATTTAGAAACCATTCACTGTCAATCTGGAATACAATTATGTGCAGGTTACCAGAATATTTTTCACATTTTATGTTAATGAAAATCAAACTATGGCCAAAATACTAAGTAAAAATAGCTTGTTACAAATCTACAGTACCAGACTTGATGGAACACCAATATACTTCACTAAAAATGTAACTGCAGATTATGCTTGTGTATTCTGCATGCATCACCACATCAATATAACATTGAGGATAAGCATTCGGGGTAGGTAATGACAATACTTTCTTAATTAACTTTAAATAATGTTTGCAAAACATTAATTGGCAAACTGAAAAATCAGTCTGAAAATCAGTTTGACTATGACTTGTTTGATTAAATAAAAGCAACATAATAATGGTACCATGTCCCTCCATATCAGTGTTGTGCATTTTGGGATATATAATACATTCCTTGATGTGGGTGCCTATTTTGGAAAATGTGAAAAACGACCGTGCCATGGTAAACTTTTATAAGGGTACACACAATATGCAGTCACAAGGACGGTCTTATATTTATGGCCCAGATTCAGCTAGATGTGGATGTACAGTACACTTCACAAGGACACAGTTTGAAATTAGTTTTCATTTCATTATATTCAGTCAGCACAGGCTTACATTTTTCAGTTAAAATAAACAACTTTACCCAGCTGGGAACTGAATGGAATGATCTGTGTCAGCAACACACACACACGCACACACACATACACATGCACGCACACACACACACACAAAATAAAATAAAGAATAGAAAGTCTATACCACTTCATAATTTTGATCTGCAAGTAATTTAATTTTGAAGAACTGTGGAAATTATATCATCTTATAAACATTGAGTGGACCATATGTATAAGATTTTTAAATGTTTTTTTGTATTGATTAAAACAGTTGGATATTTACAAATCTCTTCTAGACTTGAGTTCTTTAAAAACAGTCAAAAGAAAATGAATACATACACAACTGTATTTGTTCCATCAAAACAGACTTAGAGGTCCGATGAGCTAAATATCTTTGTATAAAAACGAAGTTCATGTTATATTTTTTAAACTGTGTTTTAACCAAACATTCCGATATTTTAATGTAGGGAGTGGGAGTCCTTAGTTTTCCTTCTATCTATGTCTTGTTATGGTTTTGTCTTTAAACGGTTTAAAATTAAATACAAAAAAGGCATTCCGAGGATTCTAAAAGGGCCACATTGTTAGAAAACCACAATAAAATGCATCCTACATGAACTTTGGATTGACCCATAGTCCGCTATGTAGGCTATTACAATAGCTGATGTTAGCAGCTTCAAAAGGAGTGCAAGAAGCAGGGGGAAAGTTAAGTTGAGACTATTAAAAAATGCTTATTAAATAAAGACATAGTAGTTGTCCATTTATTTTATTTTTTATTTATTTTTTATTTATTCTCTATTAATTGAAAAAAGTAAGAGAGAATCAGACTGTTATTTAAAAAAAAAAAAAAGAAAGAAAAAGAAAAGTTACTATGCAGCTTCATTTTCCTCCAGGGCCATGGACGGTTTAAATTGAACACCAAACCTAAATAAAATGTTGAAAGCCAATCAAATGAAGTACAGTGTAGGAATGTTGTATCATTTAAAACGTTTCAAATCAAGTAAGCTTATTTTTGTATTAAAAAAAACAAAACTTCAAGAAGGTCTCTTTTTTCCCAGAAGGTAAAATGGAGTACTTGCACGGGACTAAATTTCACTATGCGAATAGTAGCAACTGTTACATTATTATTTTGAATTATGTTGTTTTATTGTGTATAATGGGCTCTATTTAGAAGCAAGTACAAATGGCATCGAGTATGCATCAATCTTGGATATTTCATTTACTTTTCGAAAATCAATACAAAACCTCATCGACCCGTCAGATTTTGGAACCAATTTTCGATTCCTCTATCACTCCTAATTCCAACATTGCTTTTACTTCATTGGCTATGTTGACTCTCTTTAACTCAGGAACCCTGTAAGGCTTTACCGTAATCCCTGGTGGGGTTATAATGTGATGTTCGAGTATGTCAGTTTTACCCAGACGATCAGAAAATACATCTCGATCACGCTCAATCATATTTTCTACCGCTATTTTCTGTTCTTTTGAAAACTGCTCCCCAATTTTGTTATTACCCTCCCTTGTGCCGTATGTGTTCTCCAACTCCTCCTCCATTCTGTCTGACTATCGTGCCGTCCAAATTATCCCTTTCTTTCCAGGGTTTTATTAAAGGTCCGACATCACCAAAAAGAGGTAAAACACAGGTCTCTAGTCGTTTTTTCACCAGAAAAAGCAGAGAAAACCATTCAATGGGCGAGTGAGACTGAGACGGCACCACAGAGATAACACGGCCATAAACAAACAAGATAGCTGCTTCTGCATCCAGCGCTCAGAGAATATCACTGACATTTGCAGAGCTTTTTGAGATGTTATAGTAATAAAATAATGACTTGGATCGAATTATTGAGGAGTTTGGTCATAAAACGAGAGATCAGGAGATGATTTATCGGTATGCACGACTATGAAGAGTTATGTGAAAAATACAACAAACAAGGGGTGGGGCGGGGCTGGAGATGCAGTACTGAGTGTCCTGTTGATATGCAGTGCCTTTTAAACCTGTTTTACTGTGAAAAAAATACTTTTAAACACCACGTCTAAAATAAACTGCGCATGTGAAAATAAATTGGACCTGACGCGCGCTGAATAAATGGACCGCAAAGGGTTAATGTGAAAGATTTGGTGCGGCTGTTGTTTCCCTAGCTGGAAAACCTTGTAATTGACTTCACTTATTTTTTCTATTACATGGAAGGGTCCTTGCCATTTTGCAAAAAATGTGTGCACATGGGAAGGTAACAACACAATCACTTTGTCTCCTACGGCAAACTCTCTGGTCCGAGCCCCGTCATTAGAATTTTTCTTTTGAGTTTCCTGCACTTTCACCAAATTTTCGGCTACCACAGTTTTAAGTTTCACCAGTCTGTTTCTCATTTTTAAAATGTAACTCACCAAATTTTCACCTGTCGCAGGTTTCTCCTCCCAGACCTCTCTCACAACATCTAAAATACCTCTCGGTTGCCTACCATACAGCAACTCAAAGGGGGAGAAACCTGTTGATGTCTGGGGAACATCTTGGACCTGTCCCAATCCCTTCCATCCTCCTGAATTACTTTTTTTAACATCTGTTTTAGAGTCTTGTTAAATCGCTCAACTAAACCATCCGTTTGTGGGTGGTAAACAGACGTATTTATTTTTTTAATGTGCCAGAGTTTACACATTTCCTTCATTACCGCTGACATGAACGGCATACCCTTATCAGTAAGGATCTCCTTTGGGACCCCAACCCATGAAAAGATTGGTATTAATGCTTGGGCTATACTTTTTGCATTAGCTTTCCTTAGAGGAACAGCCTCTGGATTTCGGTGGCAGATTCTAATACGACCAAAATATACTGAAAACCTGTTAGTGACTTTTCGATCAGTCCAATAAATCCATAGCTATTCTTCAATTATTGGTAGTGGAATTAAAGGGGCTCGCTTAGGTTTCTGGTCCGACACTAGCTGACACTTATCACTGGTTACACAAAACTGCTTCACATCCTGATAAATCCCTGGCCAATAAAATCTGAGCATGATTTTGTACCTCGTTTTGTGTACCCCCATGTGACTCCCTAACAGGTGACTGTGCCAAATGTAACACGACCAGTTGCTGTGACTTCGGAACCAACAAATGCTCAAGCCATTCCCCTTCATCAGTTTTAGTTATACAATACAGTAAATCATTTCTTAATAATAAAATGTGTCAGGCTAGGACTGTCTCTATCCTGCCAATAATCTCCCTCGGTACTAACGACCTGGTTAAAAGCATACTACTTGTTCTTTCCTGAAGTTCAATGGGTCTAACTGGTCTCATTCCACACTTTTTCATTTCGTATCAGCACTCTCCCCCCCTGGGTGTGCCTCAGATAAATGTTTGTCTGGCTCAGATGTTTTAGCGGTACACTTTCCCACTGGCAGTCTTTGTGGATTAACCCGAGACCTTTTCTTTTCGCTCCTAGTTTTCCTCGTCTTTCTGGGTTCCGCTAGGGTTCAAGATCCGAGTATGCCTTCTGGGCCTCTCTGGTCAGGAACGGTGCAACGATGCCAGCCCACTGTGCTGTTACCAGTATTCACGCTCAGCTGTTCTCTCAAATGCCAAGAGGTAGGCTTCAATGTCGTCTGTGCTGGTCATTTTCTGAAGGATGCAGCATGCCCGAACTGGCTGACGAGACTCCAGTGTTGCTTCTGTTGCCCGTCCGTGGCGCACAGTTGAGTGAACAAACTCCTCCATTCTTGTTGATCCTACACTGCTTGTTCAGCAAGAACTCTATTATTTTCTTGTAAGGCTGCGGTGGCTTGTTGTTGGGACGCTGTGGCCTGCAACACAGCCCTCAGAATGTCTTCCATGATTTGCTCAGAAGCCCCACTTCTGGTACCATATGTAATAAAATGGGCACTGGTCTGCAATGTTTTATGCGGACAGCTTCACCAATCCCGTCATATGTGAAAAATAAAGTATTCCAACAACTTTTGAAATGAAAAGAGGACGGTGCCTGTATATTTATTTTCTTCACAAAACAAACAAACAAAACTAACATTATCTTTAATTAGTCAGTGCATTATTCAATTTAGGATGTTTTTACCAAGATGGCCCCCTATTGCCTTCAGTCACAGTAACATGGAGTGTCCTACCCTATCCCCAGGGTCCTAAAGCCTCCAAATTTTTATTAGGATAGTAAACTCCCTTACTATATACACTGAGTGTACAAAACATTATGTAGCAGGTCGCTACTTTGTGTTTTGTTTTATCGTTTTAATTAGGCTACTTTCATTTTTAGAACGCCCCCTTTCGTTTCTTTCCCCGCGCCAATCAGAGGTTGATTCCCCTTACTTGGATCCTCTAAAAGGCTGGTTTTACAGACAAGGGAGAACGGAATAGGAAGCAGGATGTAAGGGAACAGGAGGCTGTCGTGACGGCGGCGGTATGGCTGGCAGGCAGTCTGTGCGATGGCGGTGTGTTTAAAATGATTTGGTGTGTGGTGTGCGAGTAGCGGCAGTAGTATTGAAGTATGAGACTTTGAGTAAGCCAATTTGATTATGATCTTCTAGTCAGCTACAACCTTCGCTGGTTGTCGTGAAATCCTTAAAGGGACTGACTAGTTTAGAGCTTATTGTTTCAAAGCAGCACGTTTATTTACATTACGTGGCCGGTTACTCTTGGACCACCACACGCTTGAAAATGCCCTAACAGCCTGCCGTTCCCCCGATTTCATTTGTGTTTTAAGCTTCCGTTCTTTTAGAAATCACCCTGGTTGTTTTATTTGGTTTTTATGTACTGTATTGTTTTATGACTGTTTTAATGAATTACCTGTAATGATTAGACTTCAGCTCACCATATCATTACTTGATGAATGATCTGCACTGTCAACAATAACCTACTTGTTTTGTGTGTATAAACAAATGGAATAGTTCATTATAATAGCAACGTATTGCACTTTGCACTATTGTTTTTATTGGTTTGTATATGCGTGATTTAAAGATGCGTTTGGTGTATTTGATTTGTTTATTTTATTATTATGATTAGTATTTATTAGCGTTCTTTCGCACAGTTAATTTTGTTGCTGCTATATGTGCTTTATTTTAACACTTCCGTCATTTTTAATCGTTGTAGTTTGTGTGCTCCTTCTGATTTATATCCCAGTTCCACGCCCTATAAAAGAACCTACTTAGGAGACGTGTTTTAATTCTGAGGGTGAAATTCCCTCGGTGGCGTAGTCAGGCTGTATTTTTTGTGTATTCCGTGGCGCTTGCCCCACTTTGTCTCGGCGGGCAGGTGCTACAATTAGGAACACCTGCTCTTTCCATGAAATAGACTGACGAGGTGAATCCAGGTGAAAGCTATGATCCCTTATTGATGTAACCTGTTAAATCCACTTCAATCAGTGTAGATGAAGGGGAGACCCGTCAAAGAAGGATTTTTAAGCCTTGACACAATTGAGACATGGATTGTGTATGTGTGCCATTCAGAGGGTAAATGGGCAAGACAAAAGATACAGTAAGTGCCTTTGAACAGGGTATAGTAGTAGGTTCCAGGCGCGCCGGTTTGAGTGTGTCAAGAACTGCAACACTGCTGGGTTTTTCATGCTCAACAGTTTCCCGTGTGTATCAAGGATGGTCCACCACCCAAAGGACATCCAGCCAACGGCAGACCAGTGGTCGAAAACGGCTCATTGATGAAAGAGGCCAAAGGAGGCTGACATGAATTGTGCAGAGCAACAGACGGGCTACAGTTAGTCAACTGACAGTCCAGGACAACATTGGTGCCGAAAGACCCATAAAAGAATGCACAACTCGTCGTACCTTGACACGAATGGGGTATGGCAGCTGACGACCAAACAGAGTTCCACTATTTTCAGCAAAACACAAGAAACTGTGGTTGCAGTGGGCTAAGGAACGAAAACACTGGACACTGGAGGATTGGAAAAACATTGCCTGGTCTGATGAATCCCGGTTCCTGCTGTTTCACGCTGATGGGAGGACTAGGGTATGGAGAAAACCACATGAGTACATGCATCCATCATGCCGCATGTCAACATTGCAGGCTTGTGGTGGTGGTGTGATGGTGTGGGGTGTGTTTTCATGGCACACATTGAGTCACTTGATAAAAGTGGAGCAACGTTTGAATGCCAGAGGATATCTGAAAATCATTGCCAATCAGGTGTATCCCTTCATGTAATTTAGCAATGCACTAAAAATGAATCGGAGGTTTATTTATTTTTTTTAAATGTTCTGACGACTCACTGGACAGAAAGACGCTTACTTGTCTACTGTCAAAGTGAGTTCCAGTATCACACACGAGTACATCTAGCCTGCTGCGTGCTGAACACGCCTTCACTTCTCAAAATACACAAGCAGCTCTTCTGCTACAGACAACAACAATACAACAACAAATTAAACCCACCAGTTTCAACTGAAATTCAGGATGGCTGCAAGCCCATTAATCAAGCGAAGTATGACAATATAAGACTTTTTATTTTTTAATGAGTAAGCCAGGGGCGTACCCAGTTAGCACACAGGCCCACTCAAATCTGCGCCTATAAGAATGCCATGTTTAAGTAGATTTACATATTTGTTATTATTATTCTTTTTTTTAAACTGTGCACCCCAAAGGTGGGAGCTCAAGTTTAGGACAAAAGGGCTACTGTATTTTTTAAAATGTTGCAGCAGTTACAAAGTAGTTATTGTGATGCTATGTTTGGGTGGGATCTTCCGCTTACACAATGAATCATGTGCAAGCAGGGTTGCCTGATTGGGGAAAATCCCCATTTGTGGGGAAAATCAAAGCCATTGGGGAAAAATAGGGGAAAGGTTTCATGGGGAATGTGTGGGGGAAAATATTTTTTTAAATGGGGGGATTCAGATAAAAATGGGGCCATTTTATATTCTCTGTAATTAGCTTCTTCGGGATCTTTCAATTATATTTATCCTACTTTCTAACAGTTAGTGACTGATGCAGTAGTGTACCAATTGCAGCACAGGCTATAGTTTTAACCAATCCCGCATATTTATGTGTCACAATAACACCCCCCAACCCCCAACTGAAATGACCAATCATACATTCTCAACTCCCGCCTGATCAGTTGTTAAAGACAGCACTTACAAATCATATTGCTTTATTCTGCCTCCAAGTGATGGACATATGTTTTGATCAATCATACTTACACTCTTCGAGCCCTTGAGGTATGCCCAAAATTCTTATGCATTGCTGTCTGTCGCTGTGTGTGTCTGTGCTGAGTCTGACGCCATAGCTGCTGAGTGAGCGAGCGAGCAGACGAAGTACGAGGCGAAAAATTCTTAGAAATATTTTGACATATATCTTAATGATGTCAACAATGTCTCGACAGCGATATACAAAAAAATGGGAGGCAGAACCGGAATTGAAAGGTACATGTAGATGTTATTAGTAATTACAGCTTAGTTTTTCATTGTGCAATGGAAACACGTGTAGTACTAGAAATACATGAACATTCTGACTGCAGTGTTATTAGGCCTATTACATTTTTAGCATTATTATTTTTTGTACAAGTAAAATTTAATTAACGATTTTCTGAATTATTTTACAACAAGGTGTATGTCTAGCTTAATTATGTGCTTAATTAGGTTGGGCAAAACAGCCTATATGGAGAGCACTGCTCAGAGTACAAAGTGCTGGTCATCAACTTTACAGTTTTTTTTTTAATTGAGTGTGAATCACTGAAACACAATATGTCTGCAGTTATTATAAGTTTAAATACTAAATAAATATTAATCACAATACACATAGTTTGAGAAAATATCACCATCGCAAGCACTTTGAAACTGGTAAAAATTGAACTAAAATTCGTATTTATATTCCAAAACATACTATTAAGTATAGTATCCTAATTGAAGAAAACATTTCATGTGCAATTTACTTTTAATTTTGCTTGTAGCATCGTATATGTTGATCTCAAAACACCAAAATGCATAGTGATGACAGCTCAAAATGGTGTCAGTGGCAGATCCGCAACACAGTGTTTTTAAGAGGATTGCTTGTACGCTTAAAACTTTTATATTTCAATTTAAAATCACCATCTAGCTTGGAATTTTTTTATTATTGATAAAGTGTTACTATTTTATTTGTTTTAATTATAAAGGCTCAAAGAATGTAGAATGCAAAACTTAAGATGGCTGCCGGTAGAAAAGGCATGTGAATTTGGTGTCTTAAAACTTGTGATTAAAACAATATTTTTTGGCATTTTGACTTAACGTATGCTTAAGTTAGATACAAACTACATTTAATAACCTATTTTGTGTTTTTGTTTGTTGTTCGTTTTGATACTGTGGCTTACTGTGCTGTGTCTCGCTGCACTCTGCAGGCTCACAGCAAAGATCACGCATTCAGAGTCTCAGAAGCATCTTTCAAATGCCCGGAATGAAAAAGCAACAGGTGAACTTCAGCCAATTAATCAATATTTTACTGTCAACATTCCTAGAGCATGCAAAAAACAGAATTAAAATTAGTGTGTACACAGCAGAACATTGTGAATATAACATTCACGCAGACATTTTCTGTTGTGATTAGATACCCTAGTTCTTCAAAAAAGAAGATTGTGTCAACCTTCTTTGAATTAATTCCAGTGGTTGAGACCGATGCAGAATCCCTTGTACACGCTCTGTGTACTGCACTGGAAGAAGATGGCCTGGATCTGCAAAAGTGCACTGGCATTGGTGTTGATGGGGCAGGTGTAATAATAGGATGCATCCATTCAGTGTACAGCCTGCTAAAGGAAAAGGTCCCTCATTTAGTCCTGGTGAAGTTCATCTGCCATTCATTAAACCTAGTTGGCAGCAAAGCCTCTGAAGTATTGCCAAGGCATTTGGATTTTCTTGTACGTGAGATCTATAATTGGTCCTCACACAGTGCAAAGCGAAGAAACTTATACAAGGAATTGTATAACACTCTTGAAGGTGTTGACCCCAGAAGGATGACTAAACCAGCAGCAACCAGGTGGCTCAGTAGAGGAGAAAGCATTTCCAGGGTGTTGGATCAATGGGATGCTCTCAGGTTACATTTTGGCATGTCAAAGGACAGCAAGTCTCCACTGTGAAATGATAACATACCCATGCAATAAACTGTATCTCATCTTTCTTAAAAAGACCCTTGGTAAGCTGAACAGAATTAACCAATTATTTCAGCTGGAGGCAGGGAGCCCCTCCAAGCTTTTTCATGATCTCATGCTATACTACCAGTCAGTGTTGAAACTTCTAGTTAATCCAAATCAGCTAGAGAAAATTCCCTACTCTGAGCTAGTCACTTTTAATTTTGAGATGTATATCATGCCTACAGCAACCTTGTACCTGGATTATGATTTTACTTCCTATGCAGATGGCCTTAAAGACAAAAAGGCTGCAGAGTCAGTGAAGGAGAAGTGCAAGGGGATGTTGGTGCAGATGGCACATCAATCGCGGGCTCGACTACCAGCCAATATAAGCATATTGGAGAAACTGGACATGCTGCACCCAAAAAAGGCATTATCGAAACTCAAGAGACCCATCACAACTATTACTCAGGAATTACAAATGGTTTGTCAAGACATAAGAGAAACTGAAAAGTAATGGTCCAATTTAACCAACAAGACCTGGGACAAAACAGCTGATGAGTCATCCTTCTGGTTTGAGGGAGATGAAGACAGGGATGCTGCAGGGGACAGGCGGTTTGGTCATGTGGCTCAGCTTGCTCTCACCACGTTAACACTGCCAGTATCAAATGCAGCAGTGGAACAAACTTTCAGCACTTTTACAATGATGAAAACAAAACTAAGAAATCGACTTCAGTGCAAAACTTTGGAAAGCCTGCTAGAGGTTAAATACTGCTTGAAGTGGAGGGGACAGGACTGCAGGAGCTTTCAGCCAACTCCACAAATGCTTCAGAAGTTCAATAGTAACATGTATAATATCACCAAGGAACAGGGCTCCCTGGAAGCTCTACTCATGGAAACCCTGGTAAGATCTACATATATTTAATACGTTTGCATTGATGATTTTATTTGTTCACTCATATTTTATATCCATGCAAAGTACACCTAATTACAGTCTATAAAAAACAACAACAAAAAAAACGTTTTTTATTCACTTTCTTGAAGAATACGTCATCCACATGTTCATGGGGGAAAATTCTTGAAAACAGATGAAAATGGTGGATTTTTTATTCACCGGTAGGGGGATTCTGAGAGGAGTATCTGGCAACTTTGTGTGCAAGCCGCGTTTGATTGACAGCTTGTGAGGCAGCTGGCGCGGATGTTTTGAAAGTCCTAGACGTTTCTATATTCCAACTTTATTTTAAATGTGAAGTTTTTGAACCAAACTAATTATTAGTAGTGAGGCGGTCAATGTGGCAAAACAAATGAGTCTATTTCATTTTTTTAAAGAGACAGCGGACTAATTTACATCTACTTCAACAGTGGAAATGGTAACATGTGAAAATAAATGTTGGAAGAGAAAATGACCAAATCGACTCGTTTGATTTATTTGTTACTTCATCTTTGGGAAAGTGAACCAGACAGCACTCTAATGAAGATTTGAGAGCAATGCGGAATCATATTTAGATTCTCAACTTTGAAAATTGAACAGCCGCTTTCAAAATGACACATATGGCCTTATGAAAGCCGTGTCTGCATGCTTGCCAAAATCGGACACATTCGGCAATAGAGGAAGTCTACAGACCTTGCATGTACTTTGTACAACGGTAATATGGATGAAGCTGAAGTTTCAGTCTTCGTTCAACAAATAAAGTGCAAATCAACTGTGGGAAAAAATATTAAACAGTAATTTAAGTTTTAGATTATTGCCACTTGTATATCTTTCCAAATGTGAACAGGATGTTTGCTGTTGTGAGCCTCATGCTTACAAGTCTCATATGTTTTTTTCAAAGAGACCTGTGTGATTTTATATTTTATATAATTATTGCTTAAAATATAATGTTACTGTAATCTCGCTACTTCAAACATTTTAAATGGATTTACAGGGGAAAGATTTGATGTATTCAGGGTTTTAATTGAATCATTTTTGAAATATAAACTAATTCCTGTGACGTCAGACCTTTGGTCATTGCCCGTCCAACCCAAAATTTCCAAGCCTAGTTATGCCACTAGAGTAGGCTGCGGTGCTGCTTTTTTTCCCCGCGTAGTATGTAAAGCCTACCAATTTTTCTTGTTAATTTGCAGTTTTGGGATATGATGACAAAGTTTTTTTTTTTTATGTTCTCTTCACAATTAACAGTCCATTTACTAGAAGTGCTTACTGTAGCTACATACGTATTTATAATTGTATTTATAAAAGAATAATTTATTTCAGTCCACAATTAAATATAGATATCCTATTTATTATGTTTTCTGATCTCACTGTGCTGCTGCTCAATCTTGAACCGCACGTTTTATTGTGTTGGTTGTACTAGTATTTGTAATTTCTAAATTATGGCCCCTAGTAAATGTTGGTCACGGTCTCAATGGGTAAATTTCCTGGTTAAAAATACATAAATAAATACATTTTAAACAGTTTTATTTACAGTTAATGATAATCATAATAGGGTCATTAATAAAACCAATTTAAAATTAGATCAATGTAGTAATTGTATCAATTTAACCTGCAGTTAAAAAAAAAAAAAAATTAATCGCAAGATTAATCGCAATTCATTTTTTTAATCACTTGACTGCCCTAGTATTTATTGCTTATGTCATGATGCACGTGCATCAGCATATGAAATGAACAGAATAACTAACTAACGTTAATAAACTAACTGACCAACTAATTTAACAAAACACCCCTATACGGTAGAAATGCAGCAGCGGCTCTAACAGTAATTTTGAATACGTGAATGAATTTGAACACAATGGTTATTAACACCCCCGCACACACACACACCAAAAAAACAGCAGCAGTGCTAGATTACTCTCACGATGACAAGTCACATTTCAAAAGATTGAATAAAACCATTTGAATATGAGTTTGATGATGATAAGTAATCAGGTTACAAAACAGTACTACTGTATATCATTTTCTAGTCGGTTAGCAAAAAATTGCTATCTGTGCCAAAAAAAGTGTTCTTTCAAGTGAAATTCCTGTTCCTTTAGGCAGAGCATTTACAATGGGAAAAATCTGTTTCACCACAAGGTTGTTCCCTGAGCCGGTGTTCTGTTAGGAGGTGTTCCTAAGTGGTTTATTGTAGACAGGTGCAGGGGTGATGCAGTGTGTGAAGGAAGCAGACAGAGATAATTGTAGTCCAGTTTTTAGAAATGTTTTTATTTTATTTCCAGGTCTGGCGACCAAACAATAGTTCCCTGATAGTACACACCAATGTGTACAGCCCTGGGTATAATAATAAGAACAAACAGTCCCAAATTATAAACAATATCCGTCCCACAATAATACCTACACAGTCACCAGTCCTGGGTGCGTGCAGTAGTGCTTGTGGTGGGTGATACAGGTTTATATTTGTGACAAAGGTGCAGTGTTGTCCGGTTTCGTGCTGGCCCCTGGCGACAGCTCTGGAACTGTGTTAACTGTCTTGTAACGTACAAGACGAGACGAGACAATTACAAACAAACAAAAACACAACACTCACAATTTTTGGTAAAATACACTTTCACTGTCCTTCACTTTCACTGGCTTCTACTCACTACAAACCAATATGAAGGAACAGATTACGATTCTCCGTCCCCCTTATATGCTGTCACGCATGACCCCTTGGTAAACGAATGCAGCTGCCTTTACAATCTGCGGCTGCTACATTGTTTCCCTTCCGGGTCAATACGTTCTTGCAACAGAGTCTTGCCTTCTTCCAGACTGACCGACTTCCCGACCCGGGGAAAGAACTGTCAGGCCAGCCCGTCCAAAGAACTCTGTCCTCGCTTTTTAGCACCTTCACAGGTCAGGAGTGAGATTTACAACCAAGATTCATTGTATTTCTGTCACATGTCCCACCGCTCAGAGTGGAGCCCAAAGAACACTCGGCTGAATCTATCTTTCACATTACTTCCCCCTCCCGGGAAAAATAATCTGCATATTGATGGTCTTTCCCAGCACGGTATACCATGTGGTACATGAAGGGTTGCAGTCCAGAGTCGAGATAAACTTTGCCTTTCCCGGTCTATCTAGAAGTTCTTCGACACGAGGCATAGGGTACGCATCGAACTTGGCAATAGCATTTACCTTCCGAGAATCCACACAGAAGCGATTGGTGCCGTCTTTCTTAGCCACTATGACAATTGGACTTCAGCACTCGCACCTGGACGGCTCAATCACCCCAAGTTTGAACATGTCCCATACCTCTTTGCGAACGCCACTTTGTCGACTTTCTGGGATCTGGTAAGGTCTCTCTCGTACTGTGACCCCTGGTGGAGAGATAATGTCATATTCAACTAAGTTAGTTCTGCCGAGCATGTCAGAAAAAACATCGCTGAACTCTTCAATAAGCTTACGCAGCTCCTGTTGCTGACCTGGAACCAATTGTTCCCCCATCAAAATGACTTTAGTGCTAGGGGTCTGTGGACAGGGGCCTAAATCATCCTCTACATTGCCTGGGGCTATAAATAAGGCTTTAATAAATTTACATGATAAATTTCACATTCATTACGGCGATTGGGCTGTCTAATTTCATAATTCACCTTTCCTATAGCCCGAATCACTTCATATGGCCCCTGCCATTTAGCACACAATTTCGATTCTGAGGAGAGAAGCAGCAGCATTACCTTGTCTGCTAGTCGAAAGGTTTGAATTAGTGCATTTTGATTGCAATGTTGCTGTTGAAGTTGCTGAGCCGATTTAAGATTGTCCTGGGCCAAACAACCGACCAAATCTAGGCGATCTCTTAGTAGGAGCACATGCTGCACTACTTTGTTGGACGAGCCTTTGTGCCCCTCCCACCCCTCTCTCAGCAGATCGAGGCTGTCAGCCATACAAGAGCTCAAAGGGAGAGAACCTTGTCGAACTCTGCGGCACCTATTTCACTGCAAAAGGAGGTAGGGAAGAAGCGATGCCCAATGCCTTTGCTGTTAGTTTACAAAACATCGCGGCATCTGCTTTAGGGTAAAACGTTCCACCAAACCATCCATCAGTGGATGATAAACAGATGTCCTGATGCGACGTATTTTTAATATTTTATACACCTGCTGTAGCGTGTTAGACAGAAAGTTGGTTCCATGGTTAATCAGAATCTCCTTGGGGATCCCTACTCCAGCCATAATCTGCACTAGTTCTTTGGCAATTGCAGCTGCACTTGTGGACCTCAATGGAACTGCCTCTGGGTATCGCATTGCAAAATCTACCACTACTAATATATGCGTATACCCAGAGTCAGAAGGTAGCAAAGGGCCCACTATGTCCATTGCAATGCATTCAAAAGGAGTGGAAATAATCGGCAGTGGAACCAAAGGGGCGGGGCACACTCGACCCGGCGCTACTCGCTGGCAGCCTGGGCATGTGGCTACATATCTCAACACATCAGTATGAAGACCTACCCAATAGAATCGAGCCAATATCCACTCCCTTGTCTTGTCAGCTCCGAGGTGCCCCACAAAAGGGATATCATGTGCCAGCCTCATGACCTCGGTCCGACAAGATGGGGAACCAAAAATTGTGTTACAGGCTGTTCTGTGCCTGCGGCTAGGTTTACCCTGTACAGTAATTGCCCCTTGATACTGAAGTGTGGATATACTAGTGCCCCAGTGCCATCAACATTCTTACCTTCAATAGACCGGACCTGCCCCCAAGCATGCACTAGTGACGGGTCATTATGTTGGCCCCACACTATGTCCGCAGTTGAGTACCACATGTCAGGTATATTTAGAGGGCGGAGTAGCATATGCCCTAGATGGCCCAGTAACCTTGCCCTCTCGGTCACACTGTGTTCCGACTCCTTTTGACTAGCATTTGTTACCGTCAGAGCACTCTCCCACCAGACCCCAGCCTTGTCTTAATGGTGCTTCCTCCCATTTTGCAGTCCTTCTCTCTTTATTTGTTTTTCTAGGATGGAAAATGGGGAAAACATGTTGGCTTGAAAAGGAAACACTTCACCAATTCGTTCCTTTTCCTTTTCTCTGCCACGTTTACATGTGCAGTCGAGACTGCCATTAATTTAACCAATTCTCTATAATTTGGCCAGTCTCGACCCAGAATTATTGGGAGTGGTAGCCTTTCCGCCACCCCAACTACTAGGTGGCGTTTTATTGGTCCTACCGATAAATATGCTTTTAGGGTGGGGAATGTCGCCGTATCTCCATGGACACAGGCCTCATGGCTGCCATGACACACCACCCAAGAGAGCTGGGTTAATTAAGGTCTGCTCACACCCGGTGTCCACTAATGTGTGGGTTGTCACCTTGCCTAAAACTGTATTAACAATACAAAGCCCCTCCCGACCATTTTACCCGCGCTTACCCACTCCAGATGCCCAATTGCACACCGCCATGTCACACTCCATAGCCGATGGGCATGACCTGGCCTGGTGCCCCTGTTGGTTGAATCTAAAACAGATAGGGGAGAAGGAGGGAACATTGGTTAGATTCATGTCTCGTTGCTGGTATGGCAACGAGGTCGGGGTAGCAGCTATACCCCCGCTGGGGGTCAACCTTGATCTCCATGGAGAGGTAGGAGGTCTCGGTCCCGGTGT
This sequence comes from Acipenser oxyrinchus oxyrinchus, assembly GCA_030684275.1. Lineage (NCBI taxonomy): Eukaryota > Metazoa > Chordata > Actinopteri > Acipenseriformes > Acipenseridae > Acipenser > Acipenser oxyrinchus. The sequence continues at coordinate 54,802,277 of CM060249.1, forward strand.
TGTAGGTGGAGCAGAGAGAGGAGGTGGTGTACAGCTGCTCCGGTGGTCGGGAGCTGTGAACAGGTTGGTGTTGGCTGAGATCAGTGAGTCCTCAAAATCCTCAGCCGATTTCATTGCTTCCAGGGTGGTGGGGTTGTGGCACCGTATCCACACCTGTGTTTCGACACCGACCACATAGCAGAATTGCTCCACTGCTATGGCTTCGCCCATTTGGAGACCCGTTTTCTGGGCGGGGCTTAGCCAGTGCAGCATGTGGTCACACAACTGCTGCGCAACCACCCTGGGACGTGTATCTGGGGATCTTCGGTACTCCCGGAATCATACCCTGTGCATTTCCCCCATGATGTTGAGTCAGCGTAGGATGGCTCGCTTTACCAGGTCATAGTTGGCGGCTTCGGTGTCCGTCGTGGCTTGGTACGCTGCCTTAGCCTCCCTAATCAGGCAGGATCCCAGCTGCCTCGCCCAGTACATTCTGAGCCATGACGCGGTGGTAGCCAGCTACTCAAAAGCAACCAGGTAAGCCTCAGGGTCATCCTCCGCCGTCATTTTCTGTGCCCTCGCCTTTGGGGCCATGATCACGGGTGCCGTTGGTACTGTGGTCTGGATCGCCAGGCCAATCTTCTCAATCAACGCCGTGTACCGCTCCTCTCTCGTCTTTCCACAGTCTCCTGTCTGCTGTCTATGCCTCCAGCAGTGCTGAAAGTGATGTGTGATCCATAATCTTGGTGCAAAGTTGTTTAATGATTTGCATGTCCAGTGCCTGACGGCAAAACAAACAATAAACAATAAATGATGGTAAGTAATACAGCGTGTGTATTACTTAATTTGTAATCCCGGGTTTGTCACAAAATAATAGTCCCGTTTATTATACACCCACACAAAACACATACACAAGTCCGGTTAGTGCGTGAATTAGTGCTCGTGGTGCAAATACAGTTACTTCATCATACAAGTGCAGTGCTGTTCCAGGTTTGTGCTGGCCCTTGGCAACAGCTCCGAATGTGTTAGCCATCTAATAAAAACAAGACACAATTAGACAAACAAACAAAACACTCACGATACGTATATACAAATCCTCAGGTCCTTCCAGGTTTTTTTCAATAACCAAAACGAAGGAACAGATTATGTCGCTTCGACCCCTACTTATACCGTCACTCATGACCCCTTGGTAAATGATTGCAGCCGCTCCTCCAATCCGCGGCTGCCACATCATTTCTCTTCTGGGTTGATGAGTTAATGTACTGAAGCTCTGCCACTTTTCCAAATGACCGACTTCCTTTTAACCCTAGGAACGAAGTGTGAGGCCAAGCAGTCCAGTGTACTCTGTTCCTGTTACTTAGCACCCTCTCAGGTCAGGAGGGAGATTTACCACCAAGAATCATTGTCTTTCTGTCACAATCGTTTACCAGATGCATTTTGTTTCACATACAGTGAAGCTATTCTGATACCGCCTTATGACCTAAAAGGGTCCTTGCCACTTGACTGAACTGAGGAGTAAGAGAAGAATGAATTGCTGGCTGAAACATATGCAATCGGTTTCCTGTCTGTGCTGAGCCTGTCCACAGTCTCCATCTGAGCAAGCCCAACACAGGCTGGTCCTCCCACATCTCTTTGATGAGGTTGAGTAGAATTCAAGGTTTCCTCTCATATAGCAAGGATCTGCTTGTTCCAGTTACACATGTTGTTAAGAAAGAACTTGCGTAATATACTCTTGAGGGTCTTATTAAAATGGTCTTAATCCCTAAAGCTTGCATGTCTCACTTACCAGCTATGACATGGAGTTGGCACTTGGTCAGTGAGCATTTCCCAGGGATACCTACTCAGGAGAAAACATTGACAAGCTTCTCTACAACAGACTTGGTGGACCCTGAGCGGAGCAAGATGTCCTCAGAATATCACGTTGAGTAATGCACCAGTAGGAGGGTGTAAAATGCTACACTATTTTCAAATGGTCCAACCATGTCTAACCCAACATGCTTGAGCGGAGCTTCCACAAGTGGCAAGGGCATCAGTGGGGCCTGTGGGACAACTCTGAGGCTTGGCCGTTGACAGTCAGGGAAGGTTGCACAAATCATTACCCTTCCTCATCTATCTCCGGCCATTGGAACTGTGCCGTTAGTCTAGCCTCAGTTTTACCCTGCCCAAATGACCAGCCAAGGGAATGCCATAGGCCCTTGCTTGAGCCTGACGTCATGGGATCGGTGCCCATGGCCTCAAGCTCGGGGTCGCTGAGGTCCTGCATGGGTCAGTTGCAGAACCCTCACCAACACCCCTGTTCCCCTGGCCTAGACTACCCCCACACCCAATGTTAGTTCTTGGCAATCCGGTGTTCCCATCTCATATTTGTGACAAAGGTGCAGTGTTGTCCGGTTTCGTGCTGGCCCCTGGCGACAGCTCTGGAACTGTGTTAACTGTCTTGTAACGCATAAGACGAGACGAGACAATTACAAACAAACAAAAACACAACACTCACAATTTTTGGTAAAATACACTTTCACTGTCCTTCACTTTCACTGGCTTCTACTCACTACAAACCAATATGAAGGAACAGATTACGATTCTCCGTCCCCTTATATGCTGTCACGCATGACCCCTTGGTAAACGAATGCAGCTGCCTTTACAATCTGCGGCTGCTACATTGTTTCCCTTCCGGTCAATACGTTCTTGCAACAGAGTCTTGCCTTCTTCCAGACTGACCGACTTCCCGACCGGGAAAGAACTGTCAGGCCAGCCCGTCCAAAGAACTCTGTCCTCGCTTTTAGCACCTTCACAGGTCAGGAGTGAGATTTACAACCAAGATTCATTGTATTTCTGTCACATGTCCCACCGCTCAGAGTGGAGCCCAAAGAACACTCGGCTGAATCTATCTTTCACATTACTTCCCCTCCGGGAAAAATAATCTGCATATTGATGGTCTTTCCCAGCACGGTATACCATGTGGTACATGAAGGGTTGCAGTCCAGAGTCGAGATAAACTTTGCCTTTCCCGGTCTATCTAGAAGTTCTTCGACACGAGGCATAGGGTACGCATCGAACTTGGCAATAGCATTTACCTTCCGAGAATCCACACAGAAGCGATTGGTGCCGTCTTTCTTAGCCACTATGACAATTGGACTTCAGCACTCGCACCTGGACGGCTCAATCACCCCAAGTTTGAACATGTCCCATACCTCTTTGCGAACGCCACTTTGTCGACTTTCTGGGATCTGGTAAGGTCTCTCTCGTACTGTGACCCCTGGTGGAGAGATAATGTCATATTCAACTAAGTTAGTTCTGCCGAGCATGTCAGAAAAAACATCGCTGAACTCCTCAATAAGCTTACGCAGCTCCTGTTGCTGACCTGGAACCAATTGTTCCCCATCAAAATGACTTTAGTGCTAGGGGTCTGTGGACAGGGGCCTAAATCATCCTCTACATTGCCTGGGGCTATAAATAAGGCTTTAATAAATTTACATGATAAATTTCACATTCATTACGGCGATTGGGCTGTCTAATTTCATAATTCACCTTTCCTATAGCCCGAATCACTTCATATGGCCCCTGCCATTTAGCACACAATTTCGATTCTGAGGAGAGAAGCAGCAGCATTACCTTGTCTGCTAGTCGAAAGGTTTGAATTAGTGCATTTTGATTGCAATGTTGCTGTTGAAGTTGCTGAGCCGATTTAAGATTGTCCTGGGCCAAACAACCGACCAAATCTAGGCGATCTCTTAGTAGGAGCACATGCTGCACTACTTTGTTGGACGAGCCTTTGTGCCCCTCCCACCCCTCTCTCAGCAGATCGAGGCTGTCAGCCATACAAGAGCTCAAAGGGAGAGAACCTTGTCGAACTCTGCGGCACCTATTTCACTGCAAAAAGGAGGTAGGGAAGAAGCGATGCCCAATGCCTTTGCTGTTAGTTTACAAAACATCGCGGCATCTGCTTTAGGGTAAAACGTTCCACCAAACCATCCATCAGTGGATGATAAACAGATGTCCTGATGCGACGTATTTTTAATATTTTATACACCTGCTGTAGCGTGTTAGACAGAAAGTTGGTTCCATGGTTAATCAGAATCTCCTTGGGGATCCCTACTCCAGCCATAATCTGCACTAGTTCTTTGGCAATTGCAGCTGCACTTGTGGACCTCAATGGAACTGCCTCTGGGTATCGCATTGCAAAATCTACCACTACTAATATATGCGTATACCCAGAGTCAGAAGGTAGCAAAGGGCCCACTATGTCCATTGCAATGCATTCAAAAGGAGTGGAAATAATCGGCAGTGGAACCAAAGGGCGGGGCACACTCGACCGGCGCTACTCGCTGGCAGCCTGGGCATGTGGCTACATATCTCAACACATCAGTATGAAGACCTACCCAATAGAATCGAGCCAATATCCACTCCCTTGTCTTGTCAGCTCCGAGGTGCCCCACAAAGGGATATCATGTGCCAGCCTCATGACCTCGGTCCGACAAGATGGGGAACCAAAATTGTGTTACAGGCTGTTCTGTGCCTGCGGCTAGGTTTACCCTGTACAGTAATTGCCCCTTGATACTGAAGTGTGGATATACTAGTGCCCCAGTGCCATCAACATTCTTACCTTCAATAGACCGGACCTGCCCCCAAGCATGCACTAGTGACGGGTCATTATGTTGGCCCCACACTATGTCCGCAGTTGAGTACCACATGTCAGGTATATTTAGAGGGGCGGGAGTAGCATATGCCCTAGATGGCCCAGTAACCTTGCCCTCTCGGTCACACTGTGTTCCGACTCCTTTTGACTAGCATTTGTTACCGTCAGAGCACTCTCCCACCAGACCCCAGCCTTGTCTTAATGGTGCTTCCTCCCATTTTGCAGTCCTTCTCTCTTTATTTGTTTTTCTAGGATGGAAAATGGGGAAAACATGTTGGCTTGAAAAGGAAACACTTCACCAATTCGTTCCTTTTCCTTTTCTCTGCCACGTTTACATGTGCAGTCGAGACTGCCATTAATTTAACCAATTCTCTATAATTTGGCCAGTCTCGACCCAGAATTATTGGGAGTGGTAGCCTTTCCGCCACCCCAACTACTAGGTGGCGTTTTATTGGTCCTACCGATAAATATGCTTTTAGGGTGGGGAATGTCGCCAGTATCTCCATGGACACAGGCCTCATGGCTGCCATGACACACCACCCAAGAGAGCTGGGTTAATTAAGGTCTGCTCACACCCGGTGTCCACTAATGTGTGGGTTGTCACCTTGCCTAAAACTGTATTAACAATACAAAGCCCCTCCCGACCATTTTACCCGCTTACCCACTCCAGATGCCCAATTGCACACCGCCATGTCACACTCCATAGCCGATGGGCATGACCTGGCCTGGTGCCCCTGTTGGTTGAATCTAAAACAGATAGGGGAGAAGGAGGGAACATTGGTTAGATTCATGTCTCGTTGCTGGTATGGCAACGAGGTCGGGTAGCAGCTATACCCCGCTGGGGGTCAACCTTGATCTCCATGGAGAGGTAGGAGGTCTCGGTCCCGGTGTTGTAGGTGGAGCAGAGAGAGGAGGTGGTGTACAGCTGCTCCGGTGGTCGGGAGCTGTGAACAGGTTGGTGTTGGCTGAGATCAGTGAGTCCTCAAAATCCTCAGCCGATTTCATTGCTTCCAGGGTGGTGGGGTTGTGGCACCGTATCCACACCTGTGTTTCGACACCGACCACATAGCAGAATTGCTCCACTGCTATGGCTTCGCCCATTTGGAGACCCGTTTTCTGGGCGGGGCTTAGCCAGTGCAGCATGTGGTCACACAACTGCTGCGCAACCACCCTGGGACGTGTATCTGGGGATCTTCGGTACTCCCGGAATCATACCCTGTGCATTTCCCCCATGATGTTGAGTCAGCGTAGGATGGCTCGCTTTACCAGGTCATAGTTGGCGGCTTCGGTGTCCGTCGTGGCTTGGTACGCTGCCTTAGCCTCCCTAATCAGGCAGGATCCCAGCTGCCTCGCCCAGTACATTCTGAGCCATGACGCGGTGGTAGCCAGCTACTCAAAAGCAACCAGGTAAGCCTCAGGGTCATCCTCCGCCGTCATTTTCTGTGCCCTCGCCTTTGGGGCCATGATCACGGGTGCCGTTGGTACTGTGGTCTGGATCGCCAGGCCAATCTTCTCAATCAACGCCGTGTACCGCTCCTCTCTCGTCTTTCCACAGTCTCCTGTCTGCTGTCTATGCCTCCAGCAGTGCTGAAAGTGATGTGTGATCCATAATCTTGGTGCAAAGTTGTTTAATGATTTGCATGTCCAGTGCCTGACGGCAAAACAAACAATAAACAATAAATGATGGTAAGTAATACAGCGGTGTGTATTACTTAATTTGTAATCCCCGGGTTTGTCACAAAATAATAGTCCCGTTTATTATACACCCACACAAAACACATACACAAGTCCGGTTAGTGCGTGAATTAGTGCTCGTGGTGCAAATACAGTTACTTCATCATACAAGTGCAGTGCTGTTCCAGGTTTGTGCTGGCCCTTGGCAACAGCTCCGAATGTGTTAGCCATCTAATAAAAACAAGACACAATTAGACAAACAAACAAAACACTCACGATACGTATATACAAATCCTCAGGTCCTTCCAGGTTTTTTTCAATAACCAAAACGAAGGAACAGATTATGTCGCTTCGACCCCTACTTATACCGTCACTCATGACCCCTTGGTAAATGATTGCAGCCGCTCCTCCAATCCGCGGCTGCCACATCATTTCTCTTCTGGGTTGATGAGTTAATGTACTGAAGCTCTGCCACTTTTCCAAATGACCGACTTCCTTTTAACCCTAGGAACGAAGTGTGAGGCCAAGCAGTCCAGTGTACTCTGTTCCTGTTACTTAGCACCCTCTCAGGTCAGGAGGGAGATTTACCACCAAGAATCATTGTCTTTCTGTCACAATCGTTTACCAGATGCATTTTGTTTCACATACAGTGAAGCTATTCTGATACCGCCTTATGACCTAAAAGGGTCCTTGCCACTTGACTGAACTGAGGAGTAAGAGAAGAATGAATTGCTGGCTGAAACATATGCAATCGGTTTCCTGTCTGTGCTGAGCCTGTCCACAGTCTCCATCTGAGCAAGCCCAACACAGGCTGGTCCTCCCACATCTCTTTGATGAGGTTGAGTAGAATTCAAGGTTTCCTCTCATATAGCAAGGATCTGCTTGTTCCAGTTACACATGTTGTTAAGAAAGAACTTGCGTAATATACTCTTGAGGGTCTTATTAAAATGGTCTTAATCCCTAAAGCTTGCATGTCTCACTTACCAGCTATGACATGGAGTTGGCACTTGGTCAGTGAGCATTTCCCAGGGGATACCTACTCAGGAGAAAACATTGACAAGCTTCTCTACAACAGACTTGGTGGACCCTGAGCGGAGCAAGATGTCCTCAGAATATCACGTTGAGTAATGCACCAGTAGGAGGGTGTAAAATGCTACACTATTTTCAAATGGTCCAACCATGTCTAACCCAACATGCTTGAGCGGAGCTTCCACAAGTGGCAAGGGCATCAGTGGGGCCTGTGGGACAACTCTGAGGCTTGGCCGTTGACAGTCAGGGAAGGTTGCACAAATCATTACCCTTCCTCATCTATCTCCGGCCATTGGAACTGTGCCGTTAGTCTAGCCTCAGTTTTACCCTGCCCAAATGACCAGCCAAGGGAATGCCATAGGCCCTTGCTTGAGCCTGACGTCATGGGATCGGTGCCCATGGCCTCAAGCTCGGGGTCGCTGAGGTCCTGCATGGGTCAGTTGCAGAACCCTCACCAACACCCCCTGTTCCCCTGGCCTAGACTACCCCCACACCCAATGTTAGTTCTTGGCAATCCGGTGTTCCCATCTCATATTTGTGACAAAGGTGCAGTGTTGTCCGGTTTCGTGCTGGCCCCTGGCGACAGCTCTGGAACTGTGTTAACTGTCTTGTAACGTACAAGACGAGACGAGACAATTACAAACAAACAAAAACACAACACTCACAATTTTTGGTAAAATACACTTTCACTGTCCTTCACTTTCACTGGCTTCTACTCACTACAAACCAATATGAAGGAACAGATTACGATTCTCCGTCCCCCTTATATGCTGTCACGCATGACCCCTTGGTAAACGAATGCAGCTGCCTTTACAATCTGCGGCTGCTACATTGTTTCCCTTCCGGTCAATACGTTCTTGCAACAGAGTCTTGCCTTCTTCCAGACTGACCGACTTCCCGACCGGGAAAGAACTGTCAGGCCAGCCCGTCCAAAGAACTCTGTCCTCGCTTTTAGCACCTTCACAGGTCAGGAGTGAGATTTACAACCAAGATTCATTGTATTTCTGTCACATGTCCCACCGCTCAGAGTGGAGCCCAAAGAACACTCGGCTGAATCTATCTTTCACATTACTTCCCCTCCGGGAAAAATAATCTGCATATTGATGGTCTTTCCCAGCACGGTATACCATGTGGTACATGAAGGGTTGCAGTCCAGAGTCGAGATAAACTTTGCCTTTCCCGGTCTATCTAGAAGTTCTTCGACACGAGGCATAGGGTACGCATCGAACTTGGCAATAGCATTTACCTTCCGAGAATCCACACAGAAGCGATTGGTGCCGTCTTTCTTAGCCACTATGACAATTGGACTTCAGCACTCGCACCTGGACGGCTCAATCACCCCAAGTTTGAACATGTCCCATACCTCTTTGCGAACGCCACTTTGTCGACTTTCTGGGATCTGGTAAGGTCTCTCTCGTACTGTGACCCCTGGTGGAGAGATAATGTCATATTCAACTAAGTTAGTTCTGCCGAGCATGTCAGAAAAAACATCGCTGAACTCCTCAATAAGCTTACGCAGCTCCTGTTGCTGACCTGGAACCAATTGTTCCCCCATCAAAATGACTTTAGTGCTAGGGGTCTGTGGACAGGGGCCTAAATCATCCTCTACATTGCCTGGGGCTATAAATAAGGCTTTAATAAATTTACATGATAAATTTCACATTCATTACGGCGATTGGGCTGTCTAATTTCATAATTCACCTTTCCTATAGCCCGAATCACTTCATATGGCCCCTGCCATTTAGCACACAATTTCGATTCTGAGGAGAGAAGCAGCAGCATTACCTTGTCTGCTAGTCGAAAGGTTTGAATTAGTGCATTTTGATTGCAATGTTGCTGTTGAAGTTGCTGAGCCGATTTAAGATTGTCCTGGGCCAAACAACCGACCAAATCTAGGCGATCTCTTAGTAGGAGCACATGCTGCACTACTTTGTTGGACGAGCCTTTGTGCCCCTCCCACCCCTCTCTCAGCAGATCGAGGCTGTCAGCCATACAAGAGCTCAAAGGGAGAGAACCTTGTCGAACTCTGCGGCACCTATTTCACTGCAAAAGGAGGTAGGGAAGAAGCGATGCCCAATGCCTTTGCTGTTAGTTTACAAAACATCGCGGCATCTGCTTTAGGGTAAAACGTTCCACCAAACCATCCATCAGTGGATGATAAACAGATGTCCTGATGCGACGTATTTTTAATATTTTATACACCTGCTGTAGCGTGTTAGACAGAAAGTTGGTTCCATGGTTAATCAGAATCTCCTTGGGGATCCCTACTCCAGCCATAATCTGCACTAGTTCTTTGGCAATTGCAGCTGCACTTGTGGACCTCAATGGAACTGCCTCTGGGTATCGCATTGCAAAATCTACCACTACTAATATATGCGTATACCCAGAGTCAGAAGGTAGCAAAGGGCCCACTATGTCCATTGCAATGCATTCAAAAGGAGTGGAAATAATCGGCAGTGGAACCAAAGGGGCGGGGCACACTCGACCCGGCGCTACTCGCTGGCAGCCTGGGCATGTGGCTACATATCTCAACACATCAGTATGAAGACCTACCCAATAGAATCGAGCCAATATCCACTCCCTTGTCTTGTCAGCTCCGAGGTGCCCCACAAAAGGGATATCATGTGCCAGCCTCATGACCTCGGTCCGACAAGATGGGGGAACCAAAAATTGTGTTACAGGCTGTTCTGTGCCTGCGGCTAGGTTTACCCTGTACAGTAATTGCCCCTTGATACTGAAGTGTGGATATACTAGTGCCCCAGTGCCATCAACATTCTTACCTTCAATAGACCGGACCTGCCCCCAAGCATGCACTAGTGACGGGTCATTATGTTGGCCCCACACTATGTCCGCAGTTGAGTACCACATGTCAGGTATATTTAGAGGGGCGGGAGTAGCATATGCCCTAGATGGCCCAGTAACCTTGCCCTCTCGGTCACACTGTGTTCCGACTCCTTTTGACTAGCATTTGTTACCGTCAGAGCACTCTCCCACCAGACCCCAGCCTTGTCTTAATGGTGCTTCCTCCCATTTTGCAGTCCTTCTCTCTTTATTTGTTTTTCTAGGATGGAAAATGGGGGAAAACATGTTGGCTTGAAAAGGAAACACTTCACCAATTCGTTCCTTTTCCTTTTTCTCTGCCACGTTTACATGTGCAGTCGAGACTGCCATTAATTTAACCAATTCTCTATAATTTGGCCAGTCTCGACCCAGAATTATTGGGAGTGGTAGCCTTTCCGCCACCCCAACTACTAGGTGGCGTTTTATTGGTCCTACCGATAAATATGCTTTTAGGGTGGGGAATGTCGCCGTATCTCCATGGACACAGGCCTCATGGCTGCCATGACACACCACCCAAGAGAGCTGGGTTAATTAAGGTCTGCTCACACCCGGTGTCCACTAATGTGTGGGTTGTCACCTTGCCTAAAACTGTATTAACAATACAAAGCCCCTCCCGACCATTTTACCCGCTTACCCACTCCAGATGCCCAATTGCACACCGCCATGTCACACTCCATAGCCGATGGGCATGACCTGGCCTGGTGCCCCTGTTGGTTGAATCTAAAACAGATAGGGGAGAAGGAGGGAACATTGGTTAGATTCATGTCTCGTTGCTGGTATGGCAACGAGGTCGGGTAGCAGCTATACCCCGCTGGGGTCAACCTTGATCTCCATGGAGAGGTAGGAGGTCTCGGTCCCGGTGTTGTAGGTGGAGCAGAGAGAGGAGGTGGTGTACAGCTGCTCCGGTGGTCGGGAGCTGTGAACAGGTTGGTGTTGGCTGAGATCAGTGAGTCCTCAAAATCCTCAGCCGATTTCATTGCTTCCAGGGTGGTGGGGTTGTGGCACCGTATCCACACCTGTGTTTCGACACCGACCACATAGCAGAATTGCTCCACTGCTATGGCTTCGCCCATTTGGAGACCCGTTTTCTGGGCGGGGCTTAGCCAGTGCAGCATGTGGTCACACAACTGCTGCGCAACCACCCTGGGACGTGTATCTGGGGATCTTCGGTACTCCCGGAATCATACCCTGTGCATTTCCCCATGATGTTGAGTCAGCGTGGGATGGCTCGCTTTACCAGGTCATAGTTGGCGGCTTCGGTGTCCGTCGTGGCTTGGTACGCTGCCTTAGCCTCCCTAATCAGGCAGGATCCCAGCTGCCTCGCCCAGTACATTCTGAGCCATGACGCGGTGGTAGCCAGCTACTCAAAAGCAACCAGGTAAGCCTCAGGGTCATCCTCCGCCGTCATTTTCTGTGCCCTCGCCTTTGGGGCCATGATCACGGGTGCCGTTGGTACTGTGGTCTGGATCGCCAGGCCAATCTTCTCAATCAACGCCGTGTACCGCTCCTCTCTCGTCTTTCCACAGTCTCCTGTCTGCTGTCTATGCCTCCAGCAGTGCTGAAAGTGATGTGTGATCCATAATCTTGGTGCAAAGTTGTTTAATGATTTGCATGTCCAGTGCCTGACGGCAAAACAAACAATAAACAATAAATGATGGTAAGTAATACAGCGGTGTGTATTACTTAATTTGTAATCCCGGGTTTGTCACAAAATAATAGTCCCGTTTATTATACACCCACACAAAACACATACACAAGTCCGGTTAGTGCGTGAATTAGTGCTCGTGGTGCAAATACAGTTACTTCATCATACAAGTGCAGTGCTGTTCCAGGTTTGTGCTGGCCCTTGGCAACAGCTCCGGAATGTGTTAGCCATCTAATAAAAACAAGACACAATTAGACAAACAAACAAAACACTCACGATACGTATATACAAATCCTCAGGTCCTTCCAGGTTTTTTTTTCAATAACCAAAACGAAGGAACAGATTATGTCGCTTCGACCCCTACTTATACCGTCACTCATGACCCCTTGGTAAATGATTGCAGCCGCTCCTCCAATCCGCGGCTGCCACATCATTTCTCTTCTGGGTTGATGAGTTAATGTACTGAAGCTCTGCCACTTTTCCAAATGACCGACTTCCTTTTAACCCTAGGAACGAAGTGTGAGGCCAAGCAGTCCAGTGTACTCTGTTCCTGTTACTTAGCACCCTCTCAGGTCAGGAGGGAGATTTACCACCAAGAATCATTGTCTTTCTGTCACAATCGTTTACCAGATGCATTTTGTTTCACATACAGTGAAGCTATTCTGATACCGCCTTATGACCTAAAAGGGTCCTTGCCACTTGACTGAACTGAGGAGTAAGAGAAGAATGAATTGCTGGCTGAAACATATGCAATCGGTTTCCTGTCTGTGCTGAGCCTGTCCACAGTCTCCATCTGAGCAAGCCCAACACAGGCTGGTCCTCCCACATCTCTTTGATGAGGTTGAGTAGAATTCAAGGTTTCCTCTCATATAGCAAGGATCTGCTTGTTCCAGTTACACATGTTGTTAAGAAAGAACTTGCGTAATATACTCTTGAGGGTCTTATTAAAATGGTCTTAATCCCTAAAGCTTGCATGTCTCACTTACCAGCTATGACATGGAGTTGGCACTTGGTCAGTGAGCATTTCCCAGGGATACCTACTCAGGAGAAAACATTGACAAGCTTCTCTACAACAGACTTGGTGGACCCTGAGCGGAGCAAGATGTCCTCAGAATATCACGTTGAGTAATGCACCAGTAGGAGGGTGTAAAATGCTACACTATTTTCAAATGGTCCAACCATGTCTAACCCAACATGCTTGAGCGGAGCTTCCACAAGTGGCAAGGGCATCAGTGGGGCCTGTGGGACAACTCTGAGGCTTGGCCGTTGACAGTCAGGGAAGGTTGCACAAATCATTACCCTTCCTCATCTATCTCCGGCCATTGGAACTGTGCCGTTAGTCTAGCCTCAGTTTTACCCTGCCCAAATGACCAGCCAAGGGAATGCCATAGGCCCTTGCTTGAGCCTGACGTCATGGGATCGGTGCCCATGGCCTCAAGCTCGGGGTCGCTGAGGTCCTGCATGGGTCAGTTGCAGAACCCTCACCAACACCCCTGTTCCCCTGGCCTAGACTACCCCCACACCCAATGTTAGTTCTTGGCAATCCGGTGTTCCCATCTCATATTTGTGACAAAGGTGCAGTGTTGTCCGGTTTCGTGCTGGCCCCTGGCGACAGCTCTGGAACTGTGTTAACTGTCTTGTAACGCATAAGACGAGACGAGACAATTACAAACAAACAAAAACACAACACTCACAATTTTTGGTAAAATACACTTTCACTGTCCTTCACTTTCACTGGCTTCTACTCACTACAAACCAATATGAAGGAACAGATTACGATTCTCCGTCCCCTTATATGCTGTCACGCGATGACCCCTTGGTAAACGAATGCAGCTGCCTTTACAATCTGCGGCTGCTACATTGTTTCCCTTCCGGTCAATACGTTCTTGCAACAGAGTCTTGCCTTCTTCCAGACTGACCGACTTCCCGACCGGGAAAGAACTGTCAGGCCAGCCCGTCCAAAGAACTCTGTCCTCGCTTTTAGCACCTTCACAGGTCAGGAGTGAGATTTACAACCAAGATTCATTGTATTTCTGTCACATGTCCCACCGCTCAGAGTGGAGCCCAAAGAACACTCGGCTGAATCTATCTTTCACATTACTTCCCCTCCGGGAAAAATAATCTGCATATTGATGGTCTTTCCCAGCACGGTATACCATGTGGTACATGAAGGGTTGCAGTCCAGAGTCGAGATAAACTTTGCCTTTCCGGTCTATCTAGAAGTTCTTCGACACGAGGCATAGGGTACGCATCGAACTTGGCAATAGCATTTACCTTCCGAGAATCCACACAGAAGCGATTGGTGCCGTCTTTCTTAGCCACTATGACAATTGGACTTCAGCACTCGCACCTGGACGGCTCAATCACCCCAAGTTTGAACATGTCCCATACCTCTTTGCGAACGCCACTTTGTCGACTTTCTGGGATCTGGTAAGGTCTCTCTCGTACTGTGACCCCTGGTGGAGAGATAATGTCATATTCAACTAAGTTAGTTCTGCCGAGCATGTCAGAAAAAACATCGCTGAACTCCTCAATAAGCTTACGCAGCTCCTGTTGCTGACCTGGAACCAATTGTTCCCCATCAAAATGACTTTAGTGCTAGGGGTCTGTGGACAGGGGCCTAAATCATCCTCTACATTGCCTGGGGCTATAAATAAGGCTTTAATAAATTTACATGATAAATTTCACATTCATTACGGCGATTGGGCTGTCTAATTTCATAATTCACCTTTCCTATAGCCCGAATCACTTCATATGGCCCCTGCCATTTAGCACACAATTTCGATTCTGAGGAGAGAAGCAGCAGCATTACCTTGTCTGCTAGTCGAAAGGTTTGAATTAGTGCATTTTGATTGCAATGTTGCTGTTGAAGTTGCTGAGCCGATTTAAGATTGTCCTGGGCCAAACAACCGACCAAATCTAGGCGATCTCTTAGTAGGAGCACATGCTGCACTACTTTGTTGGACGAGCCTTTGTGCCCCTCCCACCCCTCTCTCAGCAGATCGAGGCTGTCAGCCATACAAGAGCTCAAAGGGAGAGAACCTTGTCGAACTCTGCGGCACCTATTTCACTGCAAAAGGAGGTAGGGAAGAAGCGATGCCCAATGCCTTTGCTGTTAGTTTACAAAACATCGCGGCATCTGCTTTAGGGTAAAACGTTCCACCAAACCATCCATCAGTGGATGATAAACAGATGTCCTGATGCGACGTATTTTTAATATTTTATACACCTGCTGTAGCGTGTTAGACAGAAAGTTGGTTCCATGGTTAATCAGAATCTCCTTGGGGATCCCTACTCCAGCCATAATCTGCACTAGTTCTTTGGCAATTGCAGCTGCACTTGTGGACCTCAATGGAACTGCCTCTGGGTATCGCATTGCAAAATCTACCACTACTAATATATGCGTATACCCAGAGTCAGAAGGTAGCAAAGGGCCCACTATGTCCATTGCAATGCATTCAAAAGGAGTGGAAATAATCGGCAGTGGAACCAAAGGGGCGGGGCACACTCGACCCGGCGCTACTCGCTGGCAGCCTGGGCATGTGGCTACATATCTCAACACATCAGTATGAAGACCTACCCAATAGAATCGAGCCAATATCCACTCCCTTGTCTTGTCAGCTCCGAGGTGCCCCACAAAAGGGATATCATGTGCCAGCCTCATGACCTCGGTCCGACAAGATGGGGAACCAAAATTGTGTTACAGGCTGTTCTGTGCCTGCGGCTAGGTTTACCCTGTACAGTAATTGCCCCTTGATACTGAAGTGTGGATATACTAGTGCCCCAGTGCCATCAACATTCTTACCTTCAATAGACCGGACCTGCCCCAAGCATGCACTAGTGACGGGTCATTATGTTGGCCCCACACTATGTCCGCAGTTGAGTACCACATGTCAGGTATATTTAGAGGGGCGGAGTAGCATATGCCCTAGATGGCCCAGTAACCTTGCCCTCTCGGTCACACTGTGTTCCGACTCCTTTTGACTAGCATTTGTTACCGTCAGAGCACTCTCCCACCAGACCCCAGCCTTGTCTTAATGGTGCTTCCTCCCATTTTGCAGTCCTTCTCTCTTTATTTGTTTTTCTAGGATGGAAAATGGGGAAAACATGTTGGCTTGAAAAGGAAACACTTCACCAATTCGTTCCTTTTCCTTTTCTCTGCCACGTTTACATGTGCAGTCGAGACTGCCATTAATTTAACCAATTCTCTATAATTTGGCCAGTCTCGACCCAGAATTATTGGGAGTGGTAGCCTTTCCGCCACCCCAACTACTAGGTGGCGTTTTATTGGTCCTACCGATAAATATGCTTTTAGGGTGGGGAATGTCGCCAGTATCTCCATGGACACAGGCCTCATGGCTGCCATGACACACCACCCAAGAGAGCTGGGTTAATTAAGGTCTGCTCACACCCGGTGTCCACTAATGTGTGGGTTGTCACCTTGCCTAAAACTGTATTAACAATACAAAGCCCCTCCCGACCATTTTACCCGCTTACCCACTCCAGATGCCCAATTGCACACCGCCATGTCACACTCCATAGCCGATGGGCATGACCTGGCCTGGTGCCCCTGTTGGTTGAATCTAAAACAGATAGGGGAGAAGGAGGGAACATTGGTTAGATTCATGTCTCGTTGCTGGTATGGCAACGAGGTCGGGTAGCAGCTATACCCCGCTGGGGTCAACCTTGATCTCCATGGAGAGGTAGGAGGTCTCGGTCCCGGTGTTGTAGGTGGAGCAGAGAGAGGAGGTGGTGTACAGCTGCTCCGGTGGTCGGGAGCTGTGAACAGGTTGGTGTTGGCTGAGATCAGTGAGTCCTCAAAATCCTCAGCCGATTTCATTGCTTCCAGGGTGGTGGGGTTGTGGCACCGTATCCACACCTGTGTTTCGACACCGACCACATAGCAGAATTGCTCCACTGCTATGGCTTCGCCCATTTGGAGACCCGTTTTCTGGGCGGGGCTTAGCCAGTGCAGCATGTGGTCACACAACTGCTGCGCAACCACCCTGGGACGTGTATCTGGGGATCTTCGGTACTCCCGAATCATACCCTGTGCATTTCCCCCATGATGTTGAGTCAGCGTAGGATGGCTCGCTTTACCAGGTCATAGTTGGCGGCTTCGGTGTCCGTCGTGGCTTGGTACGCTGCCTTAGCCTCCCTAATCAGGCAGGATCCCAGCTGCCTCGCCCAGTACATTCTGAGCCATGACGCGGTGGTAGCCAGCTACTCAAAAGCAACCAGGTAAGCCTCAGGGTCATCCTCCGCCGTCATTTTCTGTGCCCTCGCCTTTGGGGCCATGATCACGGGTGCCGTTGGTACTGTGGTCTGGATCGCCAGGCCAATCTTCTCAATCAACGCCGTGTACCGCTCCTCTCTCGTCTTTCCACAGTCTCCTGTCTGCTGTCTATGCCTCCAGCAGTGCTGAAAGTGATGTGTGATCCATAATCTTGGTGCAAAGTTGTTTAATGATTTGCATGTCCAGTGCCTGACGGCAAAACAAACAATAAACAATAAATGATGGTAAGTAATACAGCGGTGTGTATTACTTAATTTGTAATCCCCGGGTTTGTCACAAAATAATAGTCCCGTTTATTATACACCCACACAAAACACATACACAAGTCCGGTTAGTGCGTGAATTAGTGCTCGTGGTGCAAATACAGTTACTTCATCATACAAGTGCAGTGCTGTTCCAGGTTTGTGCTGGCCCTTGGCAACAGCTCCGGAATGTGTTAGCCATCTAATAAAAACAAGACACAATTAGACAAACAAACAAAACACTCACGATACGTATATACAAATCCTCAGGTCCTTCCAGGTTTTTTTTTCAATAACCAAAACGAAGGAACAGATTATGTCGCTTCGACCCCTACTTATACCGTCACTCATGACCCCTTGGTAAATGATTGCAGCCGCTCCTCCAATCCGCGGCTGCCACATCATTCTCTTCTGGGTTGATGAGTTAATGTACTGAAGCTCTGCCACTTTTCCAAATGACCGACTTCCTTTTAACCCTAGGAACGAAGTGTGAGGCCAAGCAGTCCAGTGTACTCTGTTCCTGTTACTTAGCACCCTCTCAGGTCAGGAGGAGATTTACCACCAAGAATCATTGTCTTTCTGTCACAATCGTTTACCAGATGCATTTTGTTTCACATACAGTGAAGCTATTCTGATACCGCCTTATGACCTAAAAGGGTCCTTGCCACTTGACTGAACTGAGGAGTAAGAGAAGAATGAATTGCTGGCTGAAACATATGCAATCGGTTTCCTGTCTGTGCTGAGCCTGTCCACAGTCTCCATCTGAGCAAGCCCAACACAGGCTGGTCCTCCCACATCTCTTTGATGAGGTTGAGTAGAATTCAAGGTTTCCTCTCATATAGCAAGGATCTGCTTGTTCCAGTTACACATGTTGTTAAGAAAGAACTTGCGTAATATACTCTTGAGGGTCTTATTAAAATGGTCTTAATCCCTAAAGCTTGCATGTCTCACTTACCAGCTATGACATGGAGTTGGCACTTGGTCAGTGAGCATTTCCCAGGGGATACCTACTCAGGAGAAAACATTGACAAGCTTCTCTACAACAGACTTGGTGGACCCTGAGCGGAGCAAGATGTCCTCAGAATATCACGTTGAGTAATGCACCAGTAGGAGGGTGTAAAATGCTACACTATTTTCAAATGGTCCAACCATGTCTAACCCAACATGCTTGAGCGGAGCTTCCACAAGTGGCAAGGGCATCAGTGGGGCCTGTGGGACAACTCTGAGGCTTGGCCGTTGACAGTCAGGGAAGGTTGCACAAATCATTACCCTTCCTCATCTATCTCCGGCCATTGGAACTGTGCCGTTAGTCTAGCCTCAGTTTTACCCTGCCCAAATGACCAGCCAAGGGAATGCCATAGGCCCTTGCTTGAGCCTGACGTCATGGGATCGGTGCCCATGGCCTCAAGCTCGGGGTCGCTGAGGTCCTGCATGGGTCAGTTGCAGAACCCTCACCAACACCCCCTGTTCCCCTGGCCTAGACTACCCCCACACCCAATGTTAGTTCTTGGCAATCCGGTGTTCCCATCTCATTTTGCAAGCTTTGAATTTACGGCAAACTCATTCTGGATCATGGAAGGGGAAATATCTCTCCACTCACTTCCTCCTTCTGAGCCAATGGATCAGGAGAATGCAGCAGACACCAACAGGTCTCTGAACTGCTCCCAGTCTCATCCCAGAACAACAGGGTATGCATATGGATACACAATCCCTCACTTACCTTGGCGGTGTGTCATCTAATTGTGATGCTTACCCAGGCTGTAGGGTAAGTATGGCTGTCCTCATGTATGCACGACATGACCACTTGTCCCTTGAGTTGTCATTGACCTGGCGGAAGAAGCCCCACCTGGATCTGAGCTACACCGTGAGTCGAGAACGGCCTAGTTAAGTTGCCTTCCATGGTGGCTGCCAGCACAAAACCCTTGGACCGGCTGCCCTGTCTGGACGGGCTTCTCCAACTGGATAAAATCTCATCCCATGGTGTGGCAATCCTGAGCACCTCCAGCAGCACAACGGTATGGTTTATGACCTTAAAAGTTCAGCAGAAGGCAAAAACGTTGCTGCCAACAATGGGGTTCGACAAGCCTGGACCCTGGCAAGGCCCAGGTCTGGCACAGCAATGATCTGTGGTGGAACCTACTTCACCACTGTCCCCTGGTACAGCAGTGATCTGTGGTGGAACTTACTTCACCACTGTCCCCTGGTACAGCAGTGATCTGTGGTGGAACCTACTCCACCACAGTCCTCTGGTCCTGGGACTGGCTGGATATTATCGCCGCTTTGTTCCCAATTTTTCCATCATAGCTACTCCCCTTACCAATGTCACTAAAAAGAACGCTACAAATAAAGTTCAGTGGACCCCAGAATGCCAGAGGACTTTCAATATTGTAAAAGAATGCTTCATCACCGATCATGGCCCTTTTAAGTGGTTGAACACCATGAAGGATTCGAATGCCAGGATAACATGGTGGTACCTGGTGTGCCAACCCTTCATTTTTCATGGTCAAACACAGATCGGGTGAGGGGGGAATTGGAGGGGTTTATAATCTGCAGAGTGTTCCTTTGGCTCCACTCTGTGGGTTAATTCAACCTCCCGACATTAGGAGACACTGAACCAGCATATTTTAACATCCTTCTGTTGCAGACTGACAGGGAAGAACTGACAGCTGATGAGAGGACGGGGAGTGGAGAACCACCGCTCATGAACTGCAAATGTTGGACTTTATTTTTTTAAGAGCACCCGCAGTGGCCTTCGTCCTTTAATCCCAGTTTTGTATATAGCTCACCATGTGTAATATAATATGTTCTTTGTTTTAGCACTTTAAAAACTTTTGGACTGTGTATTTGTCTTCACACCTGAGCACCTATGCCCGATCTGTATAGTGTATATATATATATATATATATATATATATATACAGTACTGTGCAAAAGTTTTAGGCAGGTGTGAAAAAATGCTGTAAAGTAAGAATGCTTTCAAAAATAGACATGTTAATAGATTATATTTATCAATTAACTAAATGCAAAGTGAGTGAACAGAAGAAAAATCTAAATCAAATCCATATTTGGTGTGACCACCCTTTGCCTTCAAAACAGCATCAATTCTTCTAGGTACACTTGCACAAAGTCAGGGATTTTGTAGGCATATAGTCAGGTGTATGATTAAACAATTATACCAAACAGGTGCTAATGATCATCAATTCAATATGTAGGTTGAAACACAATCATTAACTGAAACAGAAACAGCTGTGTAGGAGGAATAAAACTGGGTGAGGAACAGCCAAACTCAGCTAACAAGGTGAGGTTGCTGAAGACAGTTTACTGTCAAAGTCATACACCATGGCAAGACTGAGCACAGCAACAAGACACAAGGTAGTTATACTGCATCAGCAAGGTCTCTCCCAGGCAGAAATTTCAAGGCAGACAGGGGTTTCCAGATGTGCTGTCCAAGCTCTTTTGAAGAAGCACAAAGAAACAGGCAACGTTGAGGACCGTGAGACGCAGTGGTCGGCCAAGGAAACTTACTGCAGCAGATGAAAGACACATCATGCTTACTTCCCTTCGCAATCGGAAGATGTCCAGCAGTGCCATCAGCTCAGAACTGGCAGAAAACAGTGGGACCCTGGTACACCCATCTACTGTCCGGAGAAGTCTGGTCAGAAGTGGCCTTCATGGAAGACTTGTGGCCAAAAAGCCATACCTCCGACGTGGAAACAAGGCCAAGCGACTCAACTATGCACGAAAACACAGGAACTGGGGTACAGAAAAATGGCAGCAGGTGCTCTGGACTGATGAGTCAAAATTTGAAATATTTGGCTGTAGCAGAAGGCAGTTTGTTCGCCGAAGGGCTGAAAGCGGTACACGAATGAGTGTCTGCACTCAACAGTGTAGCATGGTGGAGGTTCCTTGCAAGTTTGGGGCTGCATTTCTGCAAATGGAGTTGGGGATTTGGTCAGAATTAATGGTCTCCTCAATGCTGAGAAGTACAGGCAGATACTTATCCATCATGCAATACCATCAGGGAGGCATCTGATTGGCCCCAAATTTATTCTGCAGCATGACAACGACCCCAAACATACAGCGAAAGTCATTAAGAACTATCTTCAGCGTAAAGAAGAACAAGGAGTCCTGGAAGTGATGGTATGGCCCCACAGAGCCCTGATCTCAACATCATCGAGTCTGTCTGGGATTACACGAGAGAGAGAAGCAACTGAGGCTGCCTAAATCCACAGAAGAACTGTGGTTAGTTCTCCAAGATGTTTGGGCCAACCTACTTGCGAGTTCCTTCAAAAACTGTGTGCAAGTGTACCTAGAAGAATTGATGCTTGATGCTGTTTTGAAGGCAAAGGGTGGTCACATCAAATATGGATTTGATTTAGATTTTTCTTCTGTTCACTCACTTTGCATTTAGTTAATTGATAAATATAATCTATTAACATGTCTATTTTTGAAAGCATTCTTACTTTACAGCATTTTTTCACACCTGCCTGAAACTTTTGCACAGTACTGTATATATATATATATATATATATATATATATATATATATATATATATATATATATATATATATATATATATATATATTAAGCATGACATCAGGTAGAAGAATTCAGAGTCGGTTCTAGGCCTTCTAGGAACCGGGTTACCCGATTCCTGGAAAGGGTTATTTACACCGTGTGACAGGGTAGCCCATGTGGTGACGTCAAGCCAGAATGCAGGAAGAAAACAAAGAGACACTGCAGGTACGGTGCAATGGCGCTTGTGCCGTTTTATTTTTAAATAACAAAAAAAAATAAAATATTCAAACAAAAACACAGAGCAAATTAAAGGTTTTAAATAAAATAAAAAAACACAAAATACTGTGATCAGGCTGGGCAGTAGCCTTCACTGATCGCACTGATCGTACTTCTTTTTTTATTTTACACACCTCTCTTGCTCTCGCTCGCTCCTCCAAACACCTACCCCGAGTGCAAAGAGTTGCAGGCTTATATGCAGGTGACCGTCTCCCGATTAGCAACAATTAATTAACTTGGGAGATGGTCACCTTCTAAATAAGGTTTTTTTTAATGTGGATGGGGCTTCCCATCCACGCTGTAAAACACTACAAAATATACATATTTATAAATAATAATAATAATAATAATAATAATAATAATAATAATAATAATAATACAAAACAAATACAAAATAATAAATTGCACAGGGGTATCCCGTTCTAAAATAAACAAGTACATGTACAGGGCTCCTCGCCCTGTTACACGCCGTTTTTTGCCCCTAAAGCACTACGAACTAATGCGCCCATGTTTGTGGTTGTAGGTCGAAATAATCAAGTTTGAAGGTCGTTGTACGTCATGGCCGGAGCAGTGAAGAAGGGAAGGGAATGCAAAGCCAGCTGACCGCACGCATTTCTGTGTGTTATGCTTTCACATTTTTTTAAATGGGATCAGTTTGAGAAATAAACTTTGTTCAACAGCTGACCCTGCTTTAGTACAAAGCTCACGCTACATACAGTACTGTTTTACATAATTGTAACGTTGCTCTTAAATTACTGTGGCTGATTCTTTGGCTGAAGAGATATTATCAGCTCATCATCTAACCATGGAATCTTGTGCAATTAAATCACTTTAACTCCTGACGGTAAACAATGTAACAAAATCTACTGGGATGCAAGACGCAAAAGAGGAAAAAAATCTATTCGTGTTGACTCAAAACTATTTGACTGGCGAAAGATAACATTGATTTATTGGTACCTTTTCACGTCCTCGTTTGTTTAATTCTTGCTCATTTTGCTGCATTACAGCCCTTCATTAATTACGTTGAGTTTTCAGGGCATTTTGTTAATGGCACGTGTGCAAGACACAAACCTTAAGTGTATTTTTATTTGTTGTTGTTCTTGTTCTACATTTCCTAAACAACTGTTTATTTTAAGCTACTTTTTTGCACAACAGTACTCACACGTTTGGTCACCATCACAGCTGTTGCAAGAAACTGAGGTTCATGTATTCTGCTGGTGTTAATATACCTGATGAGGACACGTTTGTGTCGAAACGCGTTGTTTGTTTTACAGCTATGTCCTTTTTTTAAATCAATAAAGAGATTTTGATGAAGAATATAAACGAAACGCAGTCAAGAATTTAAACCTGTGAAGCAAAATGATGAATTTCGTTTGGTAAGCCATTTAAATGTAGTTTGGCTGAAAGAAATTTGAACACTCGCTTGCATTGCCATAGAGACTTTCATTGTGTATGTGTGTGTGTGTGTATCTGTGTGTGTTTGTGTGTGTGTGTATATATACACAATCAGACCGACGTCATCTCGCATTCGTAAATATTGACACTTTAAAGGGAAATGCAGCATTTTTGTGCCTAACCCCTGAAAAAGTTATAAAAATGTTGTTGGTTTTTTTCTTTGTTGTTGTTCTTGCATTTCGAACCATTTTAATCAGTCTGGAGCTCTGCATTATAATTTCTAATTTCACTGTTCTTCAGGGTTACAGATTGATAAACGATGGTGCGATTGACAGAACATTGTGTTTTGAGGAATCACATCATCATAAAGAACTGTCGTCGCATACCAGTGGCAAGCCTGTTGCATATCAGTAAAGGTACACGTACCACAGGTTGAAAACCACTGGTCTAGCCGGTCAAGTCGATTGGCTCCGCTATAACAGGTCGCGTGGAAAACTGAGATGTTCGATTTTAGCAAAAAGGGATTCGAAGAGGAATCGAATCCTGAAAATGGATTTGGGTAATATCGAGAACCGAGTAACCCGGATACCCGAGTACCCTGTGTCATCCCTAATTATATATATATACTGTATATATATATATATATACTTATTTCAGAGAATTCACAAGAGTAAGTAGGTAGTACAGTAGTAAACTACCAGGCTGGGCAAAGCCTTTACTGGTTTTCTTCTTTTGAAGCATTCGCCTCACCACCAGAAACTCACAACACACCATAGTTTTTCATTTAAGCTCCAAAATGCACATTCTGTGTTATACACACAGCACTCTCACGTTCTTCTTGGTTGTACACACAGTACTTCCTATTGTTACCAGCTCCCCGGCAGTCCTTCTCCTATTGGAGCTTCAGGCTCCCTTATTATAGCATGTGGCTGTTCCCAATTAGAACCAATTATCTAATTTGGGAATAGCCACATTCTCACATGCATTTGGCAGGGATGGGAATTAACCCCATCCCTGCCAACCACCACCAAGACACATAACCCCAACACTTTATTTACAGGCAGGGCTCTGCCCTGCCACACATTGTACCATGGTAAAGATAAGATACATCCATTGGTTTACAGTCAAAACAGACTGTTCTATGTGTGTGATTATAGAAGCTTGTGTGAATTTGCTCCATGTCTAAATAGATTTAAAGAATAACTTGATATAGGTATAAAATATCACACTTACCTTAACTAATTTATACTTCTTGTTTAGATTAAATTTGTATATCATTTGTTTCAGTCATCACATCCTGGTGACTTTATAAAGCACCCTTGTGGCCTTAATGGGGCTCTCAGTGGATGTCTGTTTCCTCTATGCTATTTGTGCAGGATTACCACAAAGAACACATTTATTAAAAATAACTGAGGGGATTGTGGTATTTTTTAATAAATTTTGACATGCTCTCATACCTGCTGAAAATTTCAGCAACTGCTGGTGAGCTGGTGACTAGGAAGAGTTTGGAATCGGAGCAAATGTTTGCTGGTTTCTTTAAGTATTTCAAAAACACCTACAGTGTTTACACGAAACATTTCCATTGCAGAGTCCTGTGGTGTCTGTATCACATCAATATACATTTTATTATAATCCTGATTGTTTTGCCATTGTGTGTCATAAACCAAATAAGGAATTACATTGGTCAACTTTTATTCAGGAGTTTTTGTCAGCTGAGAGAGAATTGCACTTCCAAAGACCATAGTGGTCCCAGATCCTATCCAGCAACCATGCTTGTTTTCTGTTCCCACAGCACATCAGTGTTGCAGGAGGAAGAATGAACTGGATACATCACAGTGCACATGAGAAGTTTTCTCTCTCTTGGCGAATGCTCCCGAGTGGAAGCTGAGAAAGGTATACCCCATCTGATTTATGACTCATGTTGTGCAAATGAAAATATCAAAATAATTGTGATTATGATGAAAAATATATTGCAATTAAAAGGCAACACCTGATGCAGCAAAGGTAATGTATTTCTTGTTAACACTGCAGGGTGTTCTGTAAACCATTAACGTTCCCATTGGATACCCATGATTGTCGACAACTAGAGATGTGCTGTTACTTATTTTCCAAGTAATTTCCTTTAACATGTTTAAGTTGGCAGGTATTAATTAAAACAGAAAGAAACCTGTTAAGAAAGTATTAATTGGAAAACATGAAATTAGGCTTTTTCCATCATTTGCAATACAATACATATGGCAGTGTTAATTAATACAAAATCATCTAATAACTTGTCAGAACTTAATCTATTCCGTTCATATTTTCGCTGAATTATTATTAGTCTTAACTTTGTTTCATCCATTTATATGAAATACATTTTATTAGATTTTCAAATATCACATCACTAAGACCCAACTCTTCTAAGGAATGTTCAATAATTCATCAGTTTCAGTGACTCATATTCAGAGCTTGAGTCCAATTAACTTCCACGTTCTGTGATTCAATAGTCAATCACTCAAAACACACTTATAAGTACATGCATTGAAATAGACGTTAATTGACACAAGCATTGAATACGAGTCACTAAACTACTGAATTATTGGATACTCCTTAGAAGAGCCAAGTCTTAGCCAAGTGTTATTAGAAAATCTAATTATTGACATTGTCTTATTATCATTGATAATGGCACCAGGCATCTCTGTTTTCTGATAATGATTCAGCTTTGGATATCAACAACTGCCTCGCTGGTTCTCAGCATCTCTATGGACGTTTTTCTAGCTAACGCATATAATTGTATTTTTCTAAGCACTTTTGACCATGCAGACACTGGGAACCAGCCAATACACGTTTTTAAAATGCCAGTATATTGACTTAGTTGTCATTGCTATGCTCAAAATGCTCTTTTTTCAAGCCAATACACGTTTTTAAAATGCCAGTATATTGACTTAGTTGTCATTGCTATGCTCAAAATGCTCTTTTTTCAAGCTTTTTATATTCAATTAGGGTTCCCATATATTAATTGGGGGTTGACCTTTATATAGGGGATATAGGAAGTGAGAATGAGAGAGAAACATGAGTGAAGGCCGCCACACACCAGACACGATGTGATTTTTCATTGGGTGACAAGATACTTTCACAGCGACCATACACACCAGAAGTGGTACAGAGGCAATGCAACAGGCTTGAAAACTGCCAGATCTATACAACTGTTAAAAAGTGCTATTGACAAAACTATGATCAAGACTTGTACATATTCGTCAACATGACGTGGAAATTATGAGTGTCTTCTCTGACGGTATTTCAACATATATGGCAATAAATCATACACACCAGGCTTATCCAGTTCCTTCAAAATGGACTCCATTATATTACCTTTCAAATATGTATCTTTATAATTGCGATGATCTTTGTCATAAAATTCTGGGTATTTTTTCCACGGCAAGTATTATTTTTTCATCCGTCATTTTAAATAGTGCTTCACCCTGTGAGACCACGTGCATTGAAGCTGTTCTCTGATTGGTCATTCTATAATTGTTGCATGAGAAATCGCAAAAAATAGGCTTTAATTCTATTTATTTTGAATCACTCCAGTGTTGCCCTGGTGTCGCCTGTGGTGTGAAAGATACTTATCAAAAGTACAGGTTATATTAATTTTGTCTCATCTCTGCGCAGTTTCGCTTGTTACATGGTGTCTGGTGTGTAACAGCCTTGAGACTTGTAAGCAAGACTAAACAGCTAAACTATCCCTTTTTCTCTGTACACATCATCATACAGTGCACTCTTCCAATAAAGTTTTTTTTTAACCCATTTATTGTGTATCAACAATTAATACACAAACTTTACACAATCTTCTCAAAACCAGAAGCCGCCGCCTCAGAAAAACAGCTTGTTTCTGTTGGGATTGGGTACATTTAGCAGCGGTTGTTTGGTACGGAACATAAAATATCACAAGGCAGTTTAAAATATGTACATTCCATGCTCAGTTATTCTTGAGATAAAAATACACTTCATACAGTAGTAAGTTATCAAGGAGGTTAGGTGCATTTTCTTGTCCTGAGTGCCTTTTTTATGTATTTATTTTTTGGTCAATTGTAAGCGTAAGTTGTTTTAAATGACTATAACTGCATTTGCATGGTGGCATATGTTGGCACATGAGTGATGTATCAGCATGATGTACAGTGGCTCTCAAAAGTATTCACCCCCCTTGGGCTTTTCCACATTTTATTGTGTTACAACATGGAATCAAAATGGATTTAATTAGGAGTTTTTGCCACTGATCAACACAAAAAAGTAAATAATGTCAAAGTGAAAAATAAAATCTACAAATTGTTCTAAATTAATTACAATTATAAAACAGAAAATAATTGATTGCATAAGTATTCACCTCCTTTGCTATGACACACCGAAATAAGCTCTGGTGCAACCAATTGTCTTTGGAAGTCACATAATTAGTTGAATGGAGTCCATCTGTGTGCAATTAAGGTGTTTCACATGATTTCAGGTTAAATACACCTGTCTCTGGGAGGTCCCACAGTTGGTTAGTACATTTCCTAACATAAACTATATCATGAAGATGAAGGAACATTCAAAGCAAATCTGGAATAAGGTTCTTCAAAAGCACCAATCATGGGTAGGATATAAGAACATTTCCAAGGCATTGAATATCCCCCGGAGCACAGTAAAGTCCATTATTAAGAAATGGAGAGAATATGGCACAACTGTGAATCTGTCTAGAACAGGCCGTCCTCAAAAACTGAGTATCCGGGCGAGAAGGGCACTAGTCAGGGAGGCCACCAAAAGGCCTATGGCAACTCTAAAGGAGTTACAGTCTTCCACGGCTGAGCTGGGAGACACTGTGCATACGGCAACAATAGCCCGGGTGCTTCACAAAACTGTCCTTTATGGGAGACTGGCAAAAAGAAAGCCATTGTTGAAAAAAAAACTCAAATCAAATCTCGGCTAGAGTTTGCCAGAAGGCATGTGGGAGACTCTGAGACCAAGTGGAAGAAGATTCTATGGTCTGATGAGACCAATAGAGCTTTTTGGCCTCAACGCTAAGCGCTATGCTTGGCGCAAGCCTAACACCGCACATCATCCTGAGAACACCATCCCTACTGTGAAGCATGATGGTGGCAGCATCATGCTATGGTGATGCTTCTCTGCGTCAGGGCCTGGAAAGCTCGTGAAGATAGAGGGCAAAATGGATGAAGCAAAGTAAAGAGAAATCCTGGAGGAAAACCTGCTGAAGTCTGCAAGAGACCTGGGACTTGGGAGGGTAATTTCTCCTGGTGTTTAAATGATTATATATATATATATATATATATATATATATATATATATATATATATATATATATATATATACACTACCGTTCAAAAGTTTGGGGTCACTTAGAAATTTCCTTGTTTTCGAAAGAAAAGCAAATTTTTTGTCCATTAAAATAACATCAAATTGATCAGAAATACAGTGTAGACACTGTTAATGTTGTAAATGACTATTGTAGCTGGAAACGGCTGACTTGTGATGGAATATCTACATAGGCGTACAGAGGCCCATTATCAGCAACCATCAGTCCTGTGTTCCAATGGCACGTTGTGTTTGCTAATCCAAGTTTATCATTTTAAAAGGCTAATTGATCATTAGAAAACCCTTTTGCAATTATGTTAGCACAGCTGAAAACTGTTGTGCTGATTAAAGAAGCAATAAAACTGGCCTTCTTTAGACTAGTTGAGTATCTGGAGGATCAGCAATTGTGGGTTCGATTACAGGCTCAAAATGGCCAGAAACAAAGAACTTTCTTCTGAAACTTCGTCAGTCTATTCTTGTTCTGAGAAATGAAGGCTGTTCCATGCGAGAATTGCCAGAAACTGAAGATCTCGTACAGCTGTGTACTACTCCCTTCACAGAACAGCACAAATTGGCTCTAACCAGAATAGAAAGAGAGTGGGAGGCCCGGTGCACAACTGAGCAAGAGGACAAATACATTAGAGTGTCTCGTTTGAGAAACAGGCGCCTCACAGGTCCTCAACCGGCAGCTTCATTAAACAGTACCCGCAAAACACCAGTCTCAACGTCAACAGTGAAGAGGCGACTCGGGATGCTGGCCTTCTAGGCAGAGTTGCAAAGAAAAAGCCATATCTCAGACTGGCCAATAAAAAGAAAAGATTAAGATGGGCAAAGAACACAGACACTGGACAGAGGAAGATTGGAAAAAGTGTTATGGACAGGCGAATCTAAGTTTGAGGTGTTGGATCACAAAGAAGAACATTCGTGAGGCGCAGACCAAATGAAAAGATGCTGGAGGAGTGCTTGGCGCCATCTGTCAAGCATGGTGGAAGCAATGTGATGGTCTGGGGGTGCTTTGGTGGTGGTAAAGTGGGAGATTTGTACAGGGTAAAAGGGATCTTGAAGAAGGAAGGCTATCACTCCATTTTGCAGCGCCATGCCATACCCTGTGGACGGCGCTTGATTGGAGCCAATTTCCTCCTACAACAGGACAATGACCCAAAGCACAGCTCCAAACTATGCAAGAACTATTTAGGGAAGAAGCAGTCAGCTGGTATTCTGTCTATAATGGAGTGGCCAGCACAGTCACCGGATCTCAACCCTATTGAGCTGTTGTGGGAGCAGCTTGACTGTATGGTACGTAAGAAGTGCCCATCAAGCCCATCATGTATGTTTTCATGGAAAACAAGGAAATTTCTAAGTGACCCCAAGCTTTTGAACGGTAGTGGATATATATATATATATATATATATATATATATATATATATATATATATATATATATATATATATATATGATTTCCATTACATGAGAGTAGATGTTAAAACTTCATGCTGATTTGAACTTGGCTCTCGCCAAGATAAGCATCAACTAAGACATAGCTTCATAGTAAACTAATGTGATCCATATGTGTCTCCATCCATTTGCGCTTCCTTCTTGAGCACATCACCCAGACTCGAAAAAGAAACTTCAAGTTGCTAAAAGTTACCAAAAAAAAAAACAAACCACAGGACCCCCTTTGGTTGTGGATATAATATAACATATTTGTCAGCAACTACTAGGTAGGTACCCATAAATGTATTCAAAAAATGTTTGCAGCCCAATGCAACTCTGACAGATGGTATAAACATTTATCATTTATAGCAGCTTGTTTTGCTAATAAATCTATTAGCACTCTGTGACAGGGAGCAAGAGGATCAGAGCTGTAAATCTCCCTCCCGACCCAAGAGGGCGCTAAGCAGAGGTACTTGCACGGCTGTGCTGAGAGCAGCTGGCTTGAACGCTGGGGCAGAAATGGAAGTCGGCTGTCTTGGTGCAGGTCGGAATGCCCATATTAGAGGACAAGATTACTGTGATCAGCTGTGGTGCATTAGACAGTAAACAAGTGTGTTGAGTCGCACTGATCATGGGGTGGAGTCTCCTGATATATAAAGGCTGTCATTCTGTGAGTGCGGACCTTTGATGTTAGACGTAATGTGTAACCTGATCCACTGTGTGTTTTGCTTATTTGTCCATTTATCTACGCTTTGTGTTAATAGGACCGGGAAGTGACTGACCCCAGTGACCTGCTGCACCACTGCCAGTTCACCCAAACCCTGGAGCAGTTTACCTTTGCCCTGAACACCCTGTACTTGAGCATGAGCACTTGTCACCACACTGGGGAAGTGCACCCAGAACTGAGAGGGACTCGTTCTGTTATTTACCATTTCAGTTTCTTTGGCCTATGAGCCTATTTTGAATAAAGTACACTCCAACTACCATTGCTGGTATTGGGGCTGTTTGTACCAAACCCGTAACTTTGTGACGTCATTTCTACCACCACACTCATCATACCGTCACACACACACACACAGAGAAATAAAAGTATTATAGAAATAGAGTAGTGAGTACACGAGCATGAGGGAAAAATAAAGCGTGTGTGTGTACATCAGAAGGACTGGTATCAGTCAAAACATTTCTATGTCAGCACTAACAATTCAGATGGTTCCACTAAACTCACCCTAATCAGTGTCCTTTAATAAGGAAGCTGTTGCTCCCAATGCTGCATAGTAGAGAAGCAGAAGCAGTAGGATGTACAATAGTTAACCTCTTCAACCCCAGATGCAAAAACGAATGTGCACTCCAGGTACCAGATTTGGAAATTATTGTGATTGGTATTTTTACCCCTGAAATTGGTATAAAATAATAATTTTTGGAAAGAAGTCAATACATTTATAATATTTTTATTACCCCTTTAGGCTCCTGTGTACTAGATAGTCACTCAGCGCCAGCTCACCGAAGGGCCTCATCACCAAAGGGCTGGTAGTCTAAACTGTGGTAGTCCGAAGACAGGCCTATGTGGACCGACTGCAAAAGAAATCAAACTGAAGGCTCCAACTCCAAACCATTTCCTTTTCTTTTTATTAATGAATGCTCTCGCTCCTCCTGGCGTCTTTTTTCGCCTCCCTCTTGGCACCACCCTCTCCCATAGCCATTTCTACTACCTTTCCTCTATTGCTTCCTACCCTGACTAACTTTAATATCCCTTTAATCATCTCCTCTCGTTCCTGTCCTCTGGCTTCTCCCTGCTGCTGCAAATCCAACTCTTCTAACCTGATCTCCCTGGTCACCCCCTTTCCTTTGCTCCCCCCACCCCCTGCGTGCTCTCTCTGGCGCCCTCTGGAATTGTCGCTCAGCTTCCAACAAAGCTGACATGCCTCTCTGCCTTTGCCTTTCACCTTTCTCTTCAGCTCTCACTGAAACCTGGATCTCCCGATAACACTACCACTCCGGCTGCCCTTTTCTCTCTCTATGATCTCTCCTACTCTCCTTGCCCCTCTGGATGGGGTGGATGAACAGGATTGCTCTCTCCCTTCCTGCTCTTTTCTGTCCCTCTCCTCTCTCCATGTTAGCACCTTTGAGTTTCACACTGTTAAAATCACCTTCCCTTCCCTTCGCCTCCTCCACATTGTTCTCTACCGCCCTCCTAGACACCTTACTCATTTTCTTAATGAGCTTGACTTCCTCCTCTCCTCCCTCCCCTCTCCCTCCAACCCTGTTGTTCTATTAGGTGACTTCAACATCCACCTCTCCAACCCTAACCACTCTGCTGGATTTCTTCCCCTTCTTCACTCCTTTGCCTTCTGTCTCTCCTCGTAGTCATCGTCATCCCCCACCCCCCACTCACACAGCTGGCTATCAACTGGACCTTGTCTTCACCAGGAACTGTTTACTCCCCACCCTCTCGGTCACTCCTCTCGATATCTCTGATCTCTACTTTATCTCCTTCTCTCTGTCACTCCCATCCCTTCCTACTCCGCCGACCTCCTCGGTCACCTTCCGTCAAAACCTCTGTTCCCTCTCCCCCTCTGTCCTCTCCTCTATCGACTCCTTCTCCCAACTCTATGTAGACTTGGCTACCTCCACCCTTTTCTCCTCCCTCACCTCCTGCCTCGACTCCCTTTGCCCTCTAACCCCACGACTTTCCCACCCCTCCATGCTACACTCGAACTGCGCTCTGTGGAAAAGAAATGGAAGAAAACCAATGTCACTGCTGCAATGGATCTCTATCGCTTGCTTTTCTCTTCCTTCTCTTCTACACTCAACTCTGCCAAATGCTCCTACTTCTACTCTATCATTCAGTCTTCCACTAACAATCCCTGTAAACTTTTATCTACTTTCTCCTCCCTCCTTAGCCCTCCCCCTCTTCCGCCTTCCTCCATCTCGGCTGATGACTTCTTCTCCAAAATCACAAACATCAGGAAACTCTTCAATACCTCGCCTCCTTCCCCACCCACACAATGTCCTCTGCTCCCTCACTCCCCATCAGCCTCTGCAACCCCTATTATTCTACCCTCCTTCTCGCCCCTCTTGGACTCTGATCTTGGCTCCCTGCTCCAGAAGCCATCCGATCCAGAGTAACAGAACACACTACTTTTTTATTAAGTAATTTGTAAGGACATTGTATTTGTTTTTTCTGAAGTAATGTAACTTTTGTTCAGTAACGTGCCCAACACATTTCTTTTCTTCTTTTACTTTTTGTCTAGGTAATTAACCACCCAAACTTCATCCACTGGCTTCAACTACTCAGCTTCCCATTCCTGGTTTTCAAATCATTCTTCCAATACAAGGTCCTTGAACAATTCTATATTAGATAAAACAATAAAAAAGACAAAATAAATAATTAAATTAATAATTAATTATATAAATAACCCTGAAAACTGGGAATACCAAATCAATCTGGATCACTAATTGAATGACTAACTGTCACAGGATGGCTTGAGCGGTGATGTCAGACCCGGAAGAACACAGGACACAGACAGGACTGGTGAGTGATGAAAATGCGCTGATGCTCTGGTTTATTGTAAAATAAAAAGGTGGCACACAAACGAAAAACACTTTGCCACAAAACAAAATGGTGCGGTGGCTAAAACAAACAGACATAGGCGCAAGACATTTCAGTTGATGAGTCTCTTTTACTTGCAAGGGAAGGCTTCATTTCAAGCAGTACATTCCAAAAAAAAAGGGCACGCTTTGGGTTGAAATCGTATGAGCTGTGTGAGGTGAAGACCGGCTACACATGGAAATACATGTTGTATTCTGGGCAAGATCAACAACTGCCTGATGGCCAACATGGTACTAGTTTCTGTGTTGTTATGGAGCTTATGAAGGGACTGTTAGATATGGGGTATCAATTAGCTGTAGATAACTACTACAACAGTCCTGAACTGTGTCTGTCTCTGTATGACTGGAAGACGCATTGCCTGGGAACAGTACGTGGTAATCGGCGTGGCATGCCTAAAGATTTGTGTATGAAAGCAGATGCAACACCACTGCAGAAAGGAGATGTGACTTACCACACCACAGACAAGCTGATGGCACTGTGCTGGCGTGACAGGAATTATGTCACCTTGCTTTCAAACTGCAATGATAGTCAGCATAGTAAGCACAGGAAAGAAGACCAACCCATTTACAAAGCCCAGGTGTTCTGGATTACAATGCCATCATGGGAGGAGTTGACAGAAGTGACCAGCTGCTGAAATACTACAGCTTTCTGCAGAAAACAATCTAGTGGTACAAGAAGCTTGCTTTCACCTTATTGATGTGGCCATCCTTAATGCCTACATATTGTATTCAGAGAAGAGGCAGAAACCACCAACTATGCTGTCATATGTATGAGCCTTGTGAAGCAAATTCTATAATACAGCAGTGCAGCCTCCAGTGCAAGGTATTAAGGAGGAAGGCCAAGCCCCACAGTGCATCCTATGAGGCTGACTGCTCGGCATTTCCCAAGCCTCATCCTCTCTAAAGAGAACAAGTCAGTGTTTCGGCAGTTCAGAGTTTGCAACAGCAGCCCTGGTCACCGACATCAGCAGCGAGTTAAGAAGACGGGTGGAGACAAAGTACTACTGCATATCTTGTGGGATCATTCCACTTTGTGCTGCACCATGTCTTGAGTACTAGCACACAACATAAAATAAATTGCGGTGCAATATATATATTTTTATTATTATTATTATGTGCCCTCAAGATATCAGTCATTGTATTTTATTTTTAATTGCTTGTTTTTTTAAGATTTTTTTTTTTTCCTCACGATCAGTGCCGTGTACCTCACCTCTCTTTTTCTCTCCGCAGCCTCCTGTCTGGTCCAGCGCTTCGAGCAGCGCGGATAGTGCAGTGACGTCCATGATCCTGTGTTCTGACACCACGTGTGGCAAAGTGGTTTGCAGTGCACAGGTGTAGAGGTGATGCAGTGTTTAATAACAACGGTCCAACAACAGTTCCAATGGTAAAAACAAAGCTTTATCTGTTGCTTTAAATAATAAGACTGACTATACATAGCGATGTGTGAAGCCAGTCAAAACCACGGGGTTCAGTCCCAAAATAATAATAACACACACTATATACAGACACGGTCACGAATCCCAGCAGTGAGTGCTCGTTGTGGATGTGGTGAATTATAAAGCAACACTGAAACAGTAGTGCAGTGCAGTGTGGGGTTGATGCTGGCTGAATAGTGACAGCTCCCAGATTTATTCTTCTATGAATGATAAGGGTGACAATTAATAGAGAGACAGATACAACATGACAAACAATCACGGTTACTTGCGGCTTTTACCATCCTTTACAGGTCTTTCACAACCATAACAAAGGAACAGATCGTTCAGCCACATTCCCTGATATACTTTCAGTCACACCCCCTTTGGTAGCGAGTGCAATCACATCTTCTCCAATCCATGACTCACACATCACCTACCGCAGTAAGGCGCTGACTTCTAGTATTGTGCCTTCGTCCCCTTTTTGGATGGCCGACTTCCGACTGACCCTAGAATGAACTGTCAAACCATCCAGTCTGGGGCACACTGTTCCTGTTATACAGCACCCTCATAGGTGGGGAGGGAGATTGTTGACTAGGATTCATTCACTCTCTGTCCCGCTAACCAAACTTTAGTTTATGTTGTTTACTCTGAAAACTCTGCTCTATCCTCTCCATTTAAGTACTGCATTTACTTTTGATTGGGGATACTAATCCCACAATCCATTGCAACAACTTCAAGAAAGTGCTTTGTACGCCCACAAATTAATATAAATTAAGGGATATAATTACAGATTTTACTTTAAAGTAGCAGTCCCTTACTCAAATGTAAGTTCCATTATACAAGAGTAAAGTCACACTGCTTTCATTGGAAGACCATACCCTTTCTCTTAGTAACTTGTTTTTTAAGTTACACTATTACTGTAACGGCCTTCTTTTGCTCATTCCATGTTTTCATGGTAAAATCTGAAATACAGCTATCATTTTTATGATATTCATTACTCTGATTAAGCAACATACATCCTTATTAATTTTTATAAGAAATATATTGCCAAAGGTGAACTTCTTAGGTTAGGTTAAACCGAAATTTAGCAGAACAAAATGTCATAAAGATTACTATATATATATATTTTTAAAAAGTAATAATAATTACGTCCATGTACTTTAATCTGTCAAATGCATAATAATGAAAATTGTAATTCACTCCTTCCACCCCTGGAGGGCAGCAAAATAAAGGTATTTGTTGCACTTGCTCCAACAAGAAACAGATGACTGAATACAGAATAACTATGATGAGGCTTATTGTCCCAACCAGGCCCATGACTTATTATATAGATAGGTATTTCTGTATCATCCACTTTTTTTACATAATATTTTAATGAAAAAACTGTCCATCTCAAGATTAGTGTTATTCATTTACTAGTTTAACTTTCATAATGTTGTAAATGCAATTATTTTTAAATTCTAAACAAGTTATCCTTACCTGAACACGTTTTTGAGCGTGTTGTCTCACAACAATAGTACAACAGGGATTTATAAAGCGCTTACCGTGAAACACCTCAAAGCGGATTTGCAATTTTACCATTTCGGAGAGACCCGCATTCTTGTTGGGTTAGCTGAGCAAATCCTTTCTGTATTTTCAATTTAGGTCCCGGAAATAAAATTCTAGCCATCAAGGTGCTACCTCAAAATCACTGACATTTTTTTAAAAGACTACGGGAATAACCTGTTCACCACAATAGAAGTAATCTGGCATTCAAATACTGCCACCTTATCAGTAAAAGGGAACAACACTGCGGTCTAGATTTAAACCACCGGCCTTTCGGCACTGAAGGCAGACACGCTACAGTTTCGCTAAAGGAGAATCCCCCGTAGCGGGCTTTCTAGTCATGGTTTTATGCACACATACAATGTGCCTAGTTGGCCAGTAGGGGTCATTTATTATATATTTCACTTGCTTAGAGAAAGCTTGTCCTTGAG
The DNA here is from genome assembly GCA_030684275.1 of Acipenser oxyrinchus oxyrinchus. Lineage (NCBI taxonomy): Eukaryota > Metazoa > Chordata > Actinopteri > Acipenseriformes > Acipenseridae > Acipenser > Acipenser oxyrinchus. Next base: position 54,839,568 of record CM060249.1, read on the forward strand.
CGTAGAGCAACTGAGCAACTGAGCAACACATATATCTGAACTCAACAATGAGACTACACATCAATTTTTTTTTTTCTCTACAGGGGATTCTTGACATGGTTTTATGCACACATACAATGTGCCTATTTGGCCAGTAGGGGTCATTCATTACAAAACGATCTAAGTTCTTAGAATAATGTATGTTAGAAACATTTGCAAATTATTTATTAAGAGATGCATTTTCAAGACCCGTGGTCCAGACAACAGTCGAGAATAAAAGTAAAATAATAAAAAAATAAATAAAATAAAAGAGAATAGGCAAGTAAAATATAAAAGATAAATGTCTAGTCTGCACATACACTAGCCAAAACAACAGTTATTATAAAGTAGCCCTAATAATAATACACATTTCTATAAAAAATGTAAAGAAAAACAAAAGTGAAATGTTCTGTTCAGTTTTATTTCTTGCTGCCACAATATACAGAAAGCTGCTTTAAGGAACTTTTGTCAGAGATGGTTGATATTTTAATAGTTCACATGTGTGTTTGTAAGTCTTCTTATTTAGTATTACAACTTTACCTTAACATAAAGAAAGAACGAATGAATGAATCAATTAATAAATAGACTACGCAAAATGACAGAATGACAGTTCAGAATGCCCAGGTGTCGGTTAGGAACAGGGAGATAACAACTGGCTCTGACCTCAGCTCACAACCAGCAAAAACTCCAGTTCCACTAACAACTCATTTTGCTCCACATGTTTGCTGTGTTGTACTTTAAGGAATGCTTTTAAAATAAAGTACTTATTTTCATCCTCTATTGGAGTCTGTTATAAGTGTTGTGCACCTGATCCATGCGCTTATCAAGACATGCCACAGAGACATTGATAGGCAGATACTGTATGCTGTACCTAAACAAAGGATTATCATACAAAAGATGAGTATAGTTTTATTCAACATTCCAGAACATCTAAATGTTTGGGAACTGCTCCATATTACGTCTGTCATCATTTAGGCACAGTTTGAATAACTGAAGCATGTATAGGCCAAGATTGTGTAGAGATGTATAGCACACCACAAAAACGGTATTACCACTTGTGACAAGCAATACGTTCTCTGGAGTACCTGGACTCAGAAGGGCAGGAATTGTGAACTGTCTAGTTAGTCTTATATAAGAGAAGCCCAGATCGGTTTGACTGGATTTGCCTTTTCCATGTAAACAGAGATGGCTAAAAAGGTGCTGAGGTAAGATGTGTCTCACAAGAGATCAGGTAATGTTACCCTGGTTTTCCATGTTGTCCATGGAGACACAGGGTGACAACATGCTTCCCTCTCCCCTACATTAAGTATACAATCTTTATACCATATAATCTCATTTCATACCCAGTTCAGTTGCATCATGTTTAATAATAAACAATAGACACTATATATTTGCTTTTAAAATGCTTTTTAAATACTTAATTCTCTTTTTGGTTGTGTATAATACTTCATTCAGACCATATATATTCAATATTTAAGAAAAAAAAGAAAAAGATAATCCTAAAAATGTGATTATCTTGGAGGGTGCCTTCAATAATAATGCTTTGCCACATCAAAGTTTTTAACTCCTGAGTTATTATGAGGATGTATATTTTAGCTATACAATAAAGTTTGATATTAAAAGGCTATTCTAGAAAGCTATATGATTAGGACCTATTAAGTGCATACAAATAGTCCTGCATGCTGAGCTAAAGCTTTTATTACGGTATACTTACCATAGTCGTATTATTATTATTATTATTATTATTATTATTATTATTATTATTATTATTATTATTATTATTATTATGTGGTTTGATATATAATTTTAATATATTGTACATTTTGTATTTGCTATTAGCCTAAGCTAATATTAGGTTTGCTTTTTAATTATTATTATTTTAATGATATGACATGGTCCCCTAGTTAACAATTATATAACACCCTTTTAAAAATAATGAAGGTAGGCCTAAACCTGTTCTATGCTAAAATAGGTAATTTATGACAAAACATATTTTCAGAAAGCTAATTGACAAACCGATTGTGGTTAAAACTTACCTAAACAATGCACCTCCCACAGATAACACGTGACCTATTTATTTGGTAAATTATACAATTGCTGGATGAATCAGATCCATGAAGGCATCATATCTTTCTATCTAATCAGATTAAATAAATCTGTTCTCTGTTAGTGTATTGGGCTTACAATATTTAAACTTTTGTTGTACATCCAGCGGGCTGTGGATGGCGCAACCTAAATGTGTGTGTGTGTGTGTGTGTGTGTGTGTGTGTGTGTGTGTGTGTGTGTTTTTATTTATTTATTTATTTATTTTGGTCTGTCTTGACAATAAAAGGTTATAAAATTTATAATCGAATTGGTTGCAAATTAAATTAAATACGATTAATGCAATGCGTGCTTTGTAGTCACTGCAATGAACAGTGCTTGCAAATTTAGCCTTATAATAGGCTAATGTAAACCTAAGTGGATCTACAATATTTTTCACAGATGTGGCAATTATTCGAATAATGAGTTTAACTATTGCATTTTCCCAGTGCTACGTTATCGTCTTATTAGTGGGTTATTACATGTTTTACAAACAGATTAAGTAAAACAAACATCCCCATAAAAGTGTATGAAATATATACACTGTATTAAAGTGTATGAAATATATACACTGTATTAAAATCTAACTGACACATTTTTTTTTTTTACAATCAAAGAAAAAATAAAACCACGTGTAAGCATAATGTTATGATCTGTCAGATTCTGTTTCATTGATGAATATTTGAGGGTAGGCTCCTGTAGCCTAAATGCACATTATAACAAGCAGTAACCTCAATATCCCCACTTTATAAATAAATCGTAAATAAACGCCGTTCGAGTTTCTGTTTGTTATCTATTTGTTTTAAAAAGGTAGTCTCCCAGATTTTTCCCAAATCAGCGACTACATCTAAATGTGACGATTCAGCCATCATGACTAAATTAAAAACGTGATGAATAAGTTATTGCAAAGAGGTCATCTATACGCCACCAACATCAAAGAAGATTGGGGATGCTTCATGTCTTTAAAGGCACCGTGCAGTGTGAAATGCATCGACCACCGACTGTTTTCCAAACATTTCAATTTAGACAGGTTTTCGTTTCTCTTCTTTATTTATTTTAGCCTCTACGGCACATTTGAAGTTTTGCGATAGAAGAGATCTCAAGAGAACTATAAATGCAATACTGAAACTTTTACCAGATTTACAAAAATTATTCAGACGTGATGTATGAGGAATTTAACCTAATTGTTGTTGCTGTTTCTTTCCATGTATTATTTTAAACTCCAGCAATTATTATTATTATTATTATTATTATTATTATTATTATTATTATTAATAATAATAATAATAATAATAATAATAATAATAATAATGATAATTAATTAATTAATTAATTTTGGAGATGGTGGGGGTCTATAGATGCAATCTTCTTTTTCTAAATGTGATGGATTGTAACATAGATGTGTGTGTATACTATATATATATATATATATATATATATATATATATATATATATATATATATATATATATATATATATATATATACACATAGCACTTAAGCCATTTCAAATATGTATTCATGACAAAAGTATTGGCACCTTTACATTAAATGACTGTAAAAATGTAATAGAACTAATTTAAAAATATACTCATTGATTGAAAAACATAACACAGTAACTAAGTCGATAGCCAGAAAAGGAGGTATTTATTTCCATCTGTTGAAGAAGAACGTTTTGACAGCACAGCAGATGATGGTCAAGACAAAGGAGTTGGATTCACATTTGAGAAAAGCACTCGTAGCAAACTACAACAAAGGAAATGGCTACAGAACAGTATCAAAGAAATATGGAAAACCAAAATCTACAATTAGAACAATAATCAAGAAGAACAAATTCTACCGAAACACTTAAAAGAAGTGGACGTCCAAAGAAAATTAAAAGATTAACAGCCAAGTTTACTAAATGCTTGTCCTTAATATGTTACGTAGCAAACTACAACAAAGGAAATGGCTACAGAACAGTATCAAAGAAATATGGAATAACCAAAATCCACAATCGGAGGAATACTCAAGAACTACCACAGAACAACTTCAACTGAAATGCTTGAAAGAAGTGGACGTCCAAAGAAAATTACGAGTACAGGAGGCAGGAGAATCGTCAGAGCAGCTAACATAAATCAAAGATTAACAGCCAAGGACTTAAAGAAAGATTTAGAAAGATTTCATCAGGCATAATAGTGCACGAGAGAACGGCACAAAGACACCTGAACACAGAAGAGTTGTATACCCGTAGATCTCACTGCAAACCACTTTTAAAGAAAATTCATAAAACAAACGAAATCTAAAATTTGCTATGAATAGGAATCTGAAGCATTCTTCAATACAATTATCTGGTCCAATTAGACTAAAATACAACTTTTCTCCAAAAAATGGACCACAGTATGCTGGAGAGAAGAAAAAAAAAGTAAAATCTTCAATGAAGACAGCCTTGTAACAACATTTAAACATGGTGGTTCGATCATGATATGGGAGTGTTTTAATGGTTCAGGAACTGGAGACATTCGGGTGATTGAAGATCGAACGAATGCAGCCACGTATCAAAACATTCTACAAAGTACAATGATATCACTTGCTTGTAGGATGATTGGCAGACAGGTTATCTCCCAACACGACAACGACACAAAGCATGCAGCCAAGTCAACTCTGGATAAAAGTTATTCAAGGGCCTTCACAATCACCAGGTCTCACT